>JBBBDQ010000154.1:3867500-4167500 GCA_037127315.1 Ascarosepion bandense
ATTTTGGATCTTACATTTAGTAATTTTTCCTTTCTGGAAATAATATTATGGCTAACTTTTCTTCTTAGCACAATCTGCAAAATAAAAAAGGTTATGTAATCAAATGACATAAATGAAAATATTTAAAAGCTCTGCATTATATATGTACTGAGCACATTTTATTACAACTGATATTGGTCTAATTTCATTCTGACCAATAACTGGTCAATAATAATTATATATATAGAATTGCATTACAAATTTACAAACTGTGTCTGCTATTCGGTGACTGTTATCATTGCATAGCAATGTTTTATGTCAACACAAGATACAATCATCTTTGATATTGGATATCTTTATGTTAATGTCCCTGTAACCTCTCTAAAGATGGCTCATGTGAGCTGCGAGCTTAGAACCATCATAATAAAAAAATTATCCAAATATTGGACAATTTTTGTCTTAATTTTCACCTGAAATTAAAAGCAAAATACAATGTTTAGAACGGCTCATGATTAAACATAATAAACATTCATTTTCTGTTATATTTAACAGTATATGTTTAGAATATATATATATATATATATATATATATAAATATATATATATACAGGCATGTATAAACATTCAGATATAAAATATATCTCTAAAAAAGACAATATAACAAAAGACAAAAGGAAAAGATAGGAGCTTATCAGTCTGCCTTCATATAGTGAAATACCATTTTATGAAATGGTAAGTTAGAAGATGTCATTGGTTTGGAATCAATTTGGAAACTGACTAGGAAATGATTTTACATGTCAATAAGCATTAATACTTTAGCTATGCATTTGTCAGGGCTGGATGTTAGAAAAAGATCAAGGAGGATCAAGTCAGTTTTCAGAGTATTTCTTACAGATGTCATGCTGTGTACCTAAGCAAGATTTTATATTTTAACTTTATATTTAGAAAATGAGTTATAACAGTATCAATGAGTATCAAAACTCATACAAGTTATAAAGGATTAATGAGAATATAGAAACTCATACTGACTATAACAAATATATACTTGTTGCTTCAGTGTACAGGATAACAGTGACATCAAGAATTTGAATTTTTTGTGTGCAGAAAAAACAAAAACAGAGAAAAAAACAAACAATAATTTTTGATGAAGAAAATATTGGCTTCTCTGTTATAAATTCAATAGCAACATTAGTAGTTGTTGGAACTCCAGAAGCAGCATAAAAAAAGGCAATAATATCGAGAAATGGAAAATTCTATTACTCTCAATGTGCTCACGAAAGCCATATCTGAATTTACATAGAATTAAGATGATGGAATTATCCTTTCTGCTTATTTTCCATGATATGAACAAATTTTCAGAGAAGAATGCAATGACTGGGAAGACAACTGAAAAACAAGAGTTTTGTTGAGAAAGTTAGCACCAGTAGAACATAAGAAATACTGTAACTTTGTATGATCAAAAAAAAAAAACAAAGCAAAAAAACAAAACAAGAGAAATTTATTTTGAAGAAACAGTGAATATTCGAAAAAAAATGATCCAACACTTGATCAATTTAGTGACAAAAATTGTTATCAACCAGATCCCTCAAGAGCAAGTGCAATTCAGAATATGCCTTTCACAACAAACATTACTAGTTTACAAGCATTATAGAGACTACCAAACTACTATCAAATCTATGTACCTAATATACAAAATTTGGAAGCTTTACTGAACAATTTATTTAAGGCATAAAGTGGAACTAGACTGATATATTTCAGAAAGCATTAGAAGAAATAAAAATCTTATCATTAGACTTACCATTAGCACATTACGATCCAAAAGCGGAAATCTTAGTGACTTAAGTTGCTAGTGATGTTGGCATTGGAGCAGTCATTTTACATGAAAATGATGATGATGATATGAAAGCCAGCACACATGCTTTGTGTTGGTAGAAAAAACTATAACCAAATCAAAAAAGGGGCATTAGTAATAATATTTGCCATGAAAAAAGTTTCACCAATTTATACACAGAAGTTTTCAGTTGCAGACAGACCACAGACCTCTGTTATTAATTTATGGTTTGAAAAAAATGTCCTATGCATACAGCAAATAGATTACAATACTGGTGTACCATAAAATAAAATTTTAGGATGTAATACGAACCATCCGAAAAATTAGACAGATGGATGGGTTATCAATATTGATACCAAAAAATCCTGAATGTTTGAGGATAATGTCACCGCAGCACTAAAACGTAAAATAGAAATAAAAAAATATGTTGAGCAATGTAGTATGCAAATTATCACTTAACCTGGAAGAAATAAAAGTAAAAGCAAAACAAGACATGTTTATTGCAGAAATAAAAAAAAAAGCTAAAAGAAAGAAAAAAATGACATAATCCAGACTTGCATGGTTACTTGCTATGTGACAGAGTACTGATGTTAACACAAAGATTCGTAATACCTAGTATTTAACAAGAATGGATACTAAATGAATTTCATTGTGGACATCCGAGAATTTCAAGGATGAAATCTCTTGTGTGAAGCTATATATAAGAGATCAAAGTGGATCAAGACATTGAAAAGTAGTAAAAGCCTGCAAAGGTTGTGCTCTGGCAGCAAAATCACTAACCAAAAAATCCAACCTTGGCCAAAGATTGATGCTCTGTGGTCAAGACAACACACTTTGCCAGTTCAATAAACGGATCACATTATCTTGTGGTAGTGGACAGCCTAAGAGGCTAAAATTTTATTACTTTCATGTTTGTTTTGGTTGGTTTGGTGGATTGACTAATAGGCACTGAAACAGGCACACACTGAAGATGCACACATAAATAACGTGGGTTAACTTGCCCGGAGATACTGTTGTAACAGTCCTGTCATCATGGCATTAACAGGCCCAGCAGAGACTACTGTACAGTTCAGGAACCATTCACAAAATAGCAGTACAAAAAATCTCAATATTATACACCTGCTTATAGGATAGCCTCCTTCAAAGTTACTCAAAGGTTCAGATCCTTGACTATTAGATAACCCAGAAAACGTTTGTCTGCAGTACCCTTAATATGGCCATCCTCTTCATCCACAGATTAATACTATTTAGGTTGTGAGAGTAACCTTAAAACTCTAATGGAAATGGGAGGTAGTGTAACAGGGTGCTTATTAATCAGGACCCTCATGTGGGGTCCACACAAACATTTTACATTCCTCATGTTCCTTTGTCCAATTTCAAGAAGCTGACTATCTCTGTGTTATTGTGGTTGGCATCATAGATAGGAAACAGCTATATAAATTCTCCCAATACATCTAAAAAAGAAATGAGAATATTAATATTTGATGCATACTACATAGCATTATATTTAGTCAGTCAGTTATTGTATCATTGATACACATTTGGGCGATCATGTCTCTTTTGATTCATGACTGACTAGGCAGAAGATTTTCCTGCAGTAAGTTGGGATTTTTTCCTGCAGTAGAACCCAATCTATCCTGCTATTCAACCCATTGCTGGAGGGCAAAGAGATGGCTTCATGCTTTTCCCAAAGGTATTTGCATTTAAGTGAATTCAACAAATTCAATTCTTCTGATTTCTCAGTTTAGGTTCAACTAAATATAATCTCAAATAATTTATTCCCTCTTTCTTTGTGTGTGTGTGTGTGTGTGTGTGTGTGTGTGTGTGTGTGTGTGTGTGTGTGTGTGTGTGAATATAAATATGTCTATATGCAAATTGATAAATTTAAATACTTGTTTATATTTCTGAGATGAGGTAGTATTTGCACTATTTACATTATTCAGACTATTGTCCAAATCTTGGTTGCCATTTGTACAACATTTTGTTGTATGCTTCAGTCTTCTTTAGGTGCTAGAAATTTAAAACCAAACCCTTTCTTATGACCACTGAGGTACATCATTCTCATTCTTTGTGCAAAGCCTCTTTTGGTAGTCATGAGTTATCTCCCTCTGATCCAACTCTCTAATTTACTTGTTCACCACTGCCATAGCCTAATATTGAAGTTACAATGCCTGTATGCAATATAGGACAACAACTGAAATTCTGGGACGTATAAACCTAATGTTCAGTAACCATTTTTTATCAGAGTTCATACTGTAATTTTTTATGTTAATGGTTTTTTCTAGTATCTTTTACAAGAGCTCATATTGCAATTTTGGCACTAATGATTTTCTCTGGCACTTCCCATACTGTATTCATCACTATCCTTGGTAGGCTTAGGAAATGTTTGTAACCTAGCATATGTGCTGATTCTTTAAGTTTACATAGTTTTCAGTAATGTTCACTATCTATTATTTCAACTTCATTCCATAGAGGGTGTTGATCCCCTGTTCCTCTCCATATATGGTCAGCTATGCCTGATTTTTCCATCTTCCCTTGTGTTATGGCCTTGTGATGTTCTTGTAGCTTTATCTTAAGGAGGTGGCCTGTTTCTCCTTTATATTTCTTTCCACAGCTGCATGGAAACAAAGAAAAGAGTACTTATCTGTTATACAATTGTTGTAATTGAAAATCTTGCTACCCTTTTGGTAGAGTAGAATGGATGAGTCCATCTGTTATATGAAAGTCATAGCTTCTGATTAGTGAGGAGTGTATATGCTAGTGTATATTGCAGTATACTAATCTCTCAGTGACACTCATACAGAATAGTCCGGTTTTCTCTACAATGTTTGTATTTGGTAGTTTACACTTGGGTGCACAATTTGTTAGTGTACCTTTCTCAAGGATACAATAATGTCTTTCTCTTAAAACAATTTTTCAGGAAAATAGTTTGCTCAAGTTCAGTAATTGTTATTACTATTTTCAGCATTGATGGGAATTTCCTCACCAACCTTTTCTTTGGGTTATGTAGAACATCAATATCTTGATTAAGTCATTATTTTCTCTTTACATTATATGTGTTATCCATTTTAGTTGTTGCTGTTGTTGAAAGTCTTCAAGGTTTATGTTATCTGGTACAGTGCTTTTTGGTTCTGCAATGCCAGGTTCAATAAAGGATAGTCCTCATTAAGACCTGCTGGCTTGTGCAAAACAATTTTTACCCATTGATCTGAGAAAGTGGTTGTATATATCTGACAGTTTAGATATTTCTGAAATAATTTGGTGCCTTATATGAAAGTCTTGATCTGACAAGGCTATTTAAGAATGCCAATACGTTTTTAGATAAATGTTTTACTTTTGTAACAACTTGCAATCTGTTGGTGTAGAATTTCATGAGGGGATAAAATTCAATCCAGCATTTGAATGTCTCTAGACATCCTCCTTCACACCGTGATAGAGCCAATTCCCTAACCACATGTGACACCTGGTTATATCAAGATCGAGAAGTCAGTGATTGGTTGAGGTGTGACTAAAAATTTATATTAACATTCTTATATTGGGAGAAGATCACATGCAATTTCTTTCTTTTTCAATATAAAGATACATATGACATGTCATCGTTTGGTTTGACAAGGTAAGTTGTCATTTTCTTTGCCACAGTTAGGCGCAACCTCTTCTAGTACAAGTTATTCTCCTATGATCAATTTCTTTCTCTGCCATACTAAATTTATTATAACTGAAAATACACCAAGGTATTTGAGAGAATTAATACTTACTAATTCCACATCCTGGATTTTTATAATGGATTCAGGGTATGTGCCATCACTGCTTTCATTCCAATTCCAAATCCTAATTTCTATTTTGGAAAGGGTTATCTTTACTCCTATTTCTTCAAACACTTTAATGTTATTGGCAATGTTGTTTGAACCAGTAACCAATGCTATGGCATCAATAACTCTTGTTGATTGCAAAATACAAAATCCCATAAAATGCAGTGTATGCTCTACAGTGTATCGATTGGTCTCAGCAATACTAGTGTTGTATTGAGATTTTATTTTGGGCTACTTTTCATTTCATTAACGGGTTACCAGCCTTCCATTTACATTAATCCCATGTTTTCTATTACATGGTGAGGGCGGGGAGAGAATTTGCGGTTTTCACATGCTGCTGATGTCTATCTAGAACTCCCATATTCATGGTATACTGTTGCTCAGGTAAAAAATGAAGCAGTTGTCCCCTTTCTGGCTTGTTACTGTTAATTCTGTCCAATTCACAGTTTACACAACAAAAATTGTTCACTTCCATGATGCTATAAAATCTCTACTGTTGAGATATAGAAGAAAATCACATGACATGACAAGAAAGTCTAATAAAACATTGAGATCATTAAATTTTCAAGTGTCCTAAGCTCAGAAAGCAAATAAATGTAAAATCAGTGTTGGTTCCAATCTGGATAGAAATGACTGCAAAAAACCCTCTTCCTCAAATTTATAAACAAATCATACAGATGAATGCTGGGATTTTTTCCTAACTAAGCAAGTCGACTATTATTTGGTCAGATCTATTATATTTTGTTCTTTCTTGTCTTGAAATCAGACTGCTACAATCACTTGACTGTATCCCTTTTGCATTTGAATACAATTCTTACTTATTATCTTGTGTAGTTTTTGTCTTGCACATATATATATATATATATATATATATATATTGTTTGCTTAATATTATTTTGCCATGTTATTATCTTTCTTTTCTTATTGTTTGAGAACTTTGTCAATTTCATTTGTTGAACATTTTTGCCAATTTCACTTAACCATGGCCAATTACTGTACAGTCAGCAACCCAAAAATCAGTAGATGCACTAATTTTAGAAGGATCCACTTTCTACCACAACATGCAAAGAACCACTGCCAATTGCCGATCTGCCAACATGCTTATGTCCAAGGAAACTAGCTGAATGTTTAATTCCTTTGTATGAATGTAAATTTTATTTTCACACACAATTTTTATTTGAAATTAAACACTCCAAAAGAATATTCTTCTATGTGCCTTGTCCCTTCAGGATGTAGGCGATCATGGCCCTCCACACCCCCTTATCTCTTGTAGCTCATAAGAACTCTCTTGGTATTTCTCCCAAACCCTTCTCTGCTATTCACTTGCTCAAGCTCATCAAGTATGTCACGTGCTGCTTTCCTTTGTCTCTTTTTCCCTCTCTCTGTCTTTCTTCATTATGTGTCCCAGAAACTTCAGTTGTTTTTTCCTCATGTTATGTATGTTTTCTTTTTGTTTCCATCCTTGACAAAACTTTGTTGTTTCTCACATGTTCAGTCCATGGTATCCTCAGTTTCTTTCTGTATAACCTCATTTCGGTTGTTTCAAGTTTTTCCTTTTTCTTTGATGAGATTGTCCAGCATTCGCTGCCATATAGAAGGACAGACATCACATAACAGTCTAGTACTCTTTTCTTTGTTTTCAATGAAATTTTCCTGTTTCTCAATACTCTCCTTAGTTTTGGAAATGCGTCTTTGGTCATTCCAGTATACCTTTGGTTCTTAGTGTCGCACTTTCCATCCTCTGTTAGAACACTTTCCAGGTATTCAAAACCTTTCATATTTTAATAGACTTTAAATTACACCAACTCACTTTATATTTGATTTCTTTGAACAACATATACTCTTAATTCATTGATGTATAAAAAAATCAATATCTTTTAGATTTTATATGTTGAAATTTTCTGTCAAATTCTGTTAATCTGCATGGACCTTCTCATCTGAGTTTCCCAATATATTCCATTGCCATTATAGCTATGGTTACTGCTACAACTATCATTTCACACTTATCTGTTTGAGTTCATATTTACAAGTTGAGAAGGGTAAAACTATCCAGGGTTCTACAGTCTCCCATTTTTGGCAGTCCAGTTGCTATTGAATATATGCTTAAAATATATTTATTTATCACTGTTTTATATTTTCATGTTTGGATACTTGAAACGTGTAACAAATATGGTTGTATATATATATATATATATATATATATATATATATATATATATGCATGCAAAGACAAACAAACAGCCATCTATACAAAGCATCTATGCTCATCTTAGTCTGTTTCTGAAAGTGTATATATTTACAAGGATGGATGCATATCTAGATTCATACATTGTTAATTTGTCAAGATTTGCAAATTCAATTTTTGTCATTTGTATAAAATATCAGAAAATTGGATTAAAATTTTCCTTAAGAAATATTTCTTCATGACTTGTGACAAAAATTTAATTTTGGTTTATTTGAATTTCCTTCTTAAATTTTAAAATTTCAAGGTTTGATTATTTTTCTTTTCTGTTTTGTTTATTTTGACTTTATTTCATGAAAAATTTGCCTAAAAACATTATTCAACTCGATTGTCATTCTGACGTTTCTGTCAAGATTTATAATCAAATTTGCTGAGCTTACACATTTTCCCTTATCAGAGAATGCTTCACTGGTGAGGATAAGTCTGGAAGATCATCCCCTACCCCCAGGCTGTGTAGAAGAGGCTGATTTAAAATTGACCGAATTCTCTTTGTTAGCAAAGCAAAACAAAGAACCATTTCCCTAAAACCTTTCTTGGAGCTAATCAGTTATTGATCTATAAAGAAATGAATTGATTTTAGTGAATTTTTAAAGTTTCATTTTTGTGATAATTTCTCAGTTAAGGTATTGTTTGCTATTCAATAATACTTTCAGACTAGCAACCTGATCTCTTTTTCAGCATAATATTTAAGCTGATTTCTTTTACAATAATGTTCACTCTGTACAAGACCAAAGAACCACCTGAGGTAGAGGGTTATTGAGTAAGAGGTAAAAGGCCCAGTTTATGAAGGTATGTGGGGAAGATAATGACTGACCTTAGAATTGAGAAAGCATTATTTTGGTTTCACAAAGTATCAGTTTCTGGGAAGAAGCTATTCAAATGGCAGTTACATTTTAACAACTGAATACCAAGGAAATGAAGATAATTTTCTTCAATGTGTGCGGCATGGCAGATCTTAGCTGTGAAAGTTAGAAATGTTGGAACTAGAAAATGTGGTTCATCTGAACATTTTCCATGGAAATAGTGATAAAGCAGCGGGAGGTTTGTAATGTTTCATCTGTAGAAAAATGATTGTAAAGTGGGAAACAGTTCATCAACCACAAGTTCATAGGGATGCTTTTGGACTATCAAGACTGAAAAGTGAAGACTGGGTGCTACATTTTTAGCCTTATTTGGCTCTTGTAAAAGTAGAGGATAGCAGTAAGAGTCAGACATGAGTGATACAAAGAAGAGTTGATATACTTTTCCACACTACATTGAGTCCTTATCAGTAAATCATAAATAAAAACCATTATTTCATTCAAAGAGTATATGCTGCTGCTTCTTTGCAATAGATGGGCAGTAGAAAGACAGTAGATAGGCAATAAATAGACAATAGAAAGACAATAGAAAAACACTAGATGGACAATAGAAAGAAAATAGATTAACAAAAGAGAAATAGTCGGATTTGTAAAAATTATTTCTTTCGTTTACAACTGATCTGTCTCCATATTTCTCTTCAAACCTTGTAAAGTCCTAGACTTTAGCTGCAAGGAGACAAGACCAATTTTACAGCAAAATCCAACATTTCTATCTACAAGTCTCTGTCCTTTGGAACATTTTTTCAGATGGAGTTCTGCAACTATAAACCTTCTGTACTTTCTTACAAACTAGAGATTCCCATATGGTGTTTGTATTTATGTCTGATTTACTAATTGGATGTTTATTTTCCACTTATGGTTTGTGTATCAATTCCTACCCTTCAGTCATACAGCCTGTCTCAAGTTGCCTTAAATTACCTTATCATGCTTCAAAGGATTTATGATTTTGGCTGCTATCTGGTACAATTCTTTGTTTGTGATTCTGCAACACCAATCCACAATGTTTGAATAAGGATGGTCTTTACCAACACCCACAGACTTCAAAGCCATTTGTAAACATTGATTTTAGAAAGTAGTTGTATACTGTTGGCAGTTTAGATATTTCTAAACAGGTTTGGCACAATGCATGACATTCATATGAAAGTCTCATTCTGATGAGGCTATTTAAGAACATGATTCATGTTTTCAGATTAATATTTTGCTTTTAGAGCCATTTGCAGTGTTGTGCACAAATTCTCCTAACTCAGTGTATTACATGTTCAGTTTCCTTTTCCCTTGTGATAAATTTGTTGTAACTGATCCATACACCAAGGTATTTAAATTGTTGATTATTCTTAAAAAATCCAGAGAAGGATCTGCAATATAAACAATCCCAACTTGGATTCTCAAATTCAGTCACTTTTTTACAGACATGATGTGGCATTCCTCTATCTTTTCTCCATATATTTTCATGATAGCTGCGATGATGAGTTTTTTCCCTGGGGCCATGACCACATGAATTTAAGTAGGCTACTAGGTTGGCATCTAGGACCCACCCTTTTGCTGTTGAAATAATTAAATGTAACCACCACTTCAACTTCAACAGTTTTTTTTTTCTTCCACTTTCTGCCTCTGGAACTCTTTTCTATTTACTTGCTTCCTTAATAGTTACAATCTCCAAAAATTGAAAAGCAATGTTAACTGCCATCTATCTCCTTGAATCCCATCCATCTTTTATCCTTTCTTCAATACCCAATGTACACAGTCCTTTCTCTCACTGCAACCCTCTGTGAACTAGTGGTGGTCCTGCCTTGCTTGGGAGGAGATAAAAAAAGTTTACTAAATCCATATCCTGAATTCAGAATAAATGCCATTCATTTCAATTCCAAGGTATAGTTTTGGTTTTTAACTCACTTACTTGCAATGAATATGGTAATTTTCCTTCTTTTGTTAACTATACTGACTCTTATGGTCCTACTAAGGATTGAACTCAATATCCAAGGCTAACAAATTTCTGAAGATATTAGACTTCTACTTCTCAGCTTAATGGATGTGTTTTAGCAAATGTAGTAGCCTGTCTCTGTTCCTGCCAAAGTGGATTTAACCTTTAAGCATTAATTTTGCTGAAATTTTCTTGTCAGTGAACATTTTTTATTGTTTAGTGAAATGCTATCAGTCAGTTTATTGATCAATATCCTGTTTTAACAGGGGTAATAAATTGACCACTCCTCAGAAACTTTGTTTTAGCACCAATTTCTTTCTAGAACAGGAATTATTCATATTTAGATCCTTCCTTGGAATACTTTGCTATACAGAGTAATTCCATTTTCCAAGTGCAACCTTCAGTCAAAGATGTTATAGGCAAGGCAGAATTTTAAAATCATACAAGACACAACAGTATATTCATACTCAAAAGAAAAGAAGAATCAGTCACTTGAACAAACATTTGGATATTTGAAATACTAATAATATATTTGTTAAGTTTCACTCTCCAAGACTAGATGTAGGCTCTTTCATCAGTGACGGTATGGAGGTCTTGAAAAGTTTTGTTTAGTTCTGAATCCCATTCAAGTTTCAAAACATTAGTCAGGGCTATTGTTCTCCAAAAATGTCATTCTTATAACATTCTACTGAACAATATCAAATGTAATTCATTCTTCTCTGATGGATAGACTGATTGATATATTGATTAGAATGGAGAATGGTAAAAGATTGATTAAGATAGATCAATATGAACAGAGAAGTAACTTGCTAGATAGATAAACAGATGTAGAATAGTATAGAGTGGCAGATAAGAAAACAGATTGCAAGAAAGAAAGCTGAATTTACTTTGAGATATAAACTTGGTGAGAGTGATAGAGTGATAAATATAAACATATTGAAATACAAAGTCTGAAGAAGAGAGAGAAAGAGAGATACTTTAATGAGAAATGCATTCATTTCAAGCATCTCATATTACAACAAACAATATTCTTTGCCTGCTTCTTTTAAGGTATCAGTACTTTCAGAACCATTGTTTACCAAAATGCAAATGTCATACTGGTCATGCGAACCAGAGACATGACCTCAGTCTAAAAGAAATGTGACAGATGGTGACTGATTCATAATGTACCTAAGTTCACTGCTTACTTATTAGTATGACAACCAGAATATTGTGTACTTAATTCACTAACTTATGGAATGCCAAAATTTGGAATCACTAAAACTTGTTCTTTGAAAAGCTTCCAGTAGAAATAAAAGAAAAAAAAAACGAAAAGTAAAGAGAATTAAAAAAAACACAAGAAATAGAAATATTCTTAAGAAAAAAAAACTATTAAAAAAAAATAAGTGACAAAAAATATATATACATTGAAGATCAACAAAAATTTTCTGGATGACATTTTCAGAACTGGTAAGAAAGGAAAAGATTTGGGGGTCAGCAGAATTCTTAGTTTTTGACAGTTCTACCATTTTTAGATAAAAGATATATATAGACAGACAAATATGATCCCCCACCAATGAGCTGATTACTTGATTTTTAAGTTTATTTTCAAATGTTGTAAAATTATTTAGTAAAATAAATATTTCAAATTCATATTTTTAATGAAAAAAAAAGAATCAAATGTATCTCTCCATATATGTCTTCATAACTCATGAATATATAACTGAACTAACATACATATAAAATGACAGATTTTATTATTTAAATCAACGATTCTACAATAACAATGGTATTCAATAACTGATAATGGTAAAATTTGAACAATATACCATATTTGATTCACTTTTTGCCAGTAAGATGCACCAATTTTGCAAAAAATAGTTTAACAATATTGTTTTGTGTCTTCTAAGAAAATTTGAGGCTTAGGTTAATTATATATATATATATATATAACTCACTGCTTACTGATACTCACTTTTACCTAATCTGACTCAATATTATTTTTCATAGTTTATCAACCCATTGTAAGTTATTTAAAGCAGAAAACTTTTGGATTGTATGCTTGCTTTTGTAAATAAATATTGAATTTAATAATAATTTTTTCCATAAATAAGTCCTGCTATTTAACTCATAGCTGTGAAGGAGATTGATTCAGTAGTTCTAGATGTACAAGCAGCGCAAACTGTCAAAAGTGAAATGGTAACAAAGTATTGTTGACTATACCAGCCAATCCTTTATACCTGAATATACCAAAACACACTCCAGCCATAGAAATGTCTTTAAAAATGCCCCCCAAAAAATGTCTGGTTATGGGACAGGTGGGTAAGATTTTCTTTGATGAATGTATTTAGTAGAGCTGTTTAATACTGGTAGATATGAAATTAACACTGTTGGTAGAAATGTGCCCTCAAGAATATGACTAGAAGAGTTAAGAGATTAAGTAACATAATTTGCTACAAATTATAACTGATAGACTAAGTAAGATAAGCGCAAAAGGGGTTTTTGGTGACAAGAACAAATAAAGACAATTACAAAAGGAAAGTACAACGTTCATTACCAAATACACATTGATCTGAACTTAAAGATAACAAAAACTGTGGATTGTAGATCAGAGGAATTCAAGGAGAAATGTTTGTCCAAATGATAATTGTGAGGTCAAGAGATTATTAGCCCAAGGGATTCAGTTTTGCCAGATCAGAAGGTTGGATGTACTGGTTTATGAAATATCAAGGTTTATCAATACATAAAGAAATCCATGGCACATAAAATGCCCAATGATTATGAAAGATTTTAGGATTTTATAAATTTGTTATGAATACATGAAAGAAAACTAGTTACGAACTGAGCCAGATAGAAAATATTAACAAAGTTCCACTAACATTTAATTTACCATCGAACAAGTCAGTCAGTCAGTAAAGTGCCATACGTGATACACGCTTGGGAAATCATGTCTCAAAAGAGACATGACTGACTGGGCAGAAGATTATCCCGCAGTAGGTTGCCATTGCTTTCTGCAGTTGACTGGTTGCCGACCAAGGCTATAGAACCCAATCTGTCCTGTTATTTAACCCATAACTGGAAGGAATAGACGGATTAATACCTTTCCCAAGGGTATTTGCGCGTAAGTGAATGCAATGAATTCAGCTGGAATTCGAACTCGGCTCCCCGATTTCTCGTTCCGAGCTGATATCCAATGCACCACAATGCACACCCAACAAGACTAAGTGTTAAAAGGTCTAAAACAGACTCAATAAAAATCAATGGCAAGGAAAAAAAAACTAAATAAAGCAATGGTTAAAAAACAATGAAAAAAAAACTCAAAAAACAGTAGTTCTGGCCTGTCATGTTAATGACACCAAACTGGTAGCATTTTTTATACTCAAAAGAAAATCCCAACCTTAAATAAAACTTAAAAACTTTATATTTGTTCATTTTCTGTTCAGAAGGGCTACTGGAATAAAACTGTACTTACAAAATATATGGCAATTTAATATTCTGGTGGACTCTTAAGAAAACCTTTTCTTCTGGTTTGGAATCAGTTTGGAGCAAGTGGCACTGAAATCATGACAAAGAAGAGGAAAGAATATAACATCCAGTTAGCTGTTAATTCAGATGGACTAATGAGCTAATTATAGATTTTGCCTTTGTCAATAAGCCATTTAAGCAAAATATGTAGAATCATTGGAACAAGCAAATGATAGATCCACATCATAACCTCACACTGACAGGAAAAATAAAGCAACTCACCATTCTACAGATGTGTGTGTGTATGTGTGTGATTGAATAAATATTATGAAAATTAAGAACTGAAATTGTTGTGAATTCTTTTAAGGAGTTGGTAGTGGGGACATCACCAAAGTTTTTGTTACAGAACAGAAAATATTATTCTCCATTCCATTATTATATTTTTGGTTTATGTTCACCTGTGGTGCTAACTTGCCCTTCAGAAACTGTTTACATTTTTTTTATGGTAGAACTACATGGGTATCTAGATTCAGAATGCAAATATTTTTTTTTTGTTCTTTCTTTTTTAATCAGAGATTTCCATATAGTATTCATCTCAATGTTAAGTCAACTTAGGAGAGAGTACCAAACTGATTTTGTTATCTCTCTCAACACAACAGCCTTTTCAATGATTTTGAAAATAATTTACAAATAAAAAAGTGCATATGTATTCTCCTTACTATGAAATTCCTAAGTAATATCCAGTGCAACCAATTGTCTTCAGAAGTCACACGATTAGTAGTGAGTAAAGAATAAAATGGAAAAAATTCAACATCATCATAATTTACTCCCTTTTATTTATTAGGCTTTAAATTACATCATTTTCACTTTACTTGATGAGTGTCCCTTGAATTTTAAAAATTTAGAAACTAACAACTTTTGTTTTACTTTTATTTATAAATAGTTGTTGCAAAATAAAATCATTATATTTGCCTTGATAAAGTCCATCAGAGACCGAAATGTGTTGGCTGAAGCAAAGTAACTGAAGTTGAAATGCCAGGTTAGGATCAGTAACATTACAGACCCTTGTTTTGATTTTGTCAAGAGATATATAGCAAGAGTACTACACTAGATATGGCTGCAATATTCAATGTATAGATGAATGGTAGATTTATAGATATAACAGATGGAAGCATTCAAATTTACAAGCCATTTCTTGCCCCAGTTAACAGCTGATTAGAGATCATTTTCAAGAAGAGCTGCCAATTTTGTTTTGCTTGGTCTATCAGACTTAATATTAAGACAAGAGTAAATAGATATTTCATCCACATGAATAGAGAGCTAAGAACAGATGATATTGGAAAAGTCATTGATAAAGGTAACATTATAGCTCCAAGGATAGAACTCAGACCCCTACATTTAGAAGCCTGGCCATTTAGTATAAGTTTTATTACATGATTTGATAGGAACAATTAGATGAAGTCAAATATTTGTGCCAAAGATACCATAGCCCCTGAGCTTTTGAAGAAGGCCATCATGCCGAACCCTATCAAATGCAGTCATGATATCTAAAACCACAGGCAGAGCCTCACTTTTTTTATGTAAAACTTGATAGACAAATTCAATAATAACCATTAACATACTGCAGTTGACATAGCGAAATAAAAGCCGTATTATTACATTCAAGCATGAAACAGACTGTTACCTGTCCACTTAAATTTACATGTGCTCTATCCCTGATACTGAGCATGCTTACCCATAAATATAACGTCCCATAGAAGTATATATCACTTGAAATCTTATTTTTAATGGATATACATATTTGAATTTTTTTATTTTAAAACATTATTTTGCACATTCAAAAAAACTTATTAAAGAACAGATTAAAAAATAAGATTCATTAATTCTTTAGAAATATATATTTATAGCATATCTCTGTAACTGTATTACTGTATGTTGCTAATGATTCTTCATAATGTCAAATATTCATATTTTACCAGAATCTGATATCTACATTAACTCCCATGAGTATTTTGAGAACTTCTCATAAAACAGTAAAATACAGAATAAAGCAAAAAACAGTTGCTGGTACAGAAAAGTAAGCCAATTGTGAAAACTATCAAAAATTCCCCACTGAATTTACTTTTTTTTCTTGATACAGATAAACTTTGACAGCCTGTTTCCTCCATTTGTCTATCACACACACACACACACACACACACACACACACACACACACACACACACACACACACACATATATATATTATTGAATGGAGTGGACAGGGGATGATTGTTAAGTCATTTGGCAAGTTTCTTCTGGTGTTGAATTAGTTGTTTCATGTCATGCGGAAACTTGTAAAGGAACTTGCCGAAAAGTATGTGTTATGTTCTGAGAAGATAAAAAGTGAATGAAAAAAATAAGCTCTATATATGTGTATATTTGGTATACATTTTTAAAAAATGCATATAAATATGTATATATAATTTAGTTATTAATGTCTCTTTTTTTAAAAACAATATAAATAAAAATGAAATAACAAATTTATTTACAATGTATATTAAGAAACAAAATTCTCACTTTGAAAATTCCAGTGACTTGGTCAAAAAAATAATAAAATCATAAATATGACAGAAATTCTTGGATAGTTTGGATATAAAATCCCTATAACACTAATGTACTGTTAACAAATGTTTTCGTAAAAAAACATGATAGAATCAAAAAGTAACCTCTCCTAGTGAGAGATAAAATTATAAAGACTTGTCTACTTATTACAAACTAATGTTATTTCACATCAATTTTTTTATAGAGACAAAAAAAGCAATGGGATCACCCTTTCCTACTGTTTTAGCATGTTTTTTCATGGAAATTCTATAACCTGACCCCTTCTAAAATATTTAAATTAATCAACAAATTTCTGATGTACAGATGATGCTTTATTAATATATCTCTAGAATTTATCTTGCATATTTATACATCCACTGTTTGTACCTTCATTGTATACTGTTGCCATATCTGGTCAGGTGCTCCTACTGTTCAACTCAAGGTTCTTCACAAAATCCAAAGAAGGACCTGTAATCGATCCTGACTTAGCCTCTTGACTTTAGTCACTTTCTCAACAATGTGACATGGCTTCCCTGTATATTTTTTCTACAAATATTTTCATAGCAATTGTTCTGAGAAGCTTTTTTCCTTGGTACCCAGACCATGTGGCATCGAGGTCTCACTCTTTTACTGTTAAAATAGTTAAATGTAGCCATCACTTCTACTGCAACAGTTTATTTTCTTGCACTTATCACCTGTAGAACTTCCTTCTGTTTACTTACTTCCCTGATAGCTACAATATCCCAAAATTTAAGTGTAATATCAATTGCCATATTCTATCTTCTTGAATCCTGTTCATCTTTTATTCTTTCCTTCATACCTCCTGTACCTGTCTTTTCTCACACTGAAATCTCTTGTTTTGGGTGAAATGATTAAAAAATAACAAAAAGAAAAAATATAAAATTATCTAAACTTGTAAAATATTTAATAAATGAACTAAAAAATAAAATAAAAAGCAATTTCTACATACAAATATTCTTATTTCACTCTTGTTAATATCCACGTTAATAATGATTGTCAGTTTTTATACCATTCTTAGATGTCACTGCTGATGATAGTGGAAATTAAACAAGTGTAATTTGCAGTTATTTTCCAGAGAATATACCAATTATTTCCTTATAATGATGACTGATATGCCATTATTCTTGACAGTTTCTAGAGGGACATATGAAGAGCATTTAAAAAAATTGTGGAAAAATAAAATTAAAAGAAAGCATTTTTAGTATCTGTTTTATTTCTCCATATAAGCTCCAATATCATAACACTTCTCTAAGAAATGATACCAATGATTTATGCAATCCAAAAACAACTGAAGGTTTCAAAAGTTTAACCATGCCAAAGAGGCCTTCATTGATTGGATGAAATCTACAATTGTGACAATATACCTGAGGACCAAAGCAGATCAATTTTCATAGCACTATCCAAGAAGTCAGATGCAAAGGAATGTGAACTCCACTGAGCAACCAGCTTTTATGAGCCACATAATAAAACTAATCATTCAAATTCTGATGAACAGAGCACACAGCAGAATTGGCCCAGAGATATGACAAGAACAGTGTAGCTTTGTTAAAGATACCAGTACAAAGAACATGATATTCATGCTCAGAATGCTATCTGAAAGAGCAATACAAATGCAGAAGGACCTTTATTTGTGATTTATAGACTGCAGAAAGGCATTTAACAAAGTATGTCACAAAGATTGTTTGAGATGCTTGGCAACCTCGACATTTTTGGGATAGACATTTCGATATTCAAGAATTGGATTGGCTGTAAATGGCTTGCCTAAGGATAGGAAATGGATTAAGTCAGTACACAAAAATAGAAAAGGATGTAAGAGAAAGATGTGTTTTCTTACTGGATTTATTCAACTTATAGAACAAAACAATTCTGAAAAAAATAAAATCCTTGCCAGGTTTTGTCACTGGCGGCCACAATCTCAACAATATAAGAAGTGTTGATGAAGCAGTGCAGACACGGAAAGGAGTATACAGGACCTCCCACAAAAGGTAGAAAGAGAAAGCAAGAAGAAAGGACTAAGCATAAACTTAAAGAAAAATGAATGTATGGTCATTAGCAAAAAGAAGTACTCAAAATACCAACTACAGTTCGGAGAAACTAAAATAAAACAAGTAAAGAAATTTAAATATGGTAGTGAATGCTTGACAATTTCTTAAAGTATGAAGGAGAGGCTCAAGGCAGCAGAAATGTAGTTCTACGGAAGAATTCTGAGGATACTATGGACGGAGCATGTGAACAATAATGAGGGGCTTAGAGAGGATGCAAATGAGAAGAAAACTCATACTTAACTTCAGAAAGAGAGCTAAGGTTATTGGGGACATATAATGAGGAAAAAAGGCTTAGAGAATCTAATACTCACTGGATGGATAGAAAGAAAGAGAGACAGGGTAAAGCAGCATGAGAAATACTTGATAGACTTATGCAAATAGATGGCGGAGTGGGTTTTGGGAGAAATATATTAAGAATAACAGGGACATGGCACATGAAGAAAAAGAAGAAACAAGGAAAATCAGAAAGTGCTAAATCAGGACTAAGTTGGATGTCTGATGATTTCTCATCAAAATTCTTGCAATACACACTCCTTATTTCTCGAGAGAAATGGGCAGGTTTTAGGCCATAGTGGAAAAAAAACCCTTTGAGGAGACTTTTTCACAGTGTTTTGTTGCTAAATTTCTAACAAAAAGTCCCAGCATCACTGACTTTGCATATGCGCATTTGTAAGGGTGTCTGACATAGGCTTGTAGCATTTATACACAAGCACACAATTTGATTCCCCCTCAGCATAAACAGCCACTATGCTGGGGGAGCAATAAAATCAAAATTAAGAAAAACAAAAAAGAGATATAGATAGACATAACGATACAGGCACAGAGAGATGGATAGATATTGATAGAGATAGATAAAAGAAAGAGAAATAAGAAAGACAGAGGGTAAAAAAAGAATATTAGAAAAATTTAATTGCTTAATTGTTCGTCCAACTGCCTTTTTCTAGCTTACATGTGGATGATTGTGTGTAAGTGACTGTAAGTGTTACTGTTATAAAATAAACGTTTAAAATATGTTTTTTTTTTCTTTTTTCGAAATGGTGATTGATTTAGTTTCTTATCGGTAATTATTTCAATCTGCTTTTTTATTTCAATCTATTCATGTTCTAATAAATCTCAAACTAAGTATATTTAATTTTTGATTAGTTTAAAAATACCAGTTCTTCTTTCATATAATTATTCAATTAATTCCTATCTCTACCTAATAACCTAACGATGGCAAGAAAATACCCAGTTTATTACTTTTGAGTTTTGACAAAGTAAATTTAGGTTAGTTTTTTAAATAATTTAAAAAAATGGTTATAAAATTTAAAACAACAACGTTTAATAAACACGACTAAATTTCTCGGGGAAAAAGACGTTAAGTTTTTAAATTCTGATAATTTATGATAATTTATTGGACATTAATGGACAACTTTTGCAAATTATTCAGTAATAAATGAAATTAATTTTTTTCTAAATTTTATAGAAATATTTTTAGGTTTATCATTGAATTATACATGCATAAACGCAAACGTACATATATTTGAAAGAATTTGAATGAGATTGAAGTGGACTTCAGCAGCGCAAGAGCTGATTTCCCTTTTCCTCTTCGTAACCGGAAAAGTAGAAGCTGAAATTTACAGCCCTTTGAAGTCGTTTTTTTTTATGACCTATGTTTTTAAAACTGAATATACTTTCTAATAAATGTAATATTTTAAATGGACAAACGATTTATATTTGAAATTTGATCAACTTCCCCTCACTGAAGTGACAAGGTACCGAATATGTGAGTAATAATAATTGCAATATTAATTTCGACACTAACTGAAGTGAAAAACCAGTGAAATGATTAAAAAAAAATCATACGCGATAGGTAACCAGTATTAACCAAGAAAGAAAGAAAATTTGTGAAAGTTTAAGGGACCAATTGTTAAAAAGACACGACACCCAATTGACAGTTTAAAA
Organism: Ascarosepion bandense; assembly: GCA_037127315.1. Taxonomy (NCBI): domain Eukaryota; kingdom Metazoa; phylum Mollusca; class Cephalopoda; order Sepiida; family Sepiidae; genus Ascarosepion; species Ascarosepion bandense. The sequence continues at coordinate 3,888,180 of JBBBDQ010000154.1, forward strand.
TGAATTTGGAAATTTCAAAAACCTACGTTGAAATATATTATTATCAAATGACACCAGAAAACTTACAGTACCATGGGAAGTGGGGTGGATAGCATTAGCTCAAGAAAGAACAAAAAATTAGGAAATATCTGGAATTAAGTGACAATTACAAAAACTAACTAACATAGTACAATAGACAATGGATTCGCAAGCAGATATTTGTCATTTTTACAACATAAGTGATAGACGGTCACTTGTGATGATGCCAATTGGGTAAATTTTCGTTTTAGGTCCCGAAGGCTTTTTCTCCCCCTTCAAATTTATCCAAAATAGCATTATTTCTGTGCAAATGTATATGCTGAACTCAAATCAACAATTAGTTATTGAAGAAACCTACTTTTTTTTTTTATCTGAACGTCCATAAATAAAACGAATTACATCTCGCACTTTTTGTCTCCCGTAACTCTAACGCAGTCATGTAACTGCAGAATGACCTTTCTGTGGAGGCAACAAATTTCGGCCGATTTACTTTCTTTACTGAAACTTCCGCCTATTTACTTCCTGCAATGAAAAAGTAATACGCGTAGAAATGCAATAGCGTATTACTTTCACTAAAGGAAGTAAATCGGCCGAAAATAGACCGAAATTTGTTGTCCTACGCGGAAAGTCATTACTGCGTTAAAGTTTTACCGCAAAACTTTTACGGGAGACAAAATGTAGTTCGATTTTTTTCTGGACGTTCAAAAAAAAAAAAAGGTAGGTTTCTTCAATAACTAACAATAATTGTTGATTTGAGTTCAGCAGATACATTTGCACAGAAATAATGCTATTTTAGATAAATTTGAAGGGGGAAAAGCCTTCGGGACCTAAAATGGAAATTTACCGCCAATTCTTCAGTCGTCGTGTGAGTTACGCATATTGCTACGGAGAAAGTTTTATTTTTTTTTTAATTTTTTTTTTAGGAAAGCCATTGGAATTTTGAAATAAATATTTAATTGAAAGGTTAAACTTGACACGCTTAAAAAACAAAAATTAACAGAATTTTGGCAACATTTTCCTCATTCTTTTTTGCATCTGGCTCCCAACTACAAAACAGCGCTCAAAAAGTCAGTCAGTTAAGTGCCATACGTGACATGACTGACTGGGAAGAAGATTATCCCACAGATTGACATTGCTTTCTGCGGTAGACTGGTTGCCAGCCAATCTGTCCTGTTATTTAACCCATAACTGGAAGGAAGAGACGGATTAATACTTTTCCCGAGGGTATTTGCGCGTAAGTGAATGCAATGAATTCAACTGGAATTCGAACTCGGCTCTCCGATTTCTTGTTCCGAGCCGATATCTACTGGACCACCACGCACATCGAGTTCAAAAAGTACCTGCCATAATATTTTTTCTATTTTATGCGACAAATATTAAAAATATTAAAAAAAATATATTGAAATCTGCAAAATGTAAGAACATTGTTCTCGAAAGCAAACTTAATTCCATTCAATGTGTTTCAAAATGAGCCCGGCAACAAATATCGGTTTTCAACTTAGCCCTCCTTGTATTTTTAATTTATTAGAAATTCATGATCTATCAATTACTGAATCCAATTTTGGCACTAAATATATCCCCACTACAAAAAAAAAATGTCTGGAGATGGATTAATTGCAAAATTTAAGCTTTTGCCTTCGCTTAATTTAAACTGTTGGCTCCGGATTTCTAGATCTTAATACTTACTTTTTAATTAGAAATGTGACAGTTTTGTTGTTTCAATCTTTCTTTAAAGTACAAATAGCATACAGTTACTCAGTCCTAAGTGGAATGTATCCCCCATCGGTGACCAAAACTACAAAAAATGCCAGCCTGGCTCTCTTGTTTGAGCTGACGTTGCATAGATTCCGGGATTGGCGGATTTGTAGGTAAATTTTTAAACACAACATTAATATTGGATTTAATGGAACCAAAAAAAAAAAAATCATCAGAAAATACGGAAAGAGCTTCACAGCGGAAACTCTTTGTTTTTATTTTTTATTGTCTAAATTTTATTAGCACGGAAGAATCAATCTGAAGAACATGTCCAGAAACGATTAACAAGTTTTTTATTTTCATTTTATTATCTATGATCTTTTTAAATGCAGAGGTTAGAAAATTATCTTTGAACATCTTGCAGATTTATTAAACAGTCACCGTATTTTTTTAAGGTCGCTATATGGCGAACTCAGACACACATGCAAAATCTCTAGTACTACATTTAATCAATTGCAAAAGAAAATATATAGTGCCGGTATTGCCTACCCGTTTATGTGTCTTACCTCAATAAGTGTGTGTGTGTGTATATATATATATATATATATATATATATATGCACGGTTATTTATTAAAACTAACTTTTACTTAACCATTTTCTCTAACACTTACCAGACAGGTATCTTCACTTAATCGCTGAAAAACAGCATGATATGAAGAAAAAAGTCTCAACAAGCTTTACGAACTGGCGGACCTGAAGTAGACTATCACCACGTTTAATTTCGTTGTTTTTCACTTTCTTTTACTTTTTTAAGCACAGTCCTATCGATCGTTACTTAAACTTTCCGATTATAATTTTTTTTTAAAATTACAATATTCAAACAAATTTGTGTGTGTTGGTGGGGGGTCAGTTTCTCATACAACGTAAATCGATCCTCCACTATGGTTGTATGAGAAACTGGTCCTCCCTCTAAAATTGTTTAAATATTGAAATTTTTGCAAACCTTTTTTGTCATTCGTAAAGTTTAAGGTGTAAAAGATAATATTGCACTGAAAAAAGTCCAAAAGTTTGATAATAAACAAATTTACAGGTGGCGGTAATGTCGTATCGGCGACTAGTTTCAAAATGGAGGCTCGATTATGAGAAACTGTATGAGAAACTGATCCCCCACAGAAAATGTTTAAATATTTAATTTTTCAAAATTTTTTTTGTCAGTCGTAAAGCTAAGTGGGTAATTGATAGGACTATGCTGAAAAAAAAAAATAACAACAACGAAATTAAACGTAGTGGTAGTCTGTTTCAGGTCCACCAACAAACTTTTTCCATCAAAATTAGAAAAGATAAAAATATTTAGTTTTTTTTTTTAAATTTTTAATCTTTACTAACATGTTCGGAATTTTAGTAAAAATCTTGTTTTTATTTTCGTTAGCGGATAGCCAAATCGTTACGAGAATTTAATGGGAAATGTATTGTAACATTACATAACTTTTTTTTTTTTGGTGACAAGCACATTAATTTGGAAATTCTTGCAAAATCAAATAATCGTCGGACGTTAATGAAACTGTCAGGACTTATTCACAAATGAATTAAATTATTTTTGAAATTATTATTTTTAAAATATCTTTGTAAAAAAAAAAAATATATATATATTATATTACATCTGTTACCCCACCTCCACGTGTCGTAAATTCATGAAATTTCAAGAAATTTTGTAAATGGTTTTTCGCAGGACTAATTAGGGAATGTAAATCATTTTTTTTTTTTTTCAATCATTTAGCCCCTTTTTCCGAAAATCTGCTTCCAACAGTAAAATAAAAAAATGCAATAAAACATTATTTAATTAGATAATTTTTTTAATGCGTTGTTTTAATATAAATTAAAGACATTATCTAGAGAACATATTTTTTGACTAATAATGAAATTTTAAAAGAATTGTTTTCAGTTTTTTTATTATAATAATTTATAAAGTTTCATAAATATTTTAAAAATATTTCAAAGACTAGTAGACATTAAGTTAACTTATTAAGTGAAGACTATATTTACTACTTGAAAAGTTTAATACAAATCATTGAGCCATCTTATTTTTTAAATAATATTTTGTGTGTGTATTTGAAATTTTTTTTTGTATGGGAATTTCTGTGTGTACATTAAAAGGTCATGTGTTTTAAGGTTTCTTCCCATTACAGGAAAAAAAATTTGAACAAATTTATCAATTCTAGTTGTCATATACTTGTGTCACATCTGTTGAGCTGTCATCAACATGTCAAATAAAGGGAAAAGGCCAGAAAGTTCAAAACTGTGTTGAAGAAATAGTTTGATTCAAAATTTCATTTTATGAATAAGTAATACTTGTGTAAATCAGATTAATTTAACATTAAATTTGCTAATTTTCCAAAAGTAGTGTGTCACATATGTATATTTTATTTTTGCAAAATTTTTAAAACCAAGAACTTTTCTTCATAAAAGTGTCTATCACTCAAAAATGGCCAAAAAATTGAAAAATTAAAAAAAGATCTCAAAATATTTCATTCCAATTGATATAATTTCTGTCTAAAAAACACCAAAGTATTTTGCTTACTGGATATAGTGGATTTAATCATTTAGATTTTAATTAAAACTAAAATAAAAGTTTCAAGAAATTCAATTTCAAAAGTTTCAAAAATTCAATTTAAAACTTAGTTATTGAGAGTGGAGATACCAAGTTATAATTTTTCCTTATAATACACTTTTTAAGTAGGTCACAGACTATACCAGTGACAGAATTTTGTAGACCACATACTATACCAGCACTAAATATATTAACGTAATTATTGCAAATTTTAATTTTTTTTCTTTTTTACATGTGAACATTAATATTAGGTGCAAATCACACTAAAAGTTATCATTATCAGTATAATAATACATTGACTATGGCACATATTCTAAGAGGAAGTGGGGTATGGCTGGTCAGCATTGACTATTCTAGACCTAAAATTAACTCATTCACCACAAGAACTCCTCCATCACCACTCAATCTGCCATACACCTTCATAACACATATTCACAGGGAATCTATAAAAAAAAAGTGCATAATTTTTTTTTTATCCAAATATATATAAAAACTATAATGAAATGAAGGGTATGAAACCACAAAACGACAGCTAAAATATAACTAAACATTCAAACAGAAACGAATGTTAGTAGGACCCATACCCCACCCTACAAAGCAATAAGAGTGGCCGCTATATTCTTGTCTGTAAACAGAATCAAAAAGCACATTAACTAATAGCGAGAGAAATGTCAAAATAAGCAATGAAATTTAAAGGCTGACCCAATCTAGATGAAAAAGAGGCCAAAAATCAAACTGGGGATGTTGGGAATCTTGACATAGATTGTCCCATGTCCATCTAAGTACTCAAAAATAGTTAAACCAAAAACAATATATTTCAATACGCAAAATAAAGAAAAATTTTGCAAGAGAGATATGTAAGAGAAAAAAATGGTCAAAATACAAAAAATACTCCAGAAACACCCCACGAAAAGACCAAACAAAAAAAATTAAGCCTAAAAGTATTACACTTACAGAGTGTTATTGTGGTTAACAAGTACTTAAGAAAAATAACATGAACATAAAACAACTGAAGACCAAACAATGTACCTGTGGACTGAAGAAAAAGAAAGAATTGTGGGAAAATTCAGTGACATCAAATAGGCAAAAGGAGATTGCACTAATGGTAAAACCAATTTTCATTTGCAGAAAAAATAAAACCAATAAAAGGATAAATTTCTCAAAAGATATGCTAGTGGTGTCATCATGGGCAGGATATAACAAAAAATTAGAGACATTTAGAAAACTTCATATCATTTGGTATTTTGAAGTATTAATCATAATAATTACTAATAGTAATAATCTATATACCTATATGAATTTTATTTTTGCCATTAATGCCTGTAACTTTAGCTTTAAAGAGTTATCTTTTTTGAACTGGTAATCCCAGGTGGCAATGATATTGTTATGACAATGGCAGACCAGTCAAGTGAATAATGCATAAACTTTGTGAAATTTAGAAAAGATCAAAGCAAAGAAAAAGGAATCAAATAATGAACTCACAAATAGATTGACTATAATATTTGAACAATGTATTTAATTGCTCACATGTGAAAACCTAATAACAGTAAGGATTTAATATATGCTGCCATTTTTGACAGCAGATGTTAACACACACACACAAATATATATTTCTCGATAGTTTTATATATTTACCATTTTGTTGGATTCTCATTCAACTTTACATAAACGCATATAAATGCAAATGGTAACTGGAGATCAATAAAAATTCTTTGTTTATTTTGTTTGTTTCAGTTATGACCATTTTTCTGATTTCCAGATAGAGTTTGAACATAAATTGCCAAATATTTTCAGTACACTTTTACATATCATAAATCATTATCAAATATATTTTGTGAGTTGAAAATGGTTGTGTTTATGTGCAAGCATTATTTATTGATGGTTTTTGAGTGTTGCATCTTCATGCATTAATAGGTGCTGAATCACGTTTTTCAAATCTTGTCTTCATATGCCATTTTTAGTTGTGAAATATACTTACTTTGTTTGTTCCTAATTCTCTTACGTTTGCCTTATAACATGAGAGAGCTATAGAATAATGGTTTATTCTCCTATTTACGTTTTCCCTCATTATGGGCATTATTATATATGATAACAGCCTATTTCATGGATGGAACAGAATGGCTGAAAGGAAAAGGAATGACAAACATGCATTCTTCTCAGTGCCAGAATTTATTTCTATATCTGGCTAGAATACATTTGCAAGTAAAAGGACACCGTGGTCTTGTTAGCTACTGGCGTAGAGAGATTAAAGAGTTAAAGAGGTTGCTTTTTATAGCATAGGTCAATGGGCCCAAACCTAAAAAAAGAAATGCAACCACTTGGTTTGGCGACTGTAAACCAAATGAATGATTGAATACTTTCATCACAATATGAAGTGATGTCACTAAGTGGCTCTCATGTAACCCATGTGACTTATCTTGACCAAAGGGAGATAATTGTCTTTTTTATCCCAACAGACTTACTGTATAAGGTGAATAAATCTGACAAAAAAGGCATCTTTGTCTTACACTCTCCTTATTTTTATGTACGTGTTCAAATCATTTTCTATCCATGTGCAGGTGCTTTCTTTCCCAAACAAATAAAGTTTCCCTAGCAGTTCAATAGATCTCTGTATTGTACCTTATCAAATGCTTTTCAAAATTTTAAAAGAAATAGAGGTCCTATTAAGATTTTATTGGTGGACACAATCTTAACAACATAAGATATGTAGATGACACTGTGTTGCTGGCAGACACAAGAAGAAAACTGCAGAAACTTCTAGCCAAGGTGAGAGAAAAGGAGTAACCATCAATTGATAGAAGACAAAATGCAGAGTTGTTAACAAGAGGAACTGCCCAGGACGTGAGCTATAAGTTAGAGAGACATCAGAATCAAGCAAATCCAGAAAGCTTGCTAAAAAAATGACGTAAAGTATGATACAGAAATTTGAAAGCTCATTTGGATAGCCAAAGTTACCTTCCTAAAGCTAAGCAAAGTATTAAGAATGACTATGTAATATCAATTCTTCTATGTAACAATCAAAGCTGGACAGTTTCTTTACAGATAAAGAGGGGAGTTGAGACAACAGAGATGTGGTTCTACAGAATGATATTGAGAATTTCATGGATGGAATATATGAGTAGTAAGAATGTTTTTAAGCAAAATCAGAACAAAAAGGATATTTGTATTAAGATTAGAAGAAGACACTTGAAATTTCTAGGATGCATAATGAGTAAAAACAGAATTTGACTATTTGGGAAGTGTTTTGACAGAGAACGGAAAGTGTGAGACTGAGATCTGACAGGGTACATGCATGGCCAAGATGCATTTCAAAAACTAAGCAGAGTATTGAGAAACAGGAAGATTTCATTGGAAACAAAGAAAAGAGTATTGGACTGTTATGTGATATCTGTCCTCATATATGGTAGCAAATGTTAGACAATCTCCTCAAAGTTGAAGCAGAAATGTGGTTCTACAGAAGAATGCTGAGGATACCATGGACTGAACATGTGAGCAATGATGAAGTCAACACAGATGAAGAAGAGGCTTGAAACAACTGAAATGTGGTTCTACAGAAGAATGCTGAGGATACGATGGACTGAACATGTGAGCAACAACAAGGTTTTGGAGAGAATAGAAATGAAAAGAAAACTGAAGAGTTAGCTGCAGTTTCTGGGACACGTAATGAGGAGGAGAGCTTGGAGAATCTAATACTCACAGAGAGGAAGAGACAAGGGAAAGCAATGCAAGACATACTTGATGGGCTTGAGCAAGTGAATGGCAAAACAGGGTTTAGGAGAGATACCAAGTAGAAAAGTGTTAAGAGCGACAAGAGATAGAGGCAAGTTGTGTTTGATGATCTGGAAAGACAAGGCACATAAAGAAGAAGAAACTCACATATTGTAGGCAAGACGGTCAGAAGCAAGAAAGGCAAAAGCAAGTAACCTACCGAACAAGTTTATGTAAATTAATGGCAGAACTGTGACTTAGAGCTACAAAGGATAGGAACTTGTGGAGAACAATAATTGCTGACGTTCTGAGAAGACATGGCACATAAAAGATATTTGTGACTAAAATGAATTAAATCTTATTGACGTTGGGACATTCTTTTATAGTTATGTATCTGTTCATATTCTTTATATGGTATATTTTTGTATTATTGATAAATATTTGTCAGATTTCTTGTGTTTTGTTGTTGTGTTAGTGGGTGATATGCTTTTTAATTATCAGATGAATGGTACGATAATGTAATGATTGTGTAATCAATGTACGTGTTGCTTGAATTTTTATTACAGTGACATTCTCCAAGTAGATAATCAAATTTGTAGACAACATTGGTTTGTTGGATTTTGCTTTTCTTTTGTTCTGTCGTTGGCACTGATCATGTTTCAGGTTTTTTCTTCTATGTAATTGTAATGAGTTTTACATTTGTATTTGTTTTTGATGATGTGTCTTTGGTTTCTGTAGAATAGTTTAATCGTGTTGTTATTTCGTTGTCGTCATTTCTTTAATTCTTATTTTATATTTGATAATGTTAGTTTAATTTCTTTACCAATTATATATTTGGAGAAAATTATTGTTAATGATTATTGTATATTTTTGTGAGTTCACTACAAAGTGTTGTGCATGTCGAGGATATTAAGTTATTATGGTTATTGTGCATTCGAGTGGACATTCGTTATTGTAAAGATGATGAGGGGTCTTGGGGTAATAAATAGATGTTTTAAATTTATTATTATTAAAATCAAGTCTTGTTCTTTTTCTTCTTCTTCTTCTTGTCATGTCCCTTCAGGAAATGGGAGATTATCGCTTTCAATAATTTACTGATTCATGTACAATAACCGGTTAAGAAACGCAGAGCCTAACCAGTACCTAGATAGGTGACCATAATGGGAATAGCAAGTTCTGTAAATTCTGATGTGCAGGTAGTATAATGGATAATGACTTGGAATTGTTAATCAAGAAGCCAAGTTCCAATTCACATTGGGTTTGTTTACAAATTTACACACAAATATCCTTGGGCAAGATTTGTTTCTTTAAACTATTATTACCTCCTCCACAAAATTCTTCCAATCTAAAATATTTTCTGTCTTTAAATAACCTGTAAAGGGTTGATAAACAAACCATTCAATCAGTCAAGCAATCTCTCCACAATTTTCTCTCTGTTGTAGCTCTTAATAAATTTTGCCTTTCCCCCATCCCTTCCATGCCATGACCTACCATTCATTTACACAAGCTAGTTAGGTAGTTTATTCACTGTTTACTTCTATTCCTCTTGCCTTCAATAATTCCCTTGTGAGTGTCAAATTCAACAAGCTCTTTTTTCTCTTAATGTGTCGTGGAAATTTCTATCTTTTCTGATTCTTAGTATAAGTGTCCTTTTTGTTTCCATTACCACTTCTTTGTTACTCATATTTTCAGTCCATAGTATTCTCAGCATCCTTCTGTATAACTAGATTTCTGTTGCCTCAAGTCTCTTCTCCATCTGTGAGAAGATTGTCTAACATTCTACTATATAGAAGGACTGATATTACATAACAGTGCTTTATTTATAATGAAATTTTTCTGTTTCTTAATACCTTGTTTAGGTTTAGAAAGGATCTTTTGTTATTCCCATGTGCTTTCAGAATTCAGTGTCAACTTTTCCATCCTCTGTTAAAGCACTATTTTTTAACCATTTCATCCCAAGCAAGGTGAGACCAGCACTAGTGCACAGGGGGTTGCAGCAAGAGAAAAAATTTAGAACGGAAAGTCTTGAAGAAAGGATAAAAGATGGATGGGATTCAAGACGATGGAAGATGGCAGTTGATGTTGCCTTTAAATTTTTGGAGATTGTAACTATCAGAGAAACATGTAAATGTTCCACAGGCAGGAAATGTGAGAAAAGAAACTGTTGAAGTAGAAGTGGTAGTTACATTTAACTATTTCAACAGTAAAACAGTGGCATCTAGATACCAATTTAGTAGCACACATAAATTCATGTTGGCATTCAGGGCAAAAAGCTTATCAGAGTAGTTACCGTGAAAGTATTGTAGAAGAGACAGAAAGAAGCCAAATCATGTTGGTGAGAGAGTAACTTAAGAGATGCCAAGTCAGGATTGATTACACTGTAGATCCTTCTTATTTATATTTACAGATTTGCTTGATTTTGACATCTCCAATTCATAGTTTGATCTTGGACTGTTCCTCTTACTAACAATCATACATTCTGTTTTCTTACAATTGATAAATAGTCCTTTCTTCTCACCTTCCTTTACTACCTTCTCTAGGAATCCTTGCAATTTCCTTTATGTATCTGCTATCAACATCATCTGCATATATTTTGTTTACCCAATATAAAGCCCAAGAGACACTGAAGGTAGAGCACTACTGACTTAGCTTATTATATGTGGGTCAGTCAGTTAAGTGCCATACATGATACAACCAGTACAAATTCTGGATTATTCTAATGTCTTTCCTAAATAAATTAAGTTTACCCTGCAGTTGAAACAAATCTTTTTGTTGCATCTTAACAAACACTTTTGCATAATCTATAAAACATAGGTATATATCCCTTTTGCATTTGTATTGCTCTTTCTGATATTCTGAGCATAAATATTGAATTCTTGTTCTAATGTCTTTAACAAAACCACATTATTCTTGTGAGTTGTGGTGTATGGATGTGCATTGTTGTACAGTGGATATCGGCTTCGAATAAGAAATTGGAGAGCAGCATCCAAATTCCAGTTGAATTTGTTGCATTCACTTACATACAAATACCTTTAGAAAAGGTATTAATCTATCTATTCTCCCTCTAGCTATGGGTTAAATATCAGGACAAATAGAGTTCTATAGCCTTGGTTGGCAACTATTCTACCACAGAAAGTAATGGTAACCTACTATGGAAAAATATTCTGCACCGTTAGTCATATGTCTTTTGAGACATGATCGCCTGAGTGTGAATCATGTATGACACTGGTCTCATTTTGTTCTGTGATCTTTTCATCAAATTTTGGATGATAAGTTTCATTATATGGCTAATTAGGTTGATTGTTCAATGGAACATTTGCATTTGGCTTCTTAAACAATGCTATGAATATGGATCTGCTAAGGCTTTTCAGTATTTTACCATTGTTGTTGTTAAAGTTCAGATGTGAAATTATCTCATTTATGTTTAAAGATTGTTTTCAAATGTTTAACTACATAAGTAATTTTAGTTAAATATATTATCTGCATTAAAGATGTAAATTGTTATGTTTTCAGGGGCTTTTTTTAAGTCCGGTTTTTTAAGGTTAACAATATTCCGATAATTTTGGAGCAATAAGTGAATCCTTAGGGAAGCCCTCGTCTTTCTAAATAGTCATAAAAGGAAACTTGTGTATTACACTCTAATAGAGTTTCTTGAAAGGTTTTATTTTTATTTTTTGTGGTGACAGTTTTTTATTTATGTCTATTGATACACTGACAGATAAATTGAGGAATAAATTTTCAGTTTTTGGTGATGAAAATATATTATTATTTTGTTTATTGCTTTTGAGAATTTTTATGTAATCTAATTGTATGTGGAATATTTAGAATATAAGTACAGTTTACTAATTTTATTGTTTAAGAATATGATTGATAAGAGTAGGAATTTGTGTCTTTTGGTCTTAGCAGGGCACAAAGTATATATTTTTCTTCAAACCATCATTAGATTTAGTAATGAGCAACACTAAATGTATTTATCAAAAAGCAAAAGAAAACAAAAAATATGAAACTACAAATTGATGTACAAAGATAGATTTGGTGAAAAACTTGACACCACATGTGAACACGCATTATTCTAAGAAACACAATTCATATCTACAGGATTGACTTTACGAACTAACAAAATTCATTGATAATGGCTTATGGAAGCTGAAAAGGCTTTTGAACAATTTAGGTTCAAGCTCTCTTGAAAAATCAGAAAAATGGTTTGATCTGAAGCCAAAAATATTCAAAACAATGACATTTTGAACACAAATAAGAAACTGTTACTCAAATACACCCAACACACATGCACACACGAAGGATGCGACAGGTAAATTGTTAGCATTTTATACTTTTAATTTTGTACATGCACATTGTTGTTTTGGATTTTGTTGATTGCACTGTATAGTAGGGTCATTTGGGCAACCCCTTGTGTGGGCACTGTTGTAATACCTAAGATGAACTGAAGGAAAGAATTATGAGACCGCCCAGAAATGATGTAGGAGATTCTGAAGTCATCTGGAGGTCATGGTTGAAGCCAATGCCAACTTTATTGAATAAATTCACTCTTTAGTATTTCAAGATATTTTTGTGCCATTTTAGCAATATATTTGTTAAAATGAGATGTCAGTGTCATTTTCATTTTTGCGTGATTTAAATGATAATTTATCCAACACACCCTGAATATAGATCATCTACAGTAAATTTGTGACCAGGCTCTTACAAGATTTCCCCATTTCTGGCAGTTATAACAGTTTAGGGATATCTACTAACATTGTTGGAAACAAAAAGGAAAATTGGCTAGATAAAAAAAAAACAAATTTAATTTTTAATTCCCAGCATTCCTCATTCATACACATGTGTAGTCACATCAACATAACAAATTTATTTTGATGAAGTTCAAAAGAACAAAATATATTTTTCTTGATATAACAGAATATATATATATATATATATATATATATATACACACACACTACTGGCCATAATTATTAGGCCACCACAGTTTTTTTAAAAGCAGTTTTTGTAGTATTTATTGCCAAGTGGATAATTCTAAATGAAAATGGAATGGTTTTTTTGTTATTATTACTTTGCAATATTTTACAAGGCAAGGAAACAAAGATGAACTCATCCAAATCACCCTAAATTTTCTTCATTCTTTCATTGATGAAACTGCAATATAGATAATTATTAAATATTTATAATTTCATTTGATGCACATGTTATTGTGCAATATTAACAAAAGAACCATTCTATTTTCATTTACAATTATTCACTTGGCAATAAATACTAAAAAATTGTATGAAATACATCATTTTTTTTTAAACACTGGGGTGGCCTAATAATTATGGTCAGTAGTGTGTGTGTGTATATATATATATATATATATATATATATATATATATAATTTAAAATATAGCTTCAAGGTATATTTATGGGTAAAAGTGCTCAATATTAAGGATTGAGTAAATATGTATAAATGTAAAAGCAACATTGATGTCAATGAGTGGCAACAGTCTGTTTTAATCCATGGCCTGAAGATTTCATTCAAGCATGAAACAGAATGTTACCACACAGTATTAATCTAAGTGTTCACTTATATATATATATAGAGAGAGAGAGACAGAGAGATACATAGAGGGAGGTGGGCAGGGTGGAGTATGAAGTAATGAGAAAGTCAAATTCAGTTTCCAGTCAAGTTCATTACATTTACTTATGTGCGAATAATCTTGGGAAAGATATGAATCAATCTGTTCTCTTTCCAGATATGGGTAAATAGCAGGACAGACTAGTAGGTCCTTTAGATTTGGTTGGCAACCAATCTAAGAGAAAGACAACTCTGACTTCAAAACATGAGGAACTTGTTGCATGCTGTGTACCAATTCTTTGTATTTAGCTCTTCCAAAAAAGTTTGATCAATTCTGTCCAAGTGTTAACTACTATAAACAGATCATATGTGAAAACTAAGCTGCTGGATTCTCATGCATTGAAAAATAACCGGATTGTTTTCTGTATATACAAGCTGACAATTTTCGTATTTGATTTGTCAACATTACCCATTTATATATATAGAGGTGTGCTCCACCTGACCTGATCCACTTCCAACTAAAATCAGTATTTCAATAACCAAACAGAATTTGGGGGAATAGTAAAAGAAATTTTGAGAAATGATGTGACATGTTTTGAACTGCAAAGAATATCACTGTGTATAAGAGGAAAAGTACATTATATTTATGAAAAAATAATCCAAGCCATTCCATTTTCACATAAATATAATTCTAGTTATCAGTAAAATTTCATTGAGTAAAATGCATTATAAACAATAATTCCATCAATAATATGTAATCAAATATATATTATATATATTAATAACAATATAATATAATCTATATGAAAATGTTAATATATGAAATATAAATAATTCTCTTAAATGCTAAGGAAATCTTGGCTTAATAGACTTAAGGTACATTTGTAATATGAAACATGTAAAGAAACTGTCTAAATGATTAATAACATTTTTAACCTGTGGGCCACAACTAAAGCTTTGAGGGATTTGATTTTTCCCCAGTGATTAAAGGAGACTATGGCACATTTGTGAAATTCAAGCCAAGGTTTCTTCTCTAATAAAAAAATTTAATTGTTTTTGCAAATCTTTTCATCTTTTTCTGTTTCCTTCAAGTTAAATTTACCTCAATTTTCCATTTTGAATCAAAGCTGATGCCATGACCAAATGAATTTACTTATGCTACTAGATTGGCATCAAGGTGCCATCTTTTTACAGTGAAAATAATCAAATATAACTTCCATTTCTCTATGAGTTTTCTCACACTTCCCGCATGTAGAACTTTCTTTGTATACTTGCTTCCTTGATAGTTACAATCTCAAAAAATTTAAATGCAATATCAATTGCCATCTTCTGCCTACCTAAATCCCATCCACCTCTCATCCTTTCTTTGGAATACCCTGTACCATGTATTTTTTTCTCTCTCTAACACCCTGTGTACAGCAGCAGTCCTGCCTTGCTTGGGTGAAATGATTATTAAAAAAAATGTTGGTATTTTTTTAAAAAAAAGATCTTTATTTTTCTTCTTTAATTTTAAATTCTTTCATGTTTTATTAAATTTCATTTCTTAAAGATTTAAACAATAGAAACTGAATTGATGTACATTTACAGACAAAATATAAAATGGATGTTCATAAGTTGATTGACTATTTCATTGATTTGTTTTTTACATCTTATCAATCTTAAAAAAATGAAATATATTTTTGGATGGTAAGCATAATTCTTTTTTTCTTTTTGCAAGTGAACATGTTTTTAGATTACCAATGAGTTTTCCAGATACGAGTCCTACTATTTAGCTGGCGTGAGGAGAAGGATTCACACTTTTTATGTTTATTTGTGTTTAAGTTAATGTAACAAACTGACTGTAATTCAAGCTCAGCTCTATACATACATTGTATATGTACATTATGTTTCAAAGGTTGTTATAGCCATGGAAGATAATGGGGACAAGCTCTGACTGTCTATAAAATGCTTCCATGGCACGTGTCTCAAATAGCCTCTGAAAAACTAAGTCCAGCTCCAAGACAAAGAATGTGGGAAGGAAGGTGAAAAATTGGCGTCTCATAACCAGCTGCTTTGAGCAGATGGAGCTTGACAACCCATGTAGGCAGTTAGTCTAGGGGCAGGAAAAACCCTGATTTCAACCTCTGCTAGTTCACAGTCATATCTAAAACACAAAAAAGGCTATAGTAAATCCAGATAGAAAAACTTAGAGTGTAGTACCAAAGGCGGTTGACTGTCAACACTGATAACTTTCTAGCAACTCCTGCAGCCAAGACTTCCTCATCTGTAGCGCCTTGTATCCTTTTGGATCTTGTCTGTAACCGACCATTCTTCCAACATCTTTTACAATAATATGAATATACACATTCCATTTGCGGTCAGAAACTAAAATAAATATTCATACACTTTCAATCTATGTATCATTTTGTAAATTAATAGCCAGTATAAATAAGATTAAAAATATTGTATCTTTTATCTTTCTTGCATGATAGTTGCCATTTAGTTTGAACAAACTACAAACTTATTTCTCTATCCTATTGCAATAAAGTTTCATAGAAAGCATATGTGCAAAAACTCACGTTGAGAAATCTAAGTTATAATAAACAATTTGGATAGCGATACAATGTCAAGTAAGATTTACCCAAATTTTGCAATACAAACAATATAAAAACAATAAAACTTCGAGAAGCATCAAAAGTATACATGATTCAGCCTCATATTTCATTTTAGGCACATTAACGTGGTGATGACTCCATTTTACACTTGGAATATGATTTTTATTAGACTGGGCCTGAAGGAGAAAAAACAACACGCAGTTGCAATTCTTCGTCGTCTTTATATACTATATTTTCAGAATGTAGGCAATCAAGGCTCTCCACAACTTCTTGTCCTTTGTAACTCTTAATTGATTTTATCTTTTTGTTATTTCTCCCTAACCTTGTCATCCTATCTATTTATTCAAGCTAACTAGGTATGTTATGCATAGTTTTCCACTGTCTCTCTTGCCTTCAATATGTCTTGAGAGCATCAGATTTTCTAAGCTCTCTTTCTTCATTATGTGTCTTATAAATTTCCATTGTCTCTTCCTGATGTTAAGTAAAAGTTTCCTTTTTGTTCAAATTTTCTCAAAAACTTTATCATTGCTCACATATTTCGTCCAGGGTATCCTCAGTATCCTTCTGTAGAACCTCATCTCTTTTGGTCCAAGTTTTCTCTTCATCTTTAAAGAGATTGTCTAGCATTTACTTCAATAAACTGACCTGTAAATACGTCAGTTATCGCATAACAGTTCAGTACCCTTTTCTTTGTTTCTAACAAAATTTTGTTGTAATTGCAATATCAAAATCATAAGATATTGTAATAAAGAACATTTTAGAGCCGTCAAAATAACTGATGGCTGCAGATAAAGTTGTGCATTAATCTATTTAATCTTTTCTTAAATTATGCTTTGCATATTTATAAACACAGATGTGAAGAAATTAGTCATGTCCAAATAAATCTACAGATAGAAAGAAATGGGATGATCCTTCATCAAACATTACAGACTCTAAAAATCACAAAGAACTTTATCAAACAGTAAAAAACCACCCCATTGAAAACTTACAACAGCAGCAACAACTAAAATGGATAGTACATCTAACTAGAATAAAAAATAATGATATAATCAAGATGTTACATTTCCTCCCTAACAAAATTAAAAGACTTTGATAGAAACTTTCATCAATATAAGAATATATTCCACAAATATTTTCATGACAACTGCTCTGGTAAGCTTTTTCTCCTGGTTCCCTGACCACATGTATTTACGCAAGCTATTAGATTGCATCAAGGCTCTACCCTTTTACTGTTGAAATAGTTAAATATAACTCTCTCTTCTACTTTAATTGTTTCTTTTCTCACACTTCTTTTTTTGTGGAACTTTCTTCCATTGGCTTGCTTCCCTGAAAGCTACAATCTCCAAAAGTTTAAATGCAATGTCAATTGCCATCTTCTAACTTTTTCATTATTATTCATCTCTTATTCTTTCTTTGACATTCCCTATAACTTGTTTTTTCTCTCACTGTAACTCTCTGTGCACCAGTATCGGTCTTGCCTTACTTAGGGTGAAATGATTATAGAAAAGAAAAGAAAAGAAAAGAAAAGAAATAGCTGTAACAGCTCATGAACTTGAGAAGACAAATTTCTTGAAAAACTGCTTTAATAGAAAGATTTAATAAATTTCAGTTGTCTGGGAAGTGAATGTAAAATGTTTGCTGTATGGAAATAACCAATTTCATTATCACCCCCCTCACCATATTTTTCATTATCACCCCCCTCACCATATTTTTTCATTATCACCCCCCCTCACCATATTTTTCTTTATCACCCCCCTCACCATATTTTTCATTATCACCCCCCTCACCATATTTTTCATTATCACCCCCCTCACCATATTTTTCATGATCACCCCCTCACCATATTTTTCATTATCACCCCGTCACCATATTTTCACCATATTTTTCATTATCACCCCCCTCACCATATTTTTCATTATCACCCCCCCACCATATTTTTCATTATCACCCCCATCACCATATTTTCACCATATTTTTCATTATCACCCCCATCACCATATTTTTGGCTGACTCTGCAACAAAGTAATGTTAATTCACTACCAGCTCCTTTGCAAAATTGTTTTTGTGGATTACAAAATTTCCTTACAAAAACAAATTTAATCAGTCATATTTGCTCACTTTCTATAGAGTTTCATACTTCAGCCTCTTCCAAATGTTTTATATGAGGTTGAGTTAGGCAGTCACGCTCCGTAGCCCTAAAACTTGAATTTTCTTTTGATCCAAGCTGGATTGTTGTTCTGGTGAATGAGTTACTTTTGCTGATGACTAGACTTTCCTCAATAATTTTTAGATATTTTATTTTTTTGTTATTCTTTCCACCTGGTGATGAAAACCAATACCATTTGTAGCAATAAACCTGACAGCATGATACGGCTGCCATCATGCTTTATTCTCTGCTTTAAAGGCTTCTCCAGATTTTCAGGATATATATTTTTGGTTGTTGTACCCAAATGGCTCAGATTTAGTTTCATCCTATTATAGAACATTTCCAAAGAGTTTTGGCCTTTGTTGAATTTATCTTTCACAAATTTTATTTAGCTTTTATAAACATTACTTTCCTGGGCTGTTGAGTGCCATCTACCTAAAGTAGCTTGTTATGAGTTATCTGCCCTTATCCATTCTCCACCTTGGAACTCAGGAATGCAGGAATGAAAACCCTGATTATAGATATTTGCTGCTTTGCAGTTAAATCCAACCAAACATGGAAAAAGCTACTAAAGTAAATCCAGACAGAAAACTGTGAAGTGGAGCACTGAAGTTGGTGGTTGGCTGTCAACACTGACAACTTTCTGGCAACATTTGCAGCCAAACTGACCCCAAATATAATTCACTTTAGATCATGTTCGTATAGCCAAGAGAGGGTCCATGTAGTCTGGGCAGTGCACAGCTTCCATATACCATCACCCAGGCCTTCACACTGGAGAGGTCACTCCAGTCTCACTACCAAAGGACTGAATTTTGATGAAACACTACCTTTATCTTGTGAAATAAATCGATGACTACAGTTATGTACCTTGCTTGCAGCAATGGATTTTTTCTTTCGTGATTAATTTTAGGTCATTTGTATATTGCGGTCCTTGAATTATAGATATAATGCATGCCTTATTCACAATGTTTAAACCATTGTACACTTCAACCTTCTTCAGGTGATTGAAATTTCAAACCAAACTTTTTATTTTGATCACTGGGATATATTGTTCTCATTTCATGAGTCATGCTACTTCCGGATATCTTAGTTATCTCCCTTTAACTCAAGTTTTTGTTCACCACTACTATAGCCAGATATTGAACTCACAACTCTTTTTATAACATCACTGGATCTAACTAATAATTTTATCCACTAGGCCATGTGTCCTTGAGGACTCAGAGAGTTAAAGCATGATAACTAAGACATCCAGAAGTGACATGACTCATGGAATAAGAACAATGTACACTAGTGATTGAAATAAAGGATTCTGTTTGAAATTCTAATCATCTGAAAAAGGTTGGAGCATACAACAGCTTAAACATTGGCAACAAAGATGAGGACAGTCTGAACAATGTAAATAGTGTAAATAATTACGATATCTCATCTCAGAAGTATAGACAAATATTAAACTTTATTTTCCTATTTTCAAACTACTAAAATGGCTTTTTTTTTGCATGACTGCATTTAGGTCATTTGTATGTGGAGATCCTTGAAATGCAGATATCAATACATGCCATATTCATAACATTTTGGCTGTTGTACACTCTGAGCTTCTTCAGAAGTATAGACAAATACATGCATGGTGTCTAATCCTTTCAGCAGATATTTTTCTTGAATTCTTTATAATGATTCTGACCAATTTTTGCTTTGTTATTTTGAATATTTTAAATTTATTTTGTATATTTTTCTGACCATGTCAAAATAATTCTATTCACTGTAGACATGGACTTCTTATTGCTGAGTACCCTGATACTCCTGGGAATTTACAATCATTTAAAAACAAATCCAACTGGCAGTCAAGGCTTGTGTAAACTAACAGCTCCAGTTCTGATAAATTTTCTATATTCTTTAGATTTCCCCATGGTAGTCTTCACACATATACATTCTGCAATATTCTAGGGTCATATCGTCTGGAAAAGTACATTCAGAATGCTAAGTCTCCAATTATCATTTCATTTCTTTCAAGTAGCATTATATGGAGATAAAACTGTTAGCAAACAATTGTGTTCTAAATATCTAAAAAAAAATAAAATGGCATCTGAAAACACTTTTATCATTTAATAACTCTAATTATATAGACTTTGATTATTTTAAAATGATTTTCAAAGAGAGACCTTTGTCATTGGACCTGCTTGACAAGTCAGATAATTGTAAATCTCCCACTTGTATGAGTGGCTGTTGTTCAAACTTGGATGGAAGCCAAAATATTGAAGGCTAATTTTCAAGATGGGTAGATTAATTGCTGTGTCCCCAAAACTGGGGAAAATGGAATCAGCAATATTATTGTTTCTGAAGACTAATTTTAATAACTCTGGTAAAACTCCCAGTTACCACCATCATAAACTTGATATGAAAGTAAATATAGATGTTATACATATTTATGTACTTGTGTGTATAGATATGTATATAGTTTACATTGTTCAGACTGTTGTCCTCATCTTTATTGTTATATTTACAACCTTTTGTACACTATGTCTGAACCAAACAGATCTTTTCCACAACAAGAGAGAGCAACCAATAATACACAAAGATGAGGACGGACGAAAATATTAAACTCCAAAGTGGAATCTACAATGGCCATATTGAATAGAAACAAAGTACCTGGACCAGACGGCATTCTATTAGAGTTGCTGACAGCCCTGGATGAGTTTAATGAAGAGAAAATTACAGAAATAATAAATGAAATTTATAACAGTGATGTAATATCGGACGACTTAAGCAAGTCTATTTTCATAGCACTGCCTAAGAATCCAGCTTCAAATGAGTGTGAACTCCACCAAACAATCAGTTTGATGAGCCACATTACAAAACTGATCATCCAAATCCTGATGAATAGATCAAGAAGCAGAATCAGGCCAAGGATAGAACAAGAACAGTGCAGGTTCGTCAAAGACCCTGGAACAAGGAATGCCATATGCTCAGCAGCCTCAACATATTTGGGAAAGACATAAGTGTCCCCACTAGCAGCAAACTGCCTGTATATGGACAAGTAATGAATTCAGCAGATATACAGAGATAGAAAGGGGTGTAAGACAAGGATGTGTCTTTTCACCGGGTCTATTCAGCTTGTACAGTGAAACCATTCTGGCGACTCTAGATGTTATGCCAGGATTTGTTATCAGAGGCCACAATTTGAACAAAATAAGGTACACAGATGATACAGTGCTGATAGCAGACACAGAAAGGGAATAACAAGACCTGCTGAAGAGAGTGAAAAGAAAGGACTACAAATAAACTTCAAGAAAACTGAATGCATGATCATCAGCACAAAGTACAGACCAAATTGCCAAATACAGGTGGGGGATACTAAAATCAAGCAGGTACAAAAATTCAAATATCTGGGAAGTGTTCTAACAGAAGACAGAAAGTGCAACACAGAGATCTGAAGGCAAATTGGCATTACAAAGGACACATTCCAGAAGCTAAGTAGAGTATTAAGAAACAGGAAAAATTCACTAAAAACAAAGAAGAGAGTACTGGATTGCTATGTGATGTTAGTTCTTCAATATGGCAGTGAATGCTGGACACTCTCATCAAAGATGAAGGAAAAACTTGAAGCAACTGAAATGTGGTTCTACAGAAGGATGCTGCAGATATCATAGATCAAGCATGTGTGCAATGATGAGGTTTTGGAAAGGATGGAAACAAAAAGGAAATTAATACTGAGCATCAGAAAAAGACAACTAAAGTTCCTGGGACATGAAATGAGGAAGAAGGAATTCAAGAATCTGATAACAGGTCAGATAGAGGGAAGGAGAGACAGGGGAAATCAGTGTGCAACATACTTGATAGGCATGAGTGGGGTTTGGATGAGGTAACAGGAGAAAGCCTGCTAAGAGCCACCAAGGATAGGAAGACATGGAAGGCCATGATTGACTACATCCAGAAAGGACAAGGCACATAGAAGAAGAAGAATCCTAGTATAATATCTAACTACACCAACATTTCAAGAACCAGAGAGTTAAATTATGTAATATTCAGTCTATACTCAACACCTGAATGCATGGTGCCTGAAACTTTGAGCCATGTTATCAGTGAAGGATAATATTTATGTCTATTAATATATACTTAATAGCTTTGTTGTATTATATTGAGCACTGTTTTATTAATATTAGTACTACATATATTTATACATTTATATATATATATATTAGTTGAATATATGGTTCAAGACATAACTTTGATTTCACTAATGCAAGCCTAATTAAAAATAACATAAACATTTAAAGAGAAAATATTTTGTAACCATAATAATTGCATTACTACTGACTATAAACACTCACTAAAATATTACATTACCATCTTTCTACAGATCTCTTCAGAATTTTGGCACATCATGGGAAGGGATTTACCTGTATACGAGGTCAGATGGCAGACTTTTCAATCTCACCCATCTCAGAGCAAAGACTGAGATACGAAAAGTCCTTATCAAAGACCTGTTGTTTGCTGATGATACGGCATTAGCATCCCACACCCAGCATAAACTTCAAACAGTGATGAATCATTTCTCTCAGGCGTGATGAGACTTTGAGTTGACCATTAGCTTGAAAAAAACAAGCGTCATAGGTCAAGGTTCTGCAGCACCACCAGTCATCATCAACAATGCAAGAGAAGCATCTGAACACCTTCCATGTAAGAAGTATCTGATGCATATTAGGAATCTCATGGCAAGACAAGGTGCCCAACACTGAAGTCCTGTCTCACACAGGTCTGCCCACCATGTTCACACTCCTTAAACAGCACAGACTCTGCTGGCTTGGCCATGTCCAATGCATTCCAAAAGACCTCCTGTGTGGAGAGCTGGCTTCTGGAAGAAGACCTACTGGGTGGCCACAGCTGTGGTATCAGGACATCATAAAACTTGATATGAAGGCTGTGGAGTCATGGGAGAGCATAGCAGTCAACCAAACCAAAAGGAGAGGAACTATGGCCCAACAAATCAAATCAAGCGAGGAGCAGCTGACACGAGTCGCCATGGAGAGACAGGTTCTCAGAAAGCAAAATGACAGCTCCGACAGACCAGAAACAAAACATAAATGCAGCCTCTGCAACAAAGACTATCACTCCCACTTTGGCTTCTAGAGTCATAGACGCCAATGCTCTAGCCAACTAGGATGCTACCCATGGTCCACCCTGCCCGACATAGGCCTACTACTACTTTATTAACATTAATACTACATATATTTATACATTTATATATATATATATATATTAGTTGAATATATGGTTCAAGACATAACTTTGATTTCACTAATGCAAGCCTAATTAAAAAACAACATAAACATTTAAAGAGAAAATATTTTGTAAACATAATAATAGCATTACTACCAACTATAAACACTCACTAACATATTATATTACCATCTTTCTACAGATCCATTCTTCATGAATTTAACTTATGTCTTTTCTAAAAGTAAATGAAATAATACTAATTCCAAATAATATTCTAAATAATACATAATGCTATAATAATATTTTTAATAAAAAAAATGATTGGAGTAGATAGACTAAACTATCGTCCGGTTCACACTCCACCCACGTCTATTGAACAGGTGAAGAGGCTCATCCCTTGTTCGCTGTTTAGGATGTGGTTTCCGGCTTTCTCTTTTCCATTCTTTTCACTTTTCTTTTTTTTTTCTTTTTTCTTTTTTCAATTGGAATAGATAGACTAAACTATCGCCCGGTTCACACTCCACCCACATCTATTGAACAGGTTAAGAGGCTCATCCCTTGTTCCCTGTTTGGGATATGGTTTCCGGCTTTCTTCTTTTTCCAATCTTTTCACTTTTATGTAGCTTCCTGCACATCAGTGGCGTTACCGCCTTGCTTGGGGTGATATGATTAAAAAAAATAAAAATAAAAAAAATAATACATAATATTCTAAATAATACATAAAAATAAATAATGTTTTAATAAAACATAATATTTGGCAGGGTTCGAACTTGCAACCCCTATCAACGTAGGGGGAGCCACCAATTGATCTGGTGCATCTTAGACCACTTGACTACAAATGATACCACAGTCTAAATGAAGTTAAATCAAGCTTATATATGTTGATAGGGGTCACAGGTTCAAATGCTGTTGAATGATGCACAGTTTTATAAAAAAAATTATCGTTAATAATCAGGCTGGTAGAAATATATAGATAAATATATTGTTGATTAAAAACAGATCTACTCAAATACTAGTATCAATTAAAAATAATGTTCAAAGAAATAAGTTCATATATATATATATATATATATATATTGGATTAATGCAGAGATGTTTGTTACTTAACTGGTCAGAGTCTTGCCACCTTCAAAGTTTTGTGGAGATATCATTATGATGTCTTCATTCATCAGGGCTAAATTTTCATTATAGAGCAATTAAGCAAGCACACATTCATGAGCAGAACAGAAAGATAAAAAAACACCTGCACAATAAAAAGAAATTAATACAACATTAAAAGGAAGTCAACACAACAAAAACAATCAAAAGCAACCATATGTAGAGCTCTCACATGTCAAAATATCAAATTACACCAAGGGCCGTATAAAGAAGAAAAAACCAGGACTCAATAGCAGATTGAAAATTTTAATCCTGATGAGTGAAGCTATCATATTGGTATCTTCACAAACTTTGAAGATGGCATGACTCTGCTCTGTTAAGTGATAAACTTCTCTGCATTAATTCTATAAATGCTCTATCTCTAACTCAATACTGAGCACTTTGTGACAAAAAACCTACTTACCAAAATATCTTTTTATCAGTAAACCAGTGAAAAAACAATAATCTTGGCACTAATCATTACCACAACTCAATATATTTATATATGTATATATAGTTTCCTTTATTGATTTGTATTATCTATATTTAATGAAATGTGTACATCTGTTAGAAAACTCTGAGAGTGAAATAAATTTAACCCTCCACTCCCAAACCCCTGCGGCAAGTTGTGACACAAGGTCTGTTTTTAATGTAGGGATCTGAGAGTGAAATAAGTAAAAATAGAATTTTGTTTTATTATGAATTTGTATATTTATTAGATATTTTACTCACTTTTTCCAAAATTGATAAAATTCCTGATTTTATGCCTGCATGCACTCAGACACTTATAAACATGAACATATTTGCACACATATATATATATATTCATATGTGTGTGTTTAATATTCACAATATTTGAAATGTGCAATGTAAAGATAGTTAAACAAAAACATAAAATAGAATCCTGAAGATATGAATTTGTGGGTTGGGGAAACAAAGACGTCTCTTCAAAACATGCAGCTATTTAATTAATGTTTGATTAACAAACAAGGGCCCCTGTCCATGACTATTGTTTGGGAATCAAATATTGTTCAAGAATTTTTTGTTATTCACATTCTCTATGCTTTAAAATTATCTAATAAGAAAATGCACCCCCACCACACTCTCATATCTTATATCTATTCACCCAATATATATATATATATATATATTAAGGGTATGTATATGAGGGTGTAGTGGATATATATATATATATATATATAAGTAAATAACACATGCAAAATAGAAGACATATATACAATTTTTTTATTACTACCATCACTCACTGCTTTATTTTAAATTTATATTGAGATATATATATATATATATATATATATACACACACACACACACACATGTATATATAAACATATATTTCATATTACAGTCCTAACATATATTCTCACACACATTACACTACACACACATCTCTATACACTTGTCCTTATGAGTGTGCATGTCAGTGTCTACATTACATATGAATGCACATATCTCCCCTCTTTCTACACAAAGTTTAGTCTTTCTGTTCTTTTTATTACAATTTTCCTCTTCTTTTTCCAAATTTTTTTTGTCTTTCCATTATTTTCTCATTCTTGCTCTCCAATGTTCTTTCCCTCCCTGCGTCTCTCAGCTGCCAACAAACCATGGAGCCAAACTATTTCTACAAGGTTAATGACAAATTCTGCAGACTCTCTCACAGGACACAGGGAGAAACAATGACAAAAAATGCAAGAAAAACAGAAACTTATTTGATCTTCCTTGCACTGTCATGACCTTTTTGTTTTTTTTACTTTTCTTTCCCTGGCGTTTCCTGGTCTCTCCATGTCAATGTGAATATATTGTCTTCTAGCTTTTGTTTTGGCACACATTCCCACCGGCAAAAGTCTTTACTAATATATATATATAGTTTAATGCAAAGAATTTTGTCACTTTAATTGAGCAGGATCATGCCAATTTTGAAGATTTGTGCGAACAGTGTTATGATGCTCTCACTCATCGGGGTTGTTTTTTTTTTTTACTCTATTAAAGTGACAAAATGCTTTGCCCTTAAATTATCAATGATTTATCTCCACCCTGATATTGAACACTTTACAATAAGTTCCTGTCCTGCTTGTCAAAACAACCTTTATCAGTAAAACGACTGAAAAAATAACAATCTTGACACCAAAAACTATCACAACTCAACACTTTATATGTCACAACTCAACACTTTATATGTCACAACTCAACACTTTATATGTCACAACTCAACACTTTATATGTCACAACTCAACACTTTATATGTCACAACTCAACATTTTATATATATATCAGCTATATATATATATCAGCTATATATATATATAGCTGATGTTTTTAGCAAACATGGAAGACATGCACAATGTAATTTTTTATGTTTTTTTTCCCTAACAATTTACCTAGTGCTAAAAACTGAATGAAGTTTACTTAAAAATATCTCTCTTTCTCTCTATGTCTGTTTATATTTCCCTCTTGGTACATACAGGTGCTGACAAAATAATAGAAACACCCTGAAATTTCAAGCAAATTTATTTCAATATGGGGTAGGATTGCATTTGGCAGTAATTACAGCTTGAATTCTGCATTGGATTGACTTGTGTAAAGTTTTAATTATTTCGAGAGGAATTCTTATCCATTCTTCAGTTAAAACAGTCTCCAATTCTTTTATTGATAATGGTAGAGGATACAGATTATTCACTTGTTTTTCTAAAATGAACCATAAATGTTCAGTGATGTTGAGATCTGAGGACAATGGTGGTCAGTTAAGATGTTCTACTTCACAACTTTAGCAGTATGAATATGTGCATTATTATTTTGAAAGATGGCATTTCCCTCCATAAAAAATTACTGCACCTAAAACATTATTGGACAGTAGACAATTGACATCACCTGTCCCGATGAACCACGTTTCTATCTCTTTTGAAAAGATGGTCAACTTCGTGTGCTGGGATGAACCCATGGATCTAACTTATCAACACATTTATTGAAAACTGTTTGTGATTCTTCTCTTAGAATTTGAAAAGACCAAATGTGAAACTTGTAATGTTTTTATTAAGCAGGAATAATGAGGTGAGAATTATTTAACATTCACAATGTTAATGATTAAAGGGAAACAAATCTGTATTTACACAGTACTACATCAATACATCACAAAACTGGTGTCTATCCTGACTGTGTGGTATTCACAAATCTTGTTAGATACTTTTTATGCTCCTTATGTTTCTTAGGATTTCTTCTAACCCTAACTATACCACCATCCTGTGTGGATAAGACAAAAGTAGTTCCATGAAAAATCAGTTGAATTCTAGGTATTTAACTGGCTTTTCTACTCAGTCAGTCAATAAGTGTCATACGTGATACATGCTAATGTCACGAAAGAGACATGTTCAACTGGGCAGAAGATTTCTCGCAGTAGATTGCCATTTCTTTCTGCGGTAGACTGGTTGCCAACCAAGGCTATAGAACCTAATCTGTTCTGCTATTTTAGCTCATAGCTGGTGGGAGAAGTGACAGATTACACCTTTCTCAAAGGTATTTACACCTAAATGAATGCAATGAATTCAACTGGAATTTGAACTCGGTTCTCTGATTTCTCATTCTGAGCCGATACCAACTGCACCACAATGCACATACCCAGGATATTATTTGTCTGGATGGGTCTTTCTGAACTCAGCAGATTTATAATCTATTAAACATAGATGAGACATTATGCAGACCTTACTAAATTTCTTTACAGCCACACCTTTTGTAAAAAAAACATTCAGGACGTACTTATAATTATATGATAAACATACCATGGCTATTTCAGCTAAACAATTTTATTAGTAATATTTACAATAATTTATTTAAATACTGCTGCCACATCTGGTCGGGTGCCCCTGCTATTCACCTTGGAGTTCTTGACAAAATCCAATGGAGAATCTGTAATGTGGTTGATCCCAACTTGGCAGCTTGGCTGCAGTCACTCTCTCACCAGCATGACATAGCTTCCCTGTGTCTCTTCTACAAATACTTTCACAGCTTCTGCTCCAATGAACTTAGCTCACTGGTGTCCCCTATGTATGAATTTACTCGAGCTACTAGACTAGCAACTAGGTTCTACCCTTTTATAGTGAAGTCGATAAAATATAACTGCAATTTCTACTCTATCAGCTTCTTTTCTCGCACTTCCCACCTGTGAAATTCTTTTCTGTATACTTGCTTCCCCGACAACTACAATCTCCAAGAATTTAAATGTAAGGTCAATAGTCATCTATCTCACTGACTCGCATCCTTTCTCGCGAGCTCTTTTCTCCATCCACTCCACCCTTATCTCCCCCAGTTTTCTCATCCTTCTATTACCCTCTTTCTGACACCCTCTAAGACCTTCCCCTCTTTCTCATCACTTTCCTCCTTTGCAACCATCTGTGCACCTGTGGCAGTAAAACTGCCTTATTTGTGGTGAAATTATGAAAAAAAGTATATGAAATTTTATTAAACAATTGGAGAGTTGTTCTGCGTATTGTAAATAAATATACAGAGTTGTTCAGATATTGCTATTAATTTTTTAATTTAGACTATATAAAATTCGTCATGCGTCTTAAGAAAGATATAAACTTAAAAGAAAACAATATTGTTATATATTTGAATAACAGGAATAGAATGCTGGCAATTAATCAGACAGCATGGGACAACTGCAAAAAGAATTGAAAACATTGGCAAGATTTGAAAAAATGCATTAATGCATCAGATATGTATGGAAAACTTGTAAAAGTGATGAGCATGAAAATATTTGAAACCAGTTTTGCAAATAAATATTAAGAATATCAGCTAAAGGCATAAAAGTAAAAGAAACTATTCCCTTCAAGTAACCATTGCAAAAAAAAAATGTGATATTTTGGGGAAAAAGTACATTAAAACTGATTGCCCATTTGAAAGTTTTATTGATAAATGCAGTGCTACATTAGGTGGAAACGATAGATTTAGAAGGCTACAAAGGTAAGTTAGCGATTTGGACGCTTACTAAAAGCAGCTCTTTTAAAATTAAAAATGCTGTCAAGATAAATGCAAAGAATTATTGTTAGTTCTTAGGCAAAACATTTTTTGATGTTGTAGATTTATATTTAATTACTTGGCCTCTAAACCAAAGATGGCTGTGACACAAGGTCGTTTTAACGTCGGGAGTAATAGACACGTTCTTATGCATATGGGCCAAGGACTAAAATTGATTTTAGTCCAGGCCTTGCGAACACTGTCACGCTGGCATTAGTATTACACCAATCCAACATCTTTAGTATGATGAGAAAGGTGCTGCTGTAGGGTTGTAATCCCAGGAGCTTAACAACTCCTCCCATCTAAAACGAGGAGAAACGTAACCCCCCTTACAGCGCAGGGATGTCAATCCTGCCTCAGTAAGCCATCATGGTCTTATGGTTAACTCCTGCTCCAGGTAAGTTGTACAGGTCTCAACTAAGAAGCTTTAAGCTAAAAAGCATTACCTTCATACAAGATAATAGTCCTTTCCTTCGCTGGCTATTAACCATCTTCTGTACTCATTGAAGACTGCCAACATGGACAAACAAAAAAAAAAAACAATAAAAATCACCTGACTGAGGCCGTTTTATTGAATAGCCATTTCATTTTTGTTTTTTCAATATATACAATTTTCTGTGAAACTATATGAATTTTTTAATTAAATACTGTGGGTTTTCTAAAATAATAATTTGTTCTCAATTACCTGACGCACACCGTGTATAGCTGAATAGTCTTACTGTAATATGTAATTCATTGTAATATTATGCGTTTGTGTTCATGTGTAGGCTGTTCATTTTGAGGTCAACACTAATTCAGGGCATTAAGCGTTTGACATTTACTTAATGTGCTAACCATGAACATGCATCTGTTTCTCTTTTTTTTTTAAACTCAAAAGACGACAGTTTTTTTCATCAACATGTTCATACTTACACGTGAATACATCCACATTCAGTGTTGTCACCGAATTATTACTAGATGAGATCCCTTGACACTGCACAGCGAGAGGTAGGCAATGCCAGGGAAGATGGCAATGCGTCTTCAAGTGGATTGAAAAGGTTTAATGAACACACCGTTGGGGTGGCAGAAGAGAAAAGTAGGTACGCAGATATGTAAACGTATACATGCTGACATCAGTGTATATCTACATGTTGATGCATTGATAATTGTAATGTGCAGTGTGGACAGATGATGAAAACTGTCTAGTAGAACATTTTTAATTTTCGACATAAAATAAACATAAGGACACTTATTTTATTCAGTATGAGCCAAGATCGCTTGAAATAAATATTTTAATAAACACCAAAAATTAAAAAAATAGCATGATATTTGTAGATGTATTTCCAAGGCCGAGATTGATTGACTTGTCGTGAAAGTGACGATGAACGGATATCTCTCATGCCTTGAGAGGGTATTATGCCTTAAACACACACCTGGCATCGCTAAATGTGCAGATCAAATGATTGGCTCCCTGTATCACGTCAGTAAATACCTGATTCCGCATGTTATCCTCTACCTTTAAAAGAACTACTTCAGGTAAAAATGTCACACTGTTGCCATATTCGGACAGAAGCTGCCCAGTCCTCACTTTCCAGTTTTGATAGAGTTCAAAAGTGTTTCTGAATCCTTGTTGGAGAAGAATTATTTTCCACCATTCAACTTCTCTCTCACAGGTGGAATTTGGTGAGTCTCTCCCTGCTCTATCACTACTTCTATGGAAAGTGCTTGGATAAACTACATTCCTTGGTTCTGCCAGGTCTAACCTTCACAAATGAGACCTAAAATGCCACTTACATGCTAATAGCAAACCATTCCATATTTCCTTTGTATTCAATTGCTGAGAAGTAAGTTTCACTTAAACATCTTCCTGTGAACTGACTCCCAAGAAGACATTTCCCCAATCATGAGAATCTTGACCTGTTCAAGTCTCGAGCCAACCATTACCTTCACCTCTGACCCATATTAAGTACCCCTTAATGTAACACTCTACCCTGAGTGGCCCTCTGTCAAGACTGGAAAGTGAGGACTGGGCAGCTCTCACCAAAATAGTTCAAAGGTGTTTCTGAATCCTTGTTGGTGGAGAATTATTTTCCACCATCCAACTTCTTCTCTCTCATAAGCTTGGAGAAGCTATCTACGAGAGAGCCCCACCTGGTGTTGCTTTAAATGTAACACACGAAAGATGAAACTGACCTTACATCATTAGAAGCCGTGTGAGAAAAAGAAAACTCTCTCAGTGTCTGATAGAAACGTAGGCTCAAAGTTTGAGACTCAGAACCTAGCTTGATTGTTTTTTAACGTTGGCACGTTATTTTTTACCATACTAAAGAGAGAAGGTATCGACTACCTCTCTGTTGCCTATACATTGATATACTGCTATATTTTTTTTTGTATAACTTTCACTCAATACAAGGCCCAGGAGCCACTCAAGGTATACTACAATCGAAATATGATTAATGAATGAGAGGTGAAAGGATGTGAAGATTATTAGTATAAATGAGGGTAGATAACAGTTGCCCTTTGATTTAGAGGTCAAGACTGAAGAGTTCAGAAAATTACTCAAGTATGGCAGTTATTGGAAAAATGAGTCGGAAATTACTTTTTACATGTGGAATACAGATAAAATGAGAGTGATTTATCTCCGTCGTAGTAGTATGGCATATCACAACTGTAAAGGTTTGAACTTGTTGAACTAAAGTGTGGAGCTCATCTGAATCCTTGAAATGGAAATAACAATAGAGTAGCAACAGACTTGCAACTTTACGTTTATGGAAAAAAGAGATGCAGACTGGAAAATAGATCTTCCATAAACAATTCTAAACTCTATCTAGGTTGGAAAGTGAGAACTGAGCAGCAGTTTAGTTTCATCTGACTTTCGTAAAGAAAAAGGATGACAAAAAGAGTTGGGTACTTTATGGAGCAATAGACTGAGCTTAGCTTTTTCTCAGTATCTTAAACAATGGATTATTTATATGAGGTTTGTAGAGGTACACCAGATATTCAATGTCAACAGTGGGGAAAATAAGTATTTAATTTCCTGCTGATTTTTCTGAATTTGCCACCTTACAAAAATAAGAGCGGTCTATAATTTTCAGGGTAGGTCCGTCTGAAAAGTGAAAGATAAAAGATAAAAAATTCGAGAAAATCACATTATATTAAATTTTGAACATTTATTTGTATTTTATTGAAAAAATACATATTACACTTCCTACCAACCAGCAAAGATTCAAGCCCCACAAACCGGTTTTGTGACCAGGAGACATACAGACTAGTCCCATTACTCAATTATTACTCCGAATCAAGTACTCATTAACTGTATAAAAGACACAAATTCACAGAATCCTTCAATGAATCCGAATCTAATCTCTCCACAATGGGCAAGATGAAAGAATTGTCTAAAGATACCCGGGATAAAATTGTATACCTGCACAAGACTGGAATGGGCTACAAGACGATTGGCAAACAGCAAGGTGAAAAGGAGTCAACTGTTGGTACGATAAGAAAATTGAAGACGCACCAGTTGACTATCAAACGCCCTCGGTCTGGGGCTCCACGCAAGATTTCTCAACGTGGAGTAAACCTGATGATTAGAAATGAAAGGGAACAATCCAGAACTACGGGGCAAGTGTTGTTGATGATCTCAAAGCAGCTGAGATCACAGACACCAAGATGACCATTAGTAACAAACTATGTTTTAGAGGACTGAAATCATGTAGTGCCCACAAGGTCCCCCTGCTGAAGTAGGCACATGTATCGGTCCGTATGAAGTTTGCAAATGAGCACCTGGATGATTTCGAGGAGGGTTGGGAAAAAGTACTGTGGTCAGACAAGACTAAAACTGAACTTCTTGGTTACAACTCGACTTTGGAGGGGGAAAAAATTGACTTGAACCCCAACAATACCATCACATGGTGATGAAAACATTATGCTTTAAGGATGTTTCTCTGCTAAGGGGGCAGAATGACTACAGCAAGTCGAGGGAAAGATGTATGGGGCCAAGTACAGGGAAATCTTAAGTGACATTTCCTTGCCTCAGCCAGGACACCGAAGACTGGTCGTGGATTGGTGTTTCAGCATGACAATGGCCCAAAGCACACAGCTAAGGCAACAAAGGAGTGGCTCAAGAAGAAGCCCATTAAGGTAATGGAGTGGCCTAGTCAGTCTCCGGATCTTAATCTTTTAGAGAATCTGTAGAGGAAGCTGAAGCTTTGAGTTACACAATGACAACTTATAAACATTAAGGATTTGGAAGGGATCTGCAAAGAGGAGTGGGCCAAAATCCCCCTCCCTGGGATCTGTAAAAACTTGGTAACAAACTACAGGAAACGTCTGAATGCTGTGTCTGTTAACAAGGGTTTCTTCACCAAGAAGTGAGTTATGTTTTGCTATAGTTTGATATAATTATTTTTTCAATAAAATACGAATGTTTAAAAATTAATATAATGTGATTTGCTATATTTTTTTATATTCTATCTACCACTTTCAAGACGGACCTAGCGTGAAAATAATAGACATTTCCTTTTTTGTAAGGTGGCAAACACAGAAAATCAACAAGGGATAAAATACTTATTTTTCCCACTGTATATGAGTTCCCCGTGAGGTCTATAGAGACACATTAGATAATCAGAACACGAAGCTTCATTGATAGTCGGTTTATGGAGAAAACTCGGGGTTTGAACGATGAGTTTTGAACGATAATATTTTTATTTCAGTACCCTAAAATTCCATTAAATTTTTATTTCAGTATCCTAAAAGCCATGAAATTCTCAGTACAGTGCCTTCCAAAAGCTATGCAAAATATTAAGAAACAAGAAAATTTTGTTAGAAACAAAGAAAACAGTACAGAACTGTTAGGCAATATCAGTCCTCCTATATTGCAGTGAATGATAGACAATCTTTTTTGCAGATGAAGAAGAAATGTGGTTCTACAGAAGGATGTTGAGAATACCATGGACTGAACATGTATTCAACAACAAAGTTTTAGAGAACATGCAAGCGAAAAGAACATTTATACTTAATATTCTAAAGGAAAAAAGATACTTGAAATTTCTGGCGAACACATAATGTGGAAAGAGGGCTATGAAAATTTGACACTCACAGGAGAGATCGAAGGCAAGAGGAACAGAGGAAGACAAACGCATAACCTACCTAGTGAGCTTGAGTAAATGGATAACATAACATGGGTTTAGGAGAAATATTAAAAAGATAAAATGTATTATGAACCACAAAAAAAAAAGGAGTCGACTATAGTCAATGCAAACGATCTTTTCCTGAGCTGCATAGTACGTGCTACATAGAGTTTGAAATTCAGAGTTTTTCTTGTCCTAGACTGGTTGCCACGCAAGTCTATAGAACCCAGCATGAGAACTCTTCTCCTTCAGCTATTTAAACATAGCCGCGCGAGAAGAGATGGATTCATACCTTTGCTCGTAAGTGAATGTAATGAGCTTGACTGGAATTCGAATTCGGTTTTCCGATTCCTCAATCTAAGTCGCAATTCATTACTCTATCAGACTTTCTTATGCGCTGCAAAAGACAGGAAATTATGGAGAGCCATGATTGCCAACGTTCTGAAGGAACATGGCACATAGAAGAAGAATGCAATGTCACTTGCAGGCAGTGTGTGACGGACGGAGAATCCGCACTTTTTTTTTCATAATAGAGATGAAGTTCTATATAAAAGTACACCTACGCATATGAATGTCTGTATATTCTAAGGACGCGTATTCTGTAAAATATTATTAATAAATGTACGTATGCTGATAATAAGGCAAATTCTATTAGCCAAAGGATCATTTTGAAATAATAATCAAGGATTGTTTCACCTAAAAGAAATATTAATTTTAATGACGAAGCACGCAGTTCAATGTAAAGCGTAAGTGTAACCAGTCGATTGGAGCGAAAATAATCAAGTTCATGATGACAGACGAAGAGCAGGCCATAATTACTCGACTAATTGGCCCAGGAAAAGAACATTTATATCAAGATGACTTTCTATTAGCTGGTAAATTAAAAGTTGTTCGATGAAGAGAGTCGGTACTTTTTATAAGTACTGTAAAATTTCTCTTGATTACTTTCATGATTTTTTATACTTATCAGTACTCACATCACGTGACAATGGCAAAAATGAGATTAACTTTTTCCATACAGGAAACATTCGATATCTATTCACTGAACACTGAGTATTACTGTCGTTTGAAGTTTATAAGATCTTTCTCTTAAAAGTCTTCCAAAAAATAGACTTTTCATATTCGCTATCATTGCTCTTTCTAGTATTGGTGGGAGTTTCCTTCCCATTCTATTGTTTTTGACAGTGTGTAAAGTCAAAATCATGAATCTATCATTATTTTCCCTTCTAGTTACACCCATTTTAATGTGTCTTTGTTATTTGGTAAAGTTCTTTGTGATTATGTAGTGCCAGTATCTGATTAATTTGCTTGAAGCCATTTTAATAATTGAAAACTGCTGTGTATAGATAATAGCTTAAAGATGTCTGAACGACTTGGACACTATGCATGACATCTACACGAGAGTTTTCAGCATAATAAAATGGTTGCACGTACCTCTTCAATAAGTATCTGACTTCATATGCTATTCTCTATTTTTACAAGAGCCAGATTAGGCCAAGAATAGATTACTGTTGTCATATTTGGGCGGGAGGTTTTCAGACCGCACTCTCCAGTCTCAATAGAGTCCAAAAATACGTTTCTGTTTCCTTGTGGGTAACGAATTATTTTTCACCCTCCGACTTCTCTCCCACAAGTGGCAAGATTCTCGCTGCTCTATCACTACTTTCACAGAAAGTACTCGGATGAAATGCATTGGTTGGTTCCAAAGGCGCATGAGAATAGCGAAAGTTGTCTTCGAAAAGTTAAGCAGAAAATTAAGAAAAAGTAAAGTTCCTGGGACATGCAATGAGGAAGGAGAACTTGGAGAACCTGATACTAACAGGCCAGATAGAGGGTAAAAGAGACAGGGGAAAGCAGCGGATAACATATTTGAAGGACCTGATCAGGTGAATGACGGAACTAGGGTTGCATGGTGCAACAGGAGAAAGCGTGCTAAGAGCCACCAGGGACAGGAAGATGTAGAAAGCCATTTTTCTCTCGCATTTCACTGGTCTAGTTCCTTGTTAACTACGATCTTCAACAATTTAAATGTAACGTCAACTGTCATCTTTTTTCTTCCTGAATCCTGCTCTTTTATTGCAGTTTCTGTTTTTCTCCGCAACCTCTTGCAACATAGTGTCATTTTATTTCTTTGCTTGGGGAAGAAATTAATTTGTTATAAAGTACAAAGTAAATACAGTCCCGAAGAGCGTCACCCAATGCAATCAGAAAAACAAACGGATCTCGATATGTGAAGTCACAAGTCTATTCGCCTGAAGAGAGTCAACCTTAGACCCGAAACACGTGTAGCGACACAAATACCATTATGGACACTTAATATATCACACAAAAAGCAAGTAATATTGATAATAATGGCAACAATAAATCTATACTTTAAACACAACGTTCACGTCTTCTCGCACTTTTTCTTCTATATCAATTTCTCTCTTTGGAACAACCACTATTCTGTTTTATATATATATATATATATATATATATATATACAAAAAATCTTATCACTCCAGTTAAATATAGAAAAATCAACACATTTAGCTAAAGAAAAAACATTGAAAATACCAAAAGTGTTTAAAAATGGCTAATAGAATAACTGAAAGCGCTAGGATATGTAGAATATTTAGACAGTTTTTACACACTTTATGTTCTAAAATCACTTATTCGAACACAAGAAAAATTAAATAAAATTGTTAATCGCAGTATCTTGATAATTGTCTTTAATGAAACTTATATGTAATGGATATTATTATTTATTTATCTCTGTCTGAGTTGGCGGTAAAAGTAACTGATTTTCTTTCTGTGCAGGTTTCTATAAGAATGATTTTGATTAAGTTTTAATTTAGCTGTTCTTTTCCTCATCAACATCACGTGATGCATGAACGAGACACATTGTCAAAATATTTGGTGATATTAAAGGGGGAGTGGATTCATGCGTTTCTCAATGGCATAAACAAGCACTATCCGAATTCGAACCCTGTTCACCGATGGCGTTTTCCAAGATGATAACTGTTGTTACCCACAACACCGCTCATAAGACTTCCGCCTGATATGTACACTCCGTTCACGTAAGTACGGCATATCAACTGAAAAGTGGTAGCGAACAATTTATACCATTTTCTTATTGTTCCCTTAAATTGTATTGATGAATTAAAAGATGCATTTGCTGAAAATCAATATAATTCTCTCTTAACATTTAAAAGTAATTTTTACCTTCAAGGCTCACTGTAAAAGTTGCAAGATTCGTAGGAAAAAATAGCCTCATAAAAATAACAAATTCTAAGAAAACTGAAATTCCTTTGAACAGTACCTTATTATAAAAGTCTTGTTCGGTTCGCCTCAAGTTTTAAATTATTTTTAAAATACTTTTATGGCATTTATGCTTATTAAAGTGCAACCGTTATTCAAAAAAATAAAATAAAATAAAATAAAAATTCAATTTCAATTACCAAAATCAGGACTAAACATACGTCACTTCCATCAAGTGGTGGAACGTTTCACAAAAATGGAAAACTTTTCTTTAATGTTATATTCAAAATAGCTTCCTTTTTCCTGACTCAAAGGACATATTTATATTTTTGCTTAGCTTATTCGTTTTATTTTTAAACAATGCCAATTCTGATAAAATAGGCACAAGAGAAGGTATATTATTTCATGTTTAAAGTAAGGTGCTTAATGTCTGCACTATAATATTGCTCTACGCTACTTGTATGGACAGCGATCTATTTCGAGTAAAAAATAATCACTCTAGTACATATCTCTCTCTCTCTCTCTCTCTCTCTATATATATATATATATATATATATATATACTGTGAAGTAGTGGTTAGCGAACCAAGATGGCTACATAAGTATTGCATTCCATTCTACTGAAGTTTATAAAAAAAAGAAAATACGTTGAAGTTTATAAGACAAAGAAAATGCGTTCTTTCATTAGTTGTCATAAGTCATAATTATGGTTATTAACTAACATCATTACATTTCCAATTAGGAAGATATCGATTTAGAAGAATATGCTGCGCCACTGTAACTTACTTGCCTATAAAATCATAATATGAAATCGTTTGTTTTAACAGGGCTTGAACAGTGGGAAATTACCAATTGTCACTATAGATAGTAAATTCATAATGATAATTGTTAATTGGTATATTGATTTAAGTTACTTACCATCAGAAAGAAATAGCTGAAGTTTCTGGGATACGTAATGAGGAAAGAGGGCTTGGGAAATCTGATACCTACAGGACGGATAGAGGGAAAAAGAAACAGGTGAAAGCAACGCCTGACATATTGGATGGGCAAGTAGATGGCATAGCAGAGTTTGGGAGAAATAACAAGAAAAATTGTGTTAATAGCTACATGGGATAGAGTGATGTG
Organism: Ascarosepion bandense; assembly: GCA_037127315.1. Classification (NCBI taxonomy): domain Eukaryota; kingdom Metazoa; phylum Mollusca; class Cephalopoda; order Sepiida; family Sepiidae; genus Ascarosepion; species Ascarosepion bandense. The sequence goes on from JBBBDQ010000154.1 coordinate 3,927,367, forward strand.
GAAGGCTACACCCCGAAGGAATACGGCCTATAGAAGAAGAAGAAGAAGATTTGAGATTAGCAAAACAGTCAAACTGAACAGAGTTTAAAGCCTCTTCTCATTGGTTCAATGTAAATCATCTTCATGCTTCAATATCTGTCTATATTTCCGAGATAAGGTAACTATTTACACTATTTACATTGTCTGGACTGAGTAACTAAACTTTTCAAGTTTTATTTACCTTTGCTGTGGCCAGGGACACATGGACCGGTGGATAAAAGCGTTGGTTGACCCTAAAGAGTTGTGAGTTAAATACCTGGCTACAGCAGAGGTGAACAAAACTTGGAGAGTCGAGTTACTAAAGGGAAATAACTGAAGCTTATGATATCCAGAAAAGGCATGACACGTGAAACTAGAACAATCTACCCCGGTGGATGAAGTAAATGTTTCGGTTCGAAATTCTAATGTACATCAGAAGAAGACCGAAACGTCATGAATATGACAATGTAAACAGTATAAATAACTTCGTGCTCCTCTTTCTTGAGAAACAGAGAAAGATGTAGGTGTGGGCACATCTGTACATCTTCTTCCGTAACCCTTCAATAGGAGCGCGATCATAGTCCCTACTACCCTCAACTTCTAGCTTTAAGCAATATTTGTTTTCATTTACTCAAGATCATCAGGTTTCACTCTGTCCAATTTGCATCCGATATATCATGCGAATGTCAAATTTTTCAAGACTTCTTTCCTCATTAGAAACTTCAATTGTCTCTTTTAAATTGTAAGTGTCTTTTTCTTTGCTCACATGTTTTGCATATGCTATTTTCAGCATCTTTCTGTAGATTCACATTTCTTTTGCCTCAAGTCTTCTCTCCATCTGTAAGGAGATTGCGAAGTATTCATGTAACATAGCAGCTGAGAACTCTTTTCTCAGTTTCTAACGAAATTTTCCTGTTTCTTAATACATTGTTTGACTTTTTAGAAGGAATCTTTCGATGTCTCAATGGGCCTTTGAATTTCGGTGTTACTTTTTCCATCTTCTGTTACAAAACTTCCCAAAACTTTTGTTTTAATGTTTAAGTCTCCAATTCGTAGATCATTTTTTTTTCTTTCTGACATTTGCTCATTGTCTCTTTTTACAATTGATGGTTATTCCTTTCTTCTCACTTTCCTTGAGTACTTTGTCTGGGATTTCCTGTAGTCATCTCTCTGTGTCTGCCATCAACACTGTATCAATTGCTTATTTTATATAAAAAGTGCATACATTATTTAATATAACCTTTTTACCTCAAGCATGGCAATAAAGTCACTCGGACGCAAGAGGTTACTGTCTGCTTGAGAATATGAGAGAAAGCTACTTAGGAGAGAGTACAATCAAAGAACATGAATTAAGAAAACAGATGATAACAATTGGCATTGCTTTTGAAGATCAAAATTGACGAAGAAAGAATAATCCGGAAGACAGTTCCACAAGAGAAAAGTGCGATAGAAGACACTGTTAGCATAGAACTTATGGTTACATCTAGTTATTTCAATTGTAAGTTGGTGAGACCTTGCCGCCACTCTATTACTGCACTTAAATTCCTTAGGTATACAGTCAAATTATTTCCTTTTAATTACGTATTAAGTATATAGCATTCTTTCTCAACCTTTTTAAACAACGTCACACCTAGGAGCAAATGAAAATATCACAGCACACGTAGCGAATTTTGTAAATGGTACATATTTAAATATTATGAAATAAAACTAGAGATTTAATATTTTATTTGTGTGTGTAGCTTTTTAGTGTTAAACTTGAGCTTGGTGTTTTTTCGCAATTTCTTCAATATTTGGCGGCACATTGAAGAGGATCGCGGGGGGCACTTGTATGCCGCATCACGGCGACTGAGTTTGCCAATAAAAGTGCGACTACATTGTCATTCTTGATATACAAAACTCTCTGACTATATAATTAACATAATCATATAATTAATGATATAATAAATTATTTCACATTATCGTTATCATAAAATCTTCTCTTCATGAGAGAATACACTGACACACCTATCAACCTCACTTAGCCGTGTTTTCGAAACGAGAAGCCAGTACCCTTCTCCTTATTTTCTCTGAATAATAAAAATTGATGTGAAGCATGAAAACTTCTTAGATCCAATTTCTGTTATTATTTTTTCCTCAGTATTTCATGAATTCTTGTTTTCTTTTATCTTTTCTTCTTCTTCTTCTTTCACTTCTCCTTGAATAAACATAAATTCTAATGCAAACCCAACTTCCATACTTCATTCTTTTTAGACCCTCAGGCATGTAAATTTACATGAAAGGGGACTTTTTTCTTCTTGCACACACTTCGTTTTCGTGTTTCTATTTGTGGCACGACGAAACCAAGCAGCGCAAAATTCATTTACGCAGAGGAAATTTGCTTTTGAAGTAGGAGTCATTCAGTATTTGCCAGTGACTGTCAAGCTGAATTCACAACTTTTATTTTTTGTAACGGGATTAGTTTGATAACAAGGAGCATTGCACTTTAATAAAAAAGAAACATATTTCTAGAATATCTATGAATATTTTTAGTATTTTGTAAAGTCCACTACTTAATACAACGAAGTGCGATATACACCAGTACTTTTAAATGACGTATGTTGACTAATAGTGCAAAGCAAAAAAGCGTGATAATTCCGAAAATCCACTGGAATCATAACAATATATTTTTAAATGGAGAGATCGTCGTCTGATGTATTTCTTTTCCTTTCTTCAGGATGCGAGTTTGATAGTTCATCTCTTTCTGCGGTTTCTTCTACAAATGCGCTATTTTTCTGTTTTATTTTCTATTGTTTTTTAAACGGTGCAGCGAGCCTCATAGGAGCGCGGAAAAGGATAGCAGGTGAGGCGAAATGATTGAAAGAAAATAAGATTCCGAAACAGTTTCAAAAATTCATATGCAAAAAATAAGTATGATTTCAAAATTTTATATATTATGGATTATTAGGTAATTTTAGGCATGAATCCCAGTATAAATAAAAATAAATAATTAATGATCGATTTTATCATTGGAAGTGTTTGCATTATATCAAGTATTAAGAATACAGTAACTAGGGTCTACAAATTGAAGAAGAGCATTATCAATGATAATGTTCTGACTTTGAATCTGCGTTTATCTCCCTTTAACCTTCTCTCTGATTTTATTTAATGTTAAATGTACTTTTTATTACATAAAAATTAGTGAGAGAGAAAAAATGATTGAGAACCACTGCCTTAAACAGAAAAGCAGAAGCTTGCGTGTATATTTCCGAGCATGTGCATTCATACTTTTAATACTGTTCTGGAGTTTGCCCTGTCTGCAAACTCAAAGTGAAAAAAAATGGCGCGTTTTGTTATAGAGGACACACGCATTCTGATTCTTGCTCTCATTCTCTTCATTCTGAATGAAATTTTTTCAACGAATCTGCCTCATATGACTAAAATTATTGAAAATAACTGTGGGAAAAGTCGTTTTGATCAATCTAGGAGAAGCAGAATTGAAAATGTTTCCCTTATCAATAACCATGGTGCCACCGAGTCGTACACTCTCTTTCTCTAATGAATTAAGAAACTTGACCGACCTGAGCGCTCCGCGTCGAATATGCAGCCAAATACGATATTTTTAGAAATATAATCCCTTAATTTAGTCGTATACCTGAAATGAATATTTCAAATTTAGGAGACAATATTGTATGACTATTTCAAGTACAGGGAGAAATTATAATATCTGATAGAAAGAGTTAATCTTATGAGCAAATAAGAAAACATTCTCTTTTCTGATTCTAGAATACTGAACATCCCAATGTGATAAATCTAGCAGAAAACTATTTTTTTACTACATAGAGAAAAGACAAATTATTAACTAAGGCTTACGATATTGGCACGCTCGTCATTAATCTATAACAGTCGCTCAAAGCAATTATCAAATAAAAAAAAGCAACTAGATAAACAAATTTACAGATAGGGAAGTGAATCTTAAGTGTCTGGTTGAAATGCCTAAAACCACAATTATTATCATATGCCTGAATTACAGTTGGATAATTGGACCCTTGAATTTAGGAATCATGCTCAAATGTCTTGCATCACTTCGGCTATAATTGATTTAGCAAAAACATTAAACTTTGCCTTTCACGATGTCAGATTTTATTACCAAAGTCAATGTCCCCCCCCCAAAAAAAAAATCAAACTTGTATTAACTAAAATTATATTAGTGAAATTTTCAGGATATATATTTATATGAAAAGTATATCATGAGTGTTCTCTGTTGCCTTTGTGATTTCCCTCATTCGCTTATACCGTCGCATATATGTCAAAGCAAATGCAAACAGTTTAGTCTATAAGAATATTATTGAACAACATATTCAAGGCCGGATTAAGTTGATGCGGGGTCTGTAGCATATATTATAAAGTGACTCTATTTTTTTTAAAAATACACATAAATATTAAATCAGACATTATTTACGAGCATAGAAATGGAAATTTTAAAATAGGTAAATATTTATCAGCATAGATAAAGAAACCCAGAACAAAATGAGGCAAATGATTCTGACGCGACATTTGAGTAGATTTAGAGACCTCGATATAATGTTACTTGAAATGATGAATAATCATGAACATTACCAGATCGTAAGACAGACAATTCACCAGACAGCTTGGAAATGACTCTACAGCGCCCTTGAAAATTTGGTACCCCATTGCATTTGTTACTTTTGCTACTATTTTAACCCTGCACTTGAAAATGTTGAGTATATCCTGCACAAAGTTCAGATCTTATTCAAAACCAACGACAGTGATTGATTTTTAGTAATTGTGTCGTGTCCATACAAAATAAACATTAATTATAGTGTCAAAAATAATTATAAGAAAATACTTAGAACAATTATAATTTTCATTAATTCACTCATTCTAAACCACATATTTAAGCAAAAACTCCTTGTTGCATTGAAACAGTTGCAAACAACGCTCTGAATCGTCGACGCGTTGTTGTTTTTGATCGACTGTGTGCAAACGCGGCACCCACTTTGAACAAATGTACATATAGTGTGCTTCAGAAAAACCAGGTGCAGATTTGACCTGAGCAATGACTTGCGAGCCGGATGTGGATACTCGTATACCACAGGATTTCGGTGCTTGAATATGGACCAGAAATAAACAGTAATGCTCCTGAAAGCAGATCCAGTAATATCTTTTCTACTTCATCATCAAATTTTAAATCTATTATAAATTTTATTTGTTACTGTTACTTTTTTCTGGTGACTGCTATATATATGATTATAAAAAGAACAAATACGAAACGTTTATCAATCTAACATGTTTCACTTTTATTAAAGCTTCGTCATAGGCTAAGATATGGAGGAAAAGAAAGACATTCTAGTATTTTACTTTTGTGCTGCTTGATTTTCATTGGTCAATCGTGTAACCTGTGCATTATTCTCTTTTAAGCCAATGTTAGTATATTTAAAAAAAGTTGGTCAGTATTTATATATACAGTGGTCAGTATATATATATATATATATATATATATATATATATATAGTGACTACTTTTTGTATGAAGTTTTTTTTACATATATTTGAATTATTTACATGCGGGTTATTCAGTTATTAAATTTTGAATATTATTACAGATTACGTAAGCTAGTGTAATTCAAATTTTGACAATATTCACATGATTTTTGCCAGAAAATAGATTTGACAAAAATGAAAAAGTTCTGCTTACATATTTTATTTTCCCAGCGGAAAAACCTCGAGAAAACAAAAGTATTTACGTAGATGTGATTTGCAAAAGACTTGCTTTGGCCTCGAACTCTTTCCGCGTTTGCTTATCAATAAAAAAGAATATATTAAAATGCCAAATGATTCGCTGAGAAATTCTATGGCCGAAAGAAGAGAATAAATATATTTATTTGACTTCAGTTGAATGTGTCAACGCAAGATGTAGATTTGTGCATTAAAGAAAAAAAAAATAGATATTTTTTTTTGCGCTTCCAGTTTGTGGAACTTCTTTCCGTTTGTTTGCTTCCCTGATAAGTACAATCTCTAAAAGTTTAAAGGCAATGTCAAATTCCATCTTCTTTGTCCTTGATTCCCATCAATCTCTTATCCTTTTTTCGACATCCCCTTAAACCTGTTCTTTCTTTCTTTCTTTCTTTCTTTCACTGTAACCCACTGCGCACCAGTGGTGGTTCTGTTTTGCTTAAGGTGAAATGATTATAAAGATAAAAAATTTATCGGCTCACCTCACTTCACGAAATCTGACCAAATTACGAAATATCAGTATTTTCTTTTCGGAAAATTTTCTTCATCAAACTGAGTAAAAGTAATTTATTAAGACGAAATATACTGAAAGTGAACTAATTTCGAAAACTTCTACGGTAAGTTTACATTCACAGTCATTCAACATATATGGATTTCTGTAAAACTCTTGCTATTACAATGTGGGTATTTAAAACAATAACGATCGAAATAAAAAAAAATAAGCAGTCGAAAGTTGAATGAAGTCGGCTATCTTTTGCATCTATCGGATGCAAAACTTGAAAAGTTAAATTTAATGCGAAGCCTTCCATTGGCTTTTCTCAATGTAGAATTGTAAACGGCGTTTTTCGCATTTCGTTTTCTATACACTTTTCTTACTTGTTCTTTACCTACTCTATTCATATATTGGCGTATGATACATCATACGCTAAAAGTCTGCCCCCTTCTACCGAGAGCCCATAGCTCAGAGGTAGAATCGCCGACTGACGCTAATGCGGTCGGGTTTCATTCCTGGGTTATAGCAATCGGATGTCTAACTGTACTGATGAGCTGTGATACAGAGAAACAGATCTGTCTGCGGGTGACTATATATGCATCTCATTCCACTCCCACCCTACCCAAGAAACCCAGACCAGCAGAACATCCTACTTCTACCAAAGAGCAGACTGGGATTCGTTCCGAGACTTCCTCTGTGACGTCCCTTGGAACAACGTTATTAGTCTTCTCGTCGAAGACTGTGCGTCCGAGGTCTCCTCCTGGGTTAAGGCTGGCATCGATGCTTTCATCCCTGCCATAAAATTTCAGCTTAAATCTCATAAGTCTCCCCAGTTCTCGCCTGCTTGCTCGGCCGCCATTGCCTACCGGAATCATTTCTTCCGGCTATATCGTAGCTACGCGTCGGACCAAAACAGGCGCCTTTTCGCCTCAGCTCGTAATAAGTGTAAAAAGATACTTAACGAAGCTAAGATGTTGTTTGCTGCTAGAATGAAACAACGCATAGCTTCCTGTATGTTCGGCGCCAAAGACTACTGGCGACTCTGTAAAAGCGTGCTTAACAAGAGTAACTCCTCAATACCCTCGCTAATCAATGAATTTGAGGTCCTCACCTCCTCATCGAACAATGCTGAATGCTTTGCTCGCAGATTCTCGACCAATTCGGGACTGGATTCGTCTGGAGTTTCTACACCCGACTTCCCACCTAGAACTGAGGCTCAACTGAATGATGTCCACATTACTACCGTGCTGGTTTCTAACATAATCTAAAAAATTTGACCCTCACAAAGCGAGCGGAGAGGACAGAATCCCAATCATAATCTTGAAGAAATGTGCCCCTGAACTCTTCTCTGTCCTTTCTAAGCTTTACAACTTCTGCCTATCTGCTTCCTGCTTTCCTGCCTGTTGCAGGCCTTCCTCTGCAGTTCCTATATTTAAGAACATTGGAGAATCCTCGGACCCTGCAAATTACCGCCCTATCAACCTCACAGCCCACGGGCTCCTCTCGGACAAACAGTATGGTTTCCGCTTCACAGGTCTACTGCTGATATGCTAACGACCATCACCAAGTATATATATATATATCAGGTTCTCGACAAGAATGGTGAAGCCCGAACAGTTGCCTTGGATATCTCCAACCGTTCGACAGAATATGCATGCTGGCCTTCTACGCAAACTGCGAAGCTATGGTATAACTGGACATTTGTTTGACCTAATCCAGTCTTTCCTCTCTAACCGCACATTGAAGGTGGTACTAAACGGACATGCCTCCCAGAACTACCATATGAACGCGGGCATCCCTCAAGACTCTATTCTAGGTCCTACGCTCTTTCTGATCTACATTAATGATCTCCCCGGTGCCATAAGATCCCAAGTAGGCATGTACGCCAATGACACCACAGTTTACTCTCGCCTCGATCAAAAATCTGGTGTGGGCGACAAAGCGAAACTCGCTGCCGAGATTGAAAAAGACCTCCAATCCGTAGTGGACTGGGGTAAGAAGTGGCTCGTAAATTTCAATTCTTCTAAAACGAAGATGCTATCAATTAACCATCATAGATACTCGCAACTACCTCCCATTAACATGGAACAGGCTTGCCTCCCAAAGAGTAAAACACTACGCCTGCTTGGCCTCACACTATCAGCGTACCTCAAGTGAAATGTCTATATCGAATCCATTGCTAAATCCACTGCTATGAAAGTCGGTTCTGTGTGCAGGGCCCGGAAGTTTTTTTCCATCTGAATCTATCCTGCACATATATAAATATACCATCCGCTTGTGTATTGAATACTGTTGCCACATCTGGTCGAGTGCCCCTACTATTCTCCTCGGGGTTCTTGACAAAATACAACGGAGAATCTGTACTGTGATCGATACCGACTTGGCAGACCGGCTGCAGTCACTGTCTCACCGGCGTGACGTGGCTTCCCTGTACCTCTTCTATAAATACTTTCACGGCTTCTACTCCGATGAACTTAGATCACTGGTGCCCCCTATGTACAAATTTGCACGAGATACTAGATTAGCAACTAGGTCCCACCCTTTTACAGTGAAACCGATAAAAATGTAACCGCAATTTCTACTCCAACAGCTTCTTTTCTCGCACTTCCTACCTGTGGAATTCCCTTCCACATACTTGCTTCCCCAGCTACAATCTTCAGGAGTTTAAATGTAAGGTCAATAGATACCTGCTAACACACTAACTCGCACCAATTTTCTCAAACACTCTTCCTATGTACATCCTTACCCGTCTATCACCCTCCTTCTGACATTTCTTATATCTAATCACTCTCTCATCATCACCTTATCCTATGTAACCCCCTATGCAATAGTGGCAGTGGAATGCCTTGCTTTGGGTGAAATGATTTATATATATATATATGCAGGTTTCATTAAAAATGACAGACAAGGTATTATCATATAGATTTTTTCATAATGTTTCATGTATTCTTATGTAACAAGAATGAATTTTGTTTTACCTGTAAATATATATGTGTGAAGTTTATGTATATTGAGTCATGTGTATGCAAAGTTCTGAACATGGTAAGCACATTGTTACTGTGTTTATAATTGATCTTATGAAGTGTACGATTTGTCTTTTTATTAGTGTTGTGGGGTTCTCCTTTTTCATAAAGATGGACTCGTCCAGAATATACTTATCCTACTACTACTATAGAAGCGAGAGTGGAGAGTACTGTTTTTTTCACAGAGAGTTAACAGGAGAATACGAAAGTCCAGAGAGAGATTAGCAGTCAGTACACAGTAGTTCATAGTAGCTCTGTGCTCTACTCATCGAGAAGATTATTACGCAGTATCCGTCAGATTCCGACGCAGACATACTCAATATACTACGGCTTCACTTCCAGAGACTTGTACATATACTTTTTACTAATCCGCATTCCTTGACTACTAATTTTCATTCAAGTCTGTATCTTTACGTTAATACACTTTGTTTCTCTCTCAATCACTGGTCGTTGTTTATTTATTTGTGCGGGCCCCATTCTCGGAATCCACAACAACTTGGCGACGAGAATTCGATAGTTACGTCGACCACAACAACTTGGCGACAAAACTCGAAAGAACTCACACAGAGAACAATAAAAAAAAACCATATTACCACACACGTCGACCACAACAATTTGGCGACACAACAATTCGAAAGAATACTTGCAAAAATTAAAAGAAAGATCTGGTTGTATAAAAACTTGGTAAGGACGCAAGGAGCAAAAAGAAAGACCTCATCCCATAGAAATTGGCAAACCACGTCATATAACAGTTAAGTGACAACTCATTAATAAAGAACTACTCGTTACAACAATTAACGACGAACATAACGTACGAAAAAAAAATTACATAAGAGATATAAAGAAAAATTCGTCACTTCCAACAAAAGATATTTGAAAGTCAATATTTTTTTCTCCTCGAGAAAGTCACCACAATTAATAGGCGACTAAATAAGAAAAAATATTACACAATAATCAAAACAGGATAGTTTTTTAAAAGATTTAATACAAAAATCATAAAAAAGCGAAACCCCTCACTGAAACAAAGCAAAAAATGAAAGACTTTCAAAAAGCAATGCTTGAGATTATAAGAAGTGAGGAGAGACAGCTAAAATTGGAGGAAAATTTAATTGAAGCAAAGAAAAAAAATGAAGAGAGACAAATACAACTCCAGGAATTACTATTAAAGGAGGCAGTTAAATCACAAGAAAAGAATATTGAAAAAGAGGCGACTTTTTCCCAAGACGCAGTCTGAAACACATTAGAAACATCTAATTACTCTCTAGAAGACGATAAAAATTTTGGGGACTATTTTAGATGTCATGAAGACATTTTTAACATAGATTGCCAAAATTGGACGGAAGCAAAAAAATTACGTTTATTTCTCAAAATTTGTGGATTATATTTTACTGAAAAAAATAAACGATTTGACGTTTGACGAGGCAGTTACATGCCTTACGGAGCTCTTCAGTCCAAAGACTTCACTCTTTCACAAAAGGTGGAAATGCCTCAACCTCGTAAAAAGCGAAAATGAGGACTACTCGACGATCGCCGCAATTGTTAAGAAACATTGCGATGATTTTAAATTGACAGAATTGACTCCGGACTATTTTAAGTGTCTTATTTTCGTACAGGGATTAGTCTCAGCCAAGAACAGCGAAATGCGCAAAAGAATGCTCACGAAGCTTCAAAATGAGACTGAATTAACGCTACAAAAATTGTCAGAAGACTGTCAAAATGCTTGAGCATCAGAAAAGACTCTTAGGATATCGAGGAATCGGGAGTAGCACACATATGTAAGTTGAACAAAAATTTACGATGTTCACCCTCCCCAAAAGAAAAACACAAAGAAAAAATTACAAGATAAGGCGATTAATGACAATGATCAAATAAAAAATTAGCCCCCCCCCCCATCTGCATGTTACAGATGTGGTGGATTCCACTGGAATAAAGACAGTCGATTTAAATACAAGAACTGCTTAGCTTGTGAAAAAATGGGGCATAAAGCATCTTAATGCAGAAATAAAAGACTCACTAGTAGGTTAAGAACTACTAGAATGAACTACGAAGACAAACTAAATCCAAGAAAATACGTAGAACTCGAGATTTTAAATGAAGGTAAAATTACAATTAGATTCAGGAACGGATCTAACTATAATTAATTTACAAACATGGAGGAAGCTAGACCGACCATGATGCATACACAGAAAATCGCCAAGTCTGTTACAGGGGAGCTTATCAATTTTGAAGGAGAAGTAATTCTAAACGTAAAATTCCATGGAAAAACGAAGAAATTGAAAATATTGTAATGAAAGACACAGAAAATTTGGTGCGTAGAGACTGGATGCAAAAATTTGACATATGGGATTTACCCATTAGCTCATTTTGTAAGAAGATAGAGTGCTAGCCGTCAGAAGCTACAAAATTAAAAGAACTACACAGTCAATTTTCCGAAGTATTCTCGAGTGGTTTGGGACAATGTAATAAGTTTGCAGCTAAAATTGAAATAAAGCAAAAAGTTCAACCAGTATTCAAGAAAAAGCGAAACGGGCTTTTTGCAACCATAGAAAAAATTGGCAAAGAGTTAGATAGATTGGTACAAACTGGAATGCTTTCACAAATCGAATTCAGTGAATGGGGGGCACCAGTGGTCTCTACGTCAAAAAAAAAAAAAAAAATCCGGAAAAACCCGTGTTTGTGCAGATTTCTCTATTGGATTAAACAATGCTATCAAAGATTATCATTACCTATTGCGAAGCCCGGAGGAAATATTTCCCAAGCTTAACGGTGGTAAGGTATTTTTTAAGATTGATTTAAGCAAAGCTTATCTTCAGATTCCAGTAGAAGAAGAAAGTACAAAAATTTTATGTATCACTACTCACAAAGAACTTTAGAAATTTAACAGATTGCCATTTGAGATAAAAGTTGCACCGTCAATCTTCCAACAGACTATGGATACCATGTTCATGGGACAGAACTTTGCTACTGCTTACTTAGACGACATTTTAATCAAAAGCGAGGTATGTGGACACACTTAATACAGCCTTGAAAAAAGCAGAGGACGTACCAACAGAAAGAGCTATGCAACAGTTCCTACAAGTCTACAGAATCACCCCGAACGGAAACACACCATCTGGCCTTTCGCCAGCTGAAGTGATGTTTGCTCGTAAAATACAGTCTGTTTTTGACAAATTATTACCCAGCAAAAATAAAAACCGGCATACACCTATAGTACCGAAAAGATTTTTCAAACCAGGTGAACGGGTCTATTTCAGAATGTTTAGGAACAATATTGCATACTGGGAACCAGGAACGATAATAAACAGACTGGGGAATGTTCTGTACACGATCCAAGGCGAAAATTTCACTCACAGGAGACATATCAATCAGATTTAGGGGATTTTTTAAGTATTTGAAGTTCAAAGACCGCTAGTAGCCACGGAGATTAGAAGAACAAGCAGGAAAAGAAAATTCACAGAACCGTTAATAATAGGCCATATGCGAAAAACATATTGACTCCCTCCCAAAAAAAAGAAGCTAGGGAAAGGGTGTTGTGGTGTTCTCCCTTTTCATAAAGATGAACTCGTCCAGAGTATACTTTTACTACTGCTATAGAGGCGAGACTGGAGAATGCCGCGTATTCTCGCGGTAATTCCTTTGACACTGTCAATCTCTCTGCCTCCGGGCGGAGAGTATTAACTCAGTTGTAGCTCCGCCGAAGAGTAGAGTCACGACCGGGCAAAATTAGACAAATATTTTTGGCTGGGCTATATGGTCCGGAAAACCCACGTTAAAAAGGCCTTATGCCACATTTTGCCTTAGTGGGGAGGGGGATAAATAAATACTGAATACGGTTTTTTCACAGAGAGTTAACAGGAGAATACGAAAGTCCAGAGAGAGATTAGCAGTCAGTACACAGTAGTTCATAGTAGCTCTGTGCTCTACACATCGAGAAGATTATCACGCAGTATCCGTCAGATTCCGACGCAGACATACTCAATATACTACGGCTTCACTTCCAGAGACTTGTACATATACTTTTACTAATCCGCATTTCTTGACTACTAATCTTCATTCATGCCTGTATCCTTACGTTAATACACTTATTTTCTATCTCAATTACTAGCCGTTGGTCATTTATTTGTGCAGGCCCCATTCTCGGGATCCACAACAATTAGTAACGATTCTATTATTTTTATTCTTTTTTAAACCTGCATATAAGAGATATTGTTGCTCAAATATATATATATATATCAATCGATCAAACAAGTTTACAGAGTTCCTTTCGGGAAATGAAGTGCGTAACGTAGGAGATTTTATATTTTCATCTTTTCATTCAAATGCCTTCTACTAATCTGATACACAGTGTTGCGTATTATATATATATATATATATATATATATATATATATATATATATATGTATGTGTGTGTGTGTGTGTGTGCAAATGAACAAGGAACGAAGAAAATAATTGCAACGTTCAAAGTATTTATTTAAAACAGTGCTTAATATAAGAATGAAGCAATGTATATTTATTCTTAATTATACTTTAAAACATGTACAAACTACTACAACAACTATACATTTTGTTTCGACATTGAAAGAACAATGTTTCATCAGGTAGTTAACAATGAGGACAATAAATGTTTTTTTCTTTTTTAAGAAAATTTTAAAAAACAATTCCTTTTATTTTTGTAAATCTTTTTGAGAGGGAAGAAAAGATGAGCAAGCAAAAAGTGAAATCAAGAAATAGAAAAGAAAAAGGAAAGAGAAAGACATAGAGGAGATATAATGCAAAGAGCAAAACAAGAAAGAAAGAATTGAGAGGAAATAGCCAATGGAAACAGCTCAGAGAAAGAAATTTTAAATGTAAACAGGAGGTAAATCATAGGCATAAACATCGGTGACACGGTATCTGGGATTTTCCCTCCTCTTTTTTAATATCCTCTTACCTCAAACAAAATGATTTCCAAAAATAAAAGAAAGTTTATTTTTGGTTTTGGTTTTGTAATTTTCTTTTAAAAAATAGTTTATTACCATCGTTATTAACTACCTGATGAGACATTGTTCTTTCAATGTCGAAACAAATGTACAATCTTGTATTGTAGTTTGTACATGTTCTAAAGTATAATATATGTATATATATATATATATATATATATATATATATATTAAAAAAGGATTAATTCAAAGATGTTGAATGGCCATTTCGATATGAAGATCCCCACGGGGGACAACACATCACCTCAGCAACAGAAAAATCCTTTCAGAAACTGGAGAAAAATTAGTCTACTTTTCCTTTTTAAATAGATTGCAAAGAAATTAAAATTAAAAAATAAAATAAAATAAAAATAAAGGGAAAGAAAAAGAAAAAGAAAACGAAAAAAATATTTTAATATTTTATTACATGGAGCTCTCTTCCTGTATCATTTTTTAATATTAAAATAAAATTTTTAATATTAATTAGGATCAGGTTTTTTGGAATTTACCTTCCTGCTTTTTTCTCTTGGATTGAAGTATCTGAATTAATATATATATATATATATATATATATATATATATATATATATATCCTTAAAACTATATTGTTATCATACATACATGTGTGTGTATGTGTGTAACTTCTTCGAACGAACAACATCCCCTGGTCCAACAAATCAAAACTTCACGACAAGGACATGCCATACCACTTCCATAGTATCAAACCATCTACATTCCCTCCGTATTCCATCACTGAGAAGTAAGTTTCATTGGAACAGATTCTTCCCTGAAACCGCTGCTCTATGAAACCGACTCCCAAGAAGGTTGTTTCTTCGATGACAACTATCTACAGATTCAAGATTAAGTTAACCGTTATCTTCTTTTTCTATCAACATAAACTGTCTCTTAATGTAACCTTTTACCTTGAACAGACGCAAGTCCTTGTACAGGGTGAATCTTGCCGAAAAAAATAATGTTCCGACTCGAAGTTTCGCAGAAGCACACTTCTGCTCTTCAAGTTAAATAAATATGCTGAATTCATTACCTGTACCACATGTATTTTTAAAAAAATCTGTATCACCCCATGCAAGGTAGTAAAGCCACTAAGAATCAAGGGGTTACAGAGTGTGGAAGAATTAAGAATAGTGACATTAATACTGAGCGGAATGAAAAAAGAATAATGAGGAGGACAGCCGATAGCGACTGAAATAGAATCTACATGTTTGCAGATTAAAGCGGGCTGGAAAGCATAGAATTGGAAGTTCCACAAGCGATAAATGCGAGTAAATAAACTGTTAGCACAGAATTTACTGTTACTTTGGGCCAACTCACTTATCAAGTGATGAGATCTCGACTCCAGTCTAGTACTGTGTTTAAGTTTTAAAAAGTTTAGGTATCATAGCGATGGGCTGATCTGAAGAATTACCATGAAGATTTTTATAGAAAACGCACAGAGAAGAAAACTTACGGCAGCGGAAAAGTGACTGAAGCCGATTCACCAAGATGAGGACCAATAATATTGCTGATTCTTCTTTGGATTTTATCAAGGATCACAAGGTAAATACCAGGGGTACCGGACCAGATGTGGCAACTATATTCGAAGGATTAAGTATTAGTTATTTTAAGTACTTTAGGGTATATTATAGGTTTAAATATTTTTAAAATATTTAAAAATAATTAATTTCAAATAATAGTAAAAAAATGTGATATTTGTTAATAGATTCATTCTGATGGATGAAATTGTGTGAATCTTGAAATCAGAAAATAAATCACTTGATATTTGATTTAAATATTTACCATTGTTGATCTATATTAATATTAAACGCTTTATTTGAAAAAAATGCTCGCTTTGAATACGTTATTCTACAGATCGATACATTTTTAGGCGTAAACTTCCTTCATTATATATATATATATAGATAGATAGATAGATAGATAGATAGATAGATAGATAGACTCTAATCCGTTTGTTTTATTAAGTAAAAATGAAACACTTTTTTCAATTTTCTCAATGAAATTTATTTACAGTTTTCTTTCTTCACCTTTTTTTTTTTTAATCAAATTCATAATTCTGTTTACTCAACTTTTTAGTTTTCTCACCAAATACATACTCTAGGTGACTATTCTAGTTTTTTGGGAACTTAATATTTTTAGTGACTTCTGTAAAGACAAAAATAAACAATCTTTTTGGTGAATATGGTGGACGAGCTCAGTTGTAAGTATTTTCTGTCACGAAGCAAATATGGAGTCAAGCGTTATATCCCCATTCAAAATTACGTCCTTTCTTATGTAAAAATAATTTGTAATCAGTTCATCCCAAGCAAGACGGGATAGTCACTAGTACGTATAGAACAGTGAGAGAATAGACTTGCTACATGGGACAATAGAAGAAAGGCTAAAAACTGTTGGAGTAAAAGTGGCAGTTACATTTAAATATTTCAACTGTAGAAGGGTGAGACATGAATGCCAATCTAATAACACGCTTATATTCATGTGGGAAGAAGTTTGTCAGATCAACTGCCGTGAAAATATTTGTAGAAACGACTAAGGGAAGCTACGTTACGTCGGTGAGATAGTGACTGAAGTCGTAATTCCAAGTAAGGCTCTATTACATTGCAGATCTTTTTTTGGATTTTGTTAAGAACCTCGAGATGAATAGCAAGAGCACCCGCAACAGTATTCAATGCTCAGACGAATAGAAGATTAATAAAAAATAATACAAGTTGGATTCTTGCAGTAGATGCAGTTATTGATTCGATGTGATTGTTCCACTTCAGGTTGATTAAGAAAGTGAGGCTAAGGAGGTATATTGTGTTGCTCTCCAGGGGATTAGCATCATCTATGATGAAGAGAAGTTTGTGATGTTTCAAGGAAAGCAGTTTTGTTTTGGCGGCATTAAATTCACAAGCCATTTTCTGCCCCAGTTAATCACTGATTGGAGGTCCATTTCAAGAGCAGCAGCCAGGTTTACTTTGGCATCCTTGGTGGATTTCCTACTGAGACAAGGGTAAATGGCAGTGTCATCTACATAAATGCATACTTGGAAACTGATGACATCAGGGATATCATTGATGAAGATCAGAAACAGCATAAGAGATAGGATAGGGTCTTCAGGGACATCCGCGTTCGTGTAAAATGATCTGGATGTCTGCCCGTTCAAAATGACCTTTATTTCACGATTTTATAGGGACGCTTGTATTAAATCAAACAATCGTCCGTAGCGCCGGTGCTTGCGTAGGAGGCCAGCATACCAAATCCTGTCAAACGCTTTCAGATATCTAGAATCACCGCTCAAGCTTCGCCATATTTATGAAAAGCCTGTTATGCATATCCAGTAATGGCCGTTAGCACATCAGCGGTACACCTGGCGAAGCGGAAGCCATATTGTTTGTCAGAGAGTAGACCGTGACAGCATTCAGCATTGATTAAAGTCTCGAATACTTTGCTGAAAAGCGGCAACTAGCTAATGGGGCGAGAGTTAGAGGGTTTACCAGAGTTCTTAAAAACAGGAAGTGGAGATGAGGTCTTCCAACAAGCTGGTAAGCAAGAATCGTAGATGCAATAGTTCTAGAGTTTCGAGAAGACTGGAACCAGATCAGAGACATTTGTTTAGGACGACTGATGGGATTCCACTTGTCTAATTTAGAAATTATGTCCGGGGCCAGAGGCGGGGTTATGCACATCTTATTCAGTAAAGTTTCTGTTCTAGGTGGGAAATCGGGTATAGGTACTCCAGACGAGTCAAGAGTTGAGTTAAAACAATAAATTGTGCATCAGACGCTTTTAGTCGGTTACTGTCTTCATTTGGTCTAATTGGGGTGGAGAGTTACTACTTCGAATCAAATATTTAGTTCTTCGGAAGTAGCTACAAGGTCATCTCACGACAACCGTAGATGCGAGACGTCGAAACTCCATGACTACCTGAATATAGCACAATTTGAAAGCACGTTGCGAAGTTGCTTTGGATAACATAAATACGTCAAGGTTTCAGGAGATTGGAAAAATAATAAAAGACTAAATACACACACACACACACAGATATATATATATATATATATATATATATATATATATATGCATTAATATAGAAAATGATAGTTTCAAAAACTTGTTAGCGCATCGCTTTATTGCGGCAAATTTTACAATTACATTAATGAACTGCCTGCTAGGGGCTAGAGAATTGTGCCGTGCTATTTCCTGAGACGGAAGTCGCCATCTTACCTTCAAAGTTAACATTGGTTAAGAAAAAATAGTGTTTTTTAATAATTTTTTATTTTATTATCGTTATTATACATTATTTTTTTAACTGAGCTGAAATCCTGAGTTGGTGCCAGAAGCAACGACCAAAATCTCAACAAAATTTGTCATTTAGTCGATTCAATCCGTTAAATAATGTTAAAGTGTATTTTTCGATCTTGGTTCTTATATTATGTAAATGATCCAACTTCGATCTTATACACATGAGGTAAAAGACGATGACACAACAATTGTTGATAACATAATCGGGCGTAAAATAGAGAATCTACCAGGAAGATTTACGGATTATAAATCACGTTTATATCCGAAATCAGTTATAACAAACAACTTAGGCTAGTACGAATGACAGCACGAATTGTGAGTATTCCTTTAATTAGCTATTTCGAATGGAGAATTATCAACTTGTTCACACAAGGAACGAAAAATGTTGGTTCAAGCTACAAGAACAGAACATTTGTCTTCTGCCGCAAGGAACAGGAGTTGCCCTTCAAGATCGGCTTTAAAGGTAAGCAGCCGCTAAAAAGGAAAGTGTCAAAAATGAAGCGATAGGGACTCAGTGAGTGTCTTTATGATTTGTGGGAGTCATTCCCTGCTTCCGTTGCTGTAACTGATGAATCAAGCAATGTAAGGAAGCCCCCACATGCCACATTGAGATAGTTATTATGAAGAAAATATGGCCTGTAATTCTGTCCCATAATGCAAGAATTATATGTCATAGTATTTTCATTTTGTTTTTATTACAATGTTATTGACAGAATAAAAAAAAACTAACAAATGTAACACATTACTTAATAAGTCCCCGGCCTGATTAGATGGCGCCACTAATAAAAAAATCCATATGATTTTTATGAAGTCCAAACCTTCAAATGGCACGTGACAAAGTTTGTGCCGAATCGGATTATTAGTTTACACATTACAGTTAAGTGAAGCTACTTTTGAAAATTTTCAAAACAATGGAAAAATCTGAATTTCGTGTGTTGATTGCTTTCTGATGAGAAAAATACTGTTCAGGAGAAGCAATTCAAACTCTGCTTCCTCGGAAACAACGGTTAAGAAGTGGTATGCTGACTTTACAGTATAAAGACACAAATGGTGCCGAACGCTCAAGTCACTCAAAATCGGCAGTTATCCCTGAAAACACCCGCCAAAATCCACAAACTCGTTTTGGCCGATCGTAAATTGAAGTTGCGTGAGATAGCAGAGGAGATGAATATATCAGAAGGCAGGGTATTCACCATTTTGTATAAACATTTGTCAATGAGGAAGAAGGAAAACTCTATACCCGCTTCTCAATGTCAATTCGCTTAGACTTACTTTTCACCTGCAAACTGTGTTTTTTTTTATTTTGTAAAATATATGGACTTTCTTTATATCAGACAAATTATTTGAATAAATAAGAGTGAAAAACATTAAAAGATCAAATTATGCACACTGTTTTCTATATGAAAATCTGCGTAATACTCTCGTTGTACCGAGTAATGAAAACACGAAACTGGATCTGCTTTTAGGGGCATTACTGTTTATTTCTTATGGTATACGAGTATCCACATCCGGATCTGAAATCATTGCTCAGGTCAAATCTGCATCTGGTTTATCTGAAGCACATTTTGTGCAAAATCTATTCTAGCATGATCTGAGGTGATCTACACGCTACACTCGTAAAAGTGAAAGAAAAAAATAGTTTCAAATTTTACAACCATTACCAGAGATTTATTTACTATATTGCAACTATGACCAATTACAAATGCCTCTAGACAGCTCAAACAAGAGTTTGTCCATTTCATAGCAATGTTTTTTCATGCAACTTCTTGATAAGACATGAGTGACAATTTTTCGTCTTCAGGACACGTAACGTATTCATTGACATTTCGAGTTCCGTTAGAAAATTGTTAGTTTGGCGAAACAGTAAAAGATTTAAAAAAGTAAAGGTGCATGTCATCAAAAATATGGCGAATGCCATCCTCCTCCTAAAATGCCATTTCTCTTTGGAACGTAGGTGATCATAGCTCTCCACATCTTCCCTTTCTTTTGACAAGTTCTTGATATATATAATAGTGATTTCTTGTTGTCTTTTCTACGTTTTTGTCATTTAGTGTTGGTTTTTTATGGATGTGCGTTGTGGTGCAGTAGATATCGGCTCGGAGCGAGAAATTGGGGAGCCGAGTTCGAATTCCAGTTGAATTCGCTGCATTCACTTACACGCAAATACCCTTGGGAAAGGTATTAATCCATTTCTTCCCTTCAGTTATGAGTTAAATAACAGGACGGATTGGGTTCTATAGCCATGGCTGTCAACCAGTCTATCGCAGAAAGTAATGGCAACCTACTGCAATTAATCTTCTGCCCAGTCAGTCATGTCTCTTACGAGATATGATCGCCCAAGCGTGTATCACGTATGGCCCTTAACTGACTGTTGTCTCTTTTCGGCAGGTTGCCAATCAAGCCGAGAGTGTGCAGTCTGTGTTGCTATTTACTTGGTAGGGAAAAAGGTAGATCCATGCCTTTCCAAAGGGCATTAGTACAAACTCAGCACCCTAATTCCATTTTTCATGCTCTTAAACATTAACCAACCCACACATTGCAGTTTACTTGCTTGAATGATTTTTTACGTCTTATCAACTCTTTGTCGGTTATTTAAACTCGAAACATGATTTTGGATTGTCAGAATAAAATATTTTTTGTGATTGAACATTGCATTAACACTTTTTTGAAAATAAGAACGATTTTTCCAGATAAAAGCCCTGTTATTTAACCCATAATCGAGGGGGGTATAGATTAATGCCTTTCAAAGGGTTATTCGTGCAAACCCAACTAGAATTCGAACTCGGCTTTCTGGTTTCTCATATTGCGCCGTTCTCCATTACACTATCTGCACATCCACCCCGCACATGGCTGACCCCATCTTTACACAACCATCAAAATAGGTAAGAAAATTGTTTTTTGTCAAAGGTGAGAATACGGTTGATTTCGATTCTTCTTTAGTAAATCGTGATTAAGAAACGATCATTAGAAGAAAACACGACAAATAAAAAGAAGATGAGAACATATGCAATTGGATGTGCGTTTCGGAGCAATCAATATTGGATCAGAATGAGAAGTCAGAAAGTCGATTTCGTATTCTAATTGATTTCGTTGCATTCCATTAAGCGCAAAAACCCCTAGGAAAATTGTTAATCCATCTCTTCTCTCTCCAGCTATAGGCTAAATAGCAGAACAGATTAGGTTCCATAGCCTTGGTTGGCAACCAGTCTACCGCAAAAAGAAATGGCAACCTACTGTGGTAAGTCTCCTGCCTAGTTAGTCATGGATCGAAAGAGACATGATCACCCAAGCGTGTATCCCGTATAACACTTAACTGATATGCAATTGAATTTAAATTTTCATTTTCGCATATTATAAAATATACATGGTTTGCATGACATAAACATTTCCATAGGTTTGGTTTCAATTTGCCTTATAAGCACTTCAAGACTAACGTGATCAATTGTTCTGTACAGGGTGCGTAAGGTATTTGAGAACACATTAAAGACCGTTAGGAAAGACAACCATATCTTAAAAACAACTGAACTTATTGATACAAAACTAAGTCGACAGTAATTGGATTACATGTTTCTTCGATGTAATCGCCTTCAGCCACAATGATGGCTTCGTTTAGAAACAGGAATTGCTGACATGCACGCATCGCATGATCGATATTGATATTAGACATTATTCGGATAATGGCAGCTTTGATAAAATCAGGCGCATTGTAGCAATGACAACACCCACATGTCACATGTCATAGACAAGTGGATTTAGGTCTGGCGAATTAGGTGGCCACATGTTTGGTGTGATGTGGTTGTGCAGATTATGCGCCATCTAATCTTGGGTTACCACTGCTCTTTGTGAGCAGGTGAAGAGTCCTACTGAAATACACGTGGCATTCTATTGCATACAAGGTCTATCCAGGATTGTTTCCAGCACCTCAATGTAGCCAGCAGCATTCAACCGGAGACCCTGTTGAAAAGTGGTGTGGTATGATGTGCCTTTCACTACTCAATACCAGTCATCATTCTGAAAATAATCATAGAAGCTGAAAATTTGATGTGCATAACACGTAAGACGACCCGCACATAACCGCCTGTCATTTCTCTGGTCCACTTTTTAATCCTGATTGAATATTTTTTCATCTGAAACAAAAACAAAAAAACAAAACAAAAAAGAACATACTTGGATGTTTTAACTTGTTCAGTAATCGATTTGTTCTGAGCAACCCCTGTCCTTTTTTGTTTGTCGACATGAACTGACCTTTCCTCATCATGTATGTCTTGCACCGAATATCCTCCTTTACCGTGATGCGGATTTCACCCTCAGATACCTGGAGATCTCTGCCAATGGTCCTCATGTATGTTCTGTGATTCGTACCAATAATATTCTGCACCTCCTGTACGAATTGTCGTGTCCTGATACGGTCCGAACGCCACAGATGCTTACTGCGCTTTGCTAGAGGCGATACATCCCCGCTGAAAGCTTTCAACATCTTCCAAATTTTGTGCATAACCACGTATGGACTTCAAAAAAAAAAAAAAAAGAGAAAAAAAAGCGTTCAATCGCAACATCACTGTGCTTTGCGTGTATCGCAACAATTACAGCCTGTCGATTCATCCCATCTGCTAGCTGATAGTTCGCCATTAATACCATGGAAAGATAAAAGCACGGTGATTATCACGTAACTGCTGGCATACATGTCCGTTACGCAACCTGTGTGCAATTTTATTCTAGTCGTCATTGTGAGAACGGAGAATCGATGCTTGCAGTCTAGCTCTTTATTTATAATCTTAAATCTTATTTATAGCCATTAAAAATAAAGACAGCAGTTTTAATAATGCGTCTATTATACGAGAGTAAAGATATGTATCGCTATTAATTAAATAGCCAGTTTTTCTTGCACTTTTTTAAGTCTGTTGTGACTAGAATATTACTTCAGTGGTTATTGTTATCATTAGTTCATCGGTTATAAATATCGTTTACCATAACCGGATGAACCAGTTGTGTTTGTCCTTTCAAATGATACGAGAAAAATATTGTAACTGTAAAATTGCTTTATTGGGATGATTGTCTCTTGCGGCAAAGAATTTATATAAATTTAAATGGTATTTCTTTTCTTTTGTTAGAATTGCAATCTTGTGAGTTTTTCTGCGTTCCCACTCAAATCAAATATGACACAAGGCCGGGTTTAAAGTGGAAGTCACAATGCGCATATGACTCGGAACAAAACTTGATCAAAAACTCGCTCGGTACATCCCTTTTGGGATGCCCGAGGCACCAGGGATTAACCTTAGCACTCGCCCTTTTAATAAAATTGCAGAGGTGCCGCCTAGGGAACGGCTCCATGGAGCTGAGCAGATTATACTTCTTTGGGGTTCTGACAATTACTATATATATATATATAGTAATTTTTTAGAATATATATATATATATATGGTTTCGAAAATTTATATATATATATTTATATATATATAATGTACTTATAAAAGTTAGACTTAAGCCTTTTGAAAAAAATAATAGTATTAGCCTTTGATTTTTTGTAATTTTGGTAGTGTCATTTTTTCAGAAATTGTTTCCCAGTAATAACTTTTGCACTAGAACATGAATCCATGACTTTAAAATTTCAATTAATTTTGCTCAAATCAAACGATTTTTTAGAATTTGTCTTTTTTTGCAAATTTGGCAAAAAAAAAAAAAAAAAACCAGTAATTGTTTCTAAAACTGTTAGACTAAAATATATTCTTAGTCTAAATATACTGAGTAACTGTAAGACTAATATATATAATAAGATTAAAATATGTAATAATTAAAAGACAATATGGTAACTGCAAGATGAATATTATATATGTTAGATATTGAAAATCAATTCACAGTTTGTTTTTCTTTTTTCGTTAAGGAAAAGAAAAGAATGAATGAATCTGTGAGAGAATGAATTCAAAGAGGAAGAAAAAAGACTAGTTTTAAACAAAATTTCGTTCTTGAATAATCCATCTATGGAAGGTGAGAAATAGTCATGACTTGAACCTGAAACAAAAATGAAATCGCTTATAGGGAAAAAGTTTTACTCTTTTCTGTTGTTTTTTGTTTTGTTTTGTTTTTATTGTATTGTCAGGGAGGGAAATTGGTGTGGGAAAAGTTTCTAATATGGCTTTAAAAGCTGAGGAACTTCTGTTCATGATTTTTTTTATTTAAGACTTTGTTTCGTGACTATATTTTATAGCTTTGAAAGTTTAGCGTTTTTTAGTGATCTTTTAGAATTTTGAATTTTTGTATAATTTCTTTACACAAATGCATTAACGTATCTATCTAAGCCTTTATGTATAAATGTGTGTAACTTCATACAATTAATCAATACAGATTCAAATATGAGTACATATATGTGTATTTCTAAATTATGTTTATCTTTAAATAACATATCTATCTATCTATCTATCTATCTATCTATCAATCTAAACCTATATGTATAAATGTGTATACCTTGGTACAACTAATCAATATAGATTCAAATATGTGTACATATATTTACATATATATGTATTTCTATATTGTCTATCTTTAAATAACATAGATAGATAGATAGATAGATAGATAGATAGATAGATAGATAGATAGATGAATGCACTTATGATTATACTTCTATATGTATTTCTAAATTTAAATATTTACATAAACCTATGTGCACATATTCATTTTATTTTTGCCTTTGTCTATTCTCTTTGACGCTCAGGTCACTTTTGACTATGGTTTGAATCTAAGTATTTTTTCATCTTCATTATACTAAACTTACATATACGCTTGCATACTCTCTGACATGAACGCCTATTGTCACATATTCACAATTATATATCATTTTGCTATAGCTGCTTATGAAATATCTTATATACATACTCACTCACACGCACACATATGTATACAGGCTCTCTAACATCTCTTCTCACTCGCACATACACGCACATATTATATACATATACTGTCTATTTTATCATACTTGCACTGTAACTGATGTTTAAATGAACATAAATTTAAACATACATATTTATCTTATATATACATATGCAGACCCTGAAATACATGTCATTCATAATAATAGCAGTAGTCTAAAACTTCTAGATTCTTTTCATCTATCTGTATCTGAATCTACTCTTATTTTCTTTTTCAATATTTTGTTTCTCTCTTTTTTAATCTTATTATTCACTTTACCTTCCCATCATGCCCTGTGGGTATCCTCAAATTGTAGAAAATAAGAAAGAACTATTTCTTTCACTGAAATATGTCTTTGACTTTTCAGGAAGACAGCGGTGGTAGAAGGGAAGACACCCTTTTTCTGAATTAAGGATCCATATTTCCCATGATGCTACCCTTTTTGCTAAGCATCTTCACTGCCGATCCAACAAATATTGGACAGAGTGGGGTGAGCCACATATTTTCTGACTTGTTCAATGATTCATTTGAAATATTCGCTGCATTAAAGGGAAAAAAAAGACTCAGAAGAAAATCCAAAGAGGCTTTTAGAAGAATAAGCCGAGAAAATAAGTAAAAAGTTATCAGTGATCATGTCAACAAGACAATGTGACAAAGAGGCACGAAAACAGTTATGATGGATGCCATAATTCGAAGCTTAAAATATGAATTATTACTTTTAACGCGAGTCTCTTCATTGAGTGAAAAGGTAATCCAGAGGTTTGATAACAATCACATGATGGAAATAATTAGAATGTGTGCAGGAAGTGAGTAATGATTCAGATTTATGAATCAATCTACGACAGTTTTTTCAAACAAATGAATAAAACGAAAATGAACAATCACACGGCTAGATATTTTAGATAAATATCAATAAATTTCTCTAATATTCTTATATTTGTTTCTTATTTAAGGCAACAGTATGATTAGTTAGTTGACTAATCATTTAAGGTTTCATGATCATTAATTTCATCAACCTGAACATATTTCCCCTTTCTAAAATAGGTAGATAGAAGTACGCACACACACACACACACACACACACACACACACATATATATATTATGCTGCGTTTTTGAGAATATACATTTAGTTAACCATGAATGGAAGACATCTGAACCTAATGTTACGCTGCATGCGCTAAATATTAATATAATTTTTCTTTCAGATGCATCGACAGCATTAATATAGCAAATTCAAATTTGACTCAAAAAGTGAAAATGTACATCTTACTTGTGGCAAGGGCGTGTCATCCATGGCCAAGAGAAAAAAAAACCTTGTACGCGGTCATAGGTTTTAATAACGGTCAAATCTTTCTAGTAGTTCAAGGAGATCAACAACGCCGGTAAGAATGTTCATAAGCGTGCGTGTTTGTTGCTTTTTTTTTAACACTTGCACGTTAAATCTCTTCTGTCACCTTTCGTTGGACAGTTGAATTCCTTGTATTCACTTACGCACAAATACCCTCGGGAAAGGTATTAATCCGTCTCTTCCCTTCAGTTTGGGTTAAATAACAGGACAGATTGGCTGGCTGACAACTAGTCTACCGCAGAAAACAATCGCAACCTACTGCGGGATAATCTTCTGCTCATTCAGTCAGTGTCACTTTCGAGACATGATTGCCCAAAGCGTGTATCACATATAGCACTGACTTTATAATTCAAAACTCTTTTCAGCGATTTTTATTTAAGTTTTTGAAATACTATTTTTTTGCAATTGGTTCTCGAATTTCTTTTTTTTTTTCATTTTTTTATCGCGTTTGAATTTAGTGTGTATGTGTGTGTCTTAGGTTTTTCATGTTGTTTTGTTGAGGAAAGTTTTGTATTTTTTATAAGTATTTCTTCCTGCATCATGAGCGTCTCATAACCTGCATTTCGGTGGATAAGAATTACTCTTAATATATATATATATATATATATATATATATATATATATATATAGGGTGAGAATAAGATGTATTAAAACAAATTTTAGGCAAATGAATGACAAAGTTGACAAATATTTGTAACGCGCTTCATCCTCTAGAAGGACTTCATCAGTAAATTTTTGTTGACGGAATTATACATGTATGGGGAGAAGGGATATAAAAAAAACGTTAGCGTTGATTATTATTACGCACCGAGAGGAAACGCTGAAATTTTACATTTAGAATTTTTTATTTTAGAGATACACATATTTTTTTCTATTGACTAACTCATTTCTCAAATGTATATATATATAACACGTCACTCAATAAGTCCCGGGCCTGACATATAGCTGGCGCTACTAATAAAATATATATACGGTTTTTATAAAGTATTAACCTTCAAATAGCACATGACAAAATTTGGGCCCAATCGGATTATTAGTTTACAAATTAGTTATTTAAATGAAGCTTCTGTTGCAAATTTTCAAAACAATCGAAAACTCTGAATGTCGTGTGTTGATAAAGCATTGCTTTCTGATGGGAAATTACTGTTCAAGCAAAGCACTTAACAACGGTTAAGAGATGGTATGGTGACTTTAAACGCGGTCGTACAGACACAAATGATACTAAACGCTCAGGTCGCCCAAAATCGACAGTTGTCCCGGAAAACACCAAAAGAAATCCACAAACGTTTTGGTCGATCGTAAATTGAAGTTGCGTGAGATAGCAGAGGAGATGAACATATCAGAAAGCAGTATATTCACCATTTTGCATGAACATTTGTCAGTGAGAAAGCTGTGTTCAAAGTGGGTGCCGCATTTGCTCACAGTCGATCAAAAACAACTACGCTTCGACGATTCAGAGCGTTGTTTGCAACTGTTTTCAACGCAACAAGAAGAATATTTTGCATACATATGTGACAACTGATGAAAATATGGATTCACCACTTCACTCCGGAGTCAAATCGGTAGTCAGTTTAGTGGACAGCAGCACATGAAAATCATCCAAATCGACTAAAGACACAAACATCAGCAGGCAAGGTTTTGGCCTCTGTATTTTGGGATGCGCAAGGCATTTTGTTCATTGATTATACTGAGAAAGGAAGACCCATCAATAGGGAATATTATATATCGTTTTAAGGAAGAAATCGCCAAAAAATGGCCACAAATAAAAAGAAAAAAATGATCTTTCATCAAGACAACGCACCGTGTCACAATTCGAATGCAATGATGAAAACAAAAACCTACATGAACTGCACTTTGAATTGCTTTCGCATCAACCTATTTTCCAGATCTGACCCCCAGCAACTACTGGCTGTTTGCAGACCTGAAAAGAATGCCCCAGGGAAAGAGATTTAGCTGCAATGAAGAAGTGATATCTAAGATATCTAAGTAAGATCTAATACGTTAAGTTACCCCCCCTTCCCTTTAGTCTTTTCTTTCTGTTCTGTTTTCTTTTCTTTTTAATTTTTCTTTTCTTTTTAATTTTTCTTTTCTTTTTACCTTTTTTTATTTAACTTGACTTTATCTGGATGAATTTGAACCATTCATTGTTGTATGAATTTGGTCTGACGTGTGGTGGGAGCCGCGAAATATATTACCAATGGATTTGTAAAAATATCCAAGTTTTGTTTCTTGATTTTATATATATATATATATGTGTGTGTGTGTGTGTGTGTGTGTGTGTGTGTGTGTGTGTGTCATGTGCATTTCAGTTTATAATATCTATTTTAAGAGAAATATTTTCCAATGACATATTTGGTAGTACGAGATTATCTTCTTAAGGCCACATCACTTTGAAACCGTCCGATCACCGAAGTTAAGCAACGCCGAAACTGGTCAGTAACTAGATTGGTGACCACTTGGGAATACAAGGTACCGTAAACTCGGATGTGCAACGACTCGAATTTGTTAATCTATAATTTATAATTAATTTTCTAGCGTAAATTCAACCCCTATTTTTAAATTTTAAATTTCAATGTCATGCATTTAAAACAGAAAACTGGCAACTCAGATCAAATTTCATTGTTTTAATTAACGAAGGTTTTTTCTTAATCTAGGCCAAAGACGCTGCGTGACACTAAGATCTAATACGTTAAGTTAAACCCCTTTTCCCCTTATTCTTCACTTTTCATTTTCTTTCACTTTTCTCTTTAACTTGACTTTGTCTGGATGAATTTGAACCATTCATTGTTGTATGAATTGTTCTGACGTGAGGTGGGAGCCGCTAAATATCATATTACCAATGGATTTGTAAAAATATCCAACAATTGTTTCTTGATTACTCTGTTAAATTTAACAATAAATTTTAACATTCTCTTCTAGAATTTACCTTACCAAATTTCAAGGATTCTACATATATATATATATATGTGTGTGTGTGTGTGTGTGTGTGTGTGTGTGTGTGTGTGTAAAGTCGTGTAAGAGAGAAAGAGATAGAGAGAGGGAGAGAGAGAGAGAGACAGTGATCTACATATATATCGATGGAAAAACCTGGTTAAGCTGTGAAATATATCAGTAAAAATGTGTTAAATTTGTTTTATATGTACCACGAGTCTTATGTGATATGCTTCTAACTACTCTTTTTGAAAGATGTGTCACCAAGTCACTTGCAGTCATGTTTGCACATCTTAAACAGCAGCTTCTAGGATAAATACCATTTGACAGGCTGTGGCAGATGATAATCTAAGGGGGTCGTTTTAAGATTGTGCAGTGGATGTAGTAAAACGCTCAGACCATGTCAATGGAGGCATTCTTTCGAAGGATTAACCGTGTGTATCTGCTACATTATCAGGTAGCAGGATAAAACCTTTAAATATCGCGGTCTCTTTCGGCGTACAGCGAGTTCTCTGAATCTGCTTATTATTTTACAGTATTTGACTGTTTAAACAGATTTTCTGGTAAGAATTCGAGGAGAAGCACATCCTTTACCTCCCAGAATATGCTTCTTCTATGTGCCATGCCTCCCTCAGGACGTAGACGAACATATCTCTTAACACCATCGGCCCTCCACATCTCCCACTAGTAGATTAGCAACTAGGTCCCACCTCTTTTACCGTCAAAATAGTTAAATTCAACCACCACTTCTGCTCTAACAGTTTCTTTTCTCATACTTCCCCGCTGTGGAATTCCTTTCTACATACTTGTTCCCTGATAGCTACAATCTCCAAGAGTTTAAAAGCAACAACAATCGCCATCTTCTATTTCTGTGACGCTCATTTTGTTCATCCTTTCTTTGACATCCTCTGTAACTTCTTTTTTTTTCCTTTCTTTTCTCTCGTTGCCACCCGCTCCACACCAGTGGCGTTCTTGCCTTGTTTGAAGTAAAACGATTTTATATATATATATATATATATGTAACCAGGTTTATAGTCACCAATAATTATTGGTGATATATATATATATATATATATATATATATATATATATATATATACACACACACACACACACATATACAAGAGAGAAAGAGGGACAGAGACAGAGAGAAAGAAATACAGCCGCACGTACCATCAGTAATTACTCAGGGTAGGCAGCTTGTGAACCCTTTATATAGTGTTAATGCATAAGAGGATGTGCGTTGTGGTACAGTGGATATCGGCTCGGAACGATAAATCGGGGAGCCGAGTTCGAATTCCAATTGAATTTTTTGCATTCACTTACGCGCAAATACCCTCGGGAAAGGCATTAATCCGTCTCTTCCCTCTAGTTATGGATTAAATAATAGAACAGATTGGGTTCTATAGCCTTGGCTGGCAACCAGTCTACTACAGAAAGCAATTGCAACCTACTGTGAGATAATCTTTTGCCCAGTTAATCATGTCGCTTTCGAGACATGATCACCCAAAGCGTGTATTACGTATAGCACTTGACTGACTGACTGTACAACAAAATAAAATAAAACCCTGCATTTTATGCTCAATAATCAGTGTAGCCTTCATAATTTCCTTTGATTTCGAGCATATTGTGCCACAAAAGGAAAACGTAGCAGCTGATCTATTATACTCAGTGGCCTACTTAGACGGTACGTTCCTGATAGATAGAAAAGGAAATTAATGTTTTTTTTAAATAGTTTTTTTAATGATCTTAGAGTTTTCTTCTTTGAAGAAGTAAACTATCACAAAATCAGCCCGTAATAGTTATTGTCACAAGCACTTTCGTCCAATTTATTTGCCATTTTTAAGAGGTCCGTTGTTAATATTTGCCCATGTTCGTTTTATACGGTGTATTGTATGGAAGTCGTATTAATCTTGCACTAAAAAATATTTACTCTGCCACATAAATTTGTTGATTTTCTCCACCCGCCTACCTCGATACATCATGTTATATCTCGAAACAGTTCGCAATACAAAGAAGTCTGCGAGTGCCTGCCGCAAGTCTGCTTCATTTGCAAAGAATTTTCCATGGAAGATTGGAGTAGATAGACTAAACTATTGCCCGGTTCACACTCCACCCTCGTCTATTGAACAGGTGAAGAGGCTCATCCCTTGTTCCCTGTTTAGGATGTGGTTTCCGGCTTTCTCTTTTCCGATCTTTTCACTATTACGTAGCCCCCTGCACATCAGTGGCATTACCGCCTTGCTCGGGGTGATACAATTAAAAAAAAAGTCTCCCACGACTGATACTCGTATCGAGCAAATGATCGAGCCTTGTAAATCGAGAGGAAATAAAACCTGTTTTACTGATATCATCTATGTCTTATCTCTATTTGTTTTGTCGCTTCTACTTTTTCTTGTTAACGATAAAGCCACCGTTACACTACATTTTCATTTATGTAAAGAAATGATATAACATCCTGTTTTACAATGATCTTTAAAAACTATATGTATCCATATTGATCAAACAACAACAATCAGGTTATCTCTCTGATTTTTTCTTGATTATTGCTAAATGTGACACTTCCAAGACTATTTTGGGCTTGCTATCAAGCCCCCCACCCACCAAAAAAAATTATACAGAGTCGGTTATTCATTGGCTATCTCACTATTTTAGCCTTGTGCCAAACTATACTGTCTATATTACCTAAAAGCTGTTAATTTCTCAATAGCCCGGAAAATAAGATGAATGACAATTTATTACTAACCAATAAATGGCTGCAAGCCGATATTAAAATGGACTTTCCCAGTGGTTCATTTTTGTAAATAATAATGATTTACAAGCAATCATACCGCCTAAAGCCGATATTTAAAAACACATAAAGATCCTACTTTTTCCATAAAAGAAGAATCGGGTTGATTTATGATTGGCTAATAACAGACAGAACAAGAAAGTTTTAAATACAAATAAAGATTTTTCATTGGTTCACAGAATATGAAAATTTATCATTAACCAGTAAAATATCCAAGAACTAATATTCAATCCATCATAAATAATTATCATTGGTCAATGGAATAAGACATAAAAGTGATTTATAAATGACTATATAAAAAATACAGACAAAAGACACTGATGTCTCAGTACGTGAATAATATGCGCGTACAAACACGTGTGCAGGTTTTTAAAGTTGCGAGTGAGTGCGTATGTGACATTTACGTATTTATTTTAGATTTTGGCAGCTGACACATGCAGCTGCATAAATGACCACTCATTAAGTTATATATATATATGTGTGTGTGTGTGTGTGTGTGTGTGTGTGTATTTGCAATCCATCCTTTACACAAGTTTCATTAAAGCCAATTGATAGAAGTACAATTACGCTTTTTATTCAATTTTCCTCGTATTCATACAATTGTTTACTTTTCTGGAGATAAAGTGTGTAAAAATTGCCAAAAGTTTCTGTATATCCGAGCGCTTTCAGCTATTCTTTTATCTATTTTTAAGAATAATTTTTTTATTCATTATTTTTTTAAATTTTTAAATGTATGTGTGAGTTTTTGTTTTTTTTACATACGTTTCTAAAGTTATTTTATTTTCCAAACACAGAAACCAACCAAACTATCTGCAACATACTAGTACAACATACAGGCATATATAAATATAGATAGTATCATACCTTCCTGTAATTGTAGATCTAGAGGAAACTGTCCAGTTGAAGGTAAATGTAGATCTACAAATGTGATCTATTAAGCTACTATCTACCCTAAGGAAAACAAGAAAAAAAAATATAACGTTTACATCGGAATTTCGGCTTGAATCTAGAAACAAAGATTTTATAAGCACAGACACTCCTTTGCTAACCCTAATTTAAGGTATCAAACAGCCCACTTCAGAAAATACTGGGAATTGAAAGAAAATAGCCTAAATCCACAGATAAAGTGGAAGTTGAGAGGCACGGCACGTAATCCTAATAGCCTAGGTGATAGATGTAATCCATGTTTAACAGAAAATTAAGATTTTGAAATTTCAATATCAGAATGTACTTCTGAATAAACGTAAAAAATCATTAGTATGTGTCGTCAACGTAATAAATTTAAATATCTCCTTCTTCCAATTATTCATAATAGAATTTGCCTTTTACAAAAATTAGATTTTAAAATTTGGTGAATCCGTAATCTTTTCCCGCCTACCTACGTACCACTACTCCAATAGTCAAACTAAATGCCTTGAATTACCAAAAGGGAATTTACCACTACGATTCCCCTCCCCTTTCTTTACTAGCCCCTGCTTCCAGAATACAAAATTTTCTCCGTTCTTTGATTGAACGGAGTTGATAAGGCATGTCTCGAACAGACATGCTGAAATAGCTATCCACCTAAATGTGATCTGAATTTTATATATATATATATATATATATATATATATATATAGTCATCCGCAGATAGATCTGTTTCGCTGAATCACAGCTCATCAGTACGGTTAGACATCCGATTGCTTTTACCCAGGACTGAAACCCGACCTAATTGGCGTCAGTCGGCGATACTACCTCTATGGGCGCTCGGTAGAAGGAGGCACACTTTTACCGTGTGATGTATCATACGCCAGTAGTTAGAGTGCTCTAATTCATTACTGAATGAGCGATGTGTAGATGTTAGAGTAGCTACTGTTTTTTCAAAGTCTACCATTTTTCCAGAGTGCTCAATCAGGGTGTGAGAGCGTAAATATATATAATCTTCAGTAATGAAATGAGTTCTTCTGGTGATTGGCGTGTGTATACGCCGCTTATATATAACATACTAAAATTTCCTCCTCTCTCAGCCAATCGCCGATAGCTTAGGGAATAGGCACTCTGACTGACACCAAATCGATCAAGTTTCGATCCCGGTTGAAAGTGAGTTGATGTCAAGCCACACTGATGATCTGTGATACAGCGAAACTGGCTTGTATGTGGATAACTAATATGTACATACAGTGCGGGCATAACAGTCTAGACTGCATGATGTTTTTTTACGCTATCATGGAGGTATTTATATCTTATTTTCAAGGTCATCCATGTTGAAGTTATAAATGTTGGTCCCAGAACTGAACCCATTGAAATTCCATCACGTATTTTGATGGTCATAGAAGAGTGTTACAAGTAAAAATTATTTTTCGTAATAGGTTAGGTTTAATTTTTAGTGGAGGGAAAAATGTATTGTTATAAATATTCTTTATAATTATATCAACTGTCACTTTAAATGGGACATTAATAAATAAATTTTCAGCATCAAATGAGGCTATAGATTCATTGTCTGATTTTCGTGATTTTTAAGATTTGAATTAATTCATGAGTTTTTTGTTTGTCTTAATCATTTCATCCCAAGCAAGCTGGGATCGCCATTAATGCGCAGGGGGTTACAGTGAGAGAAAAGATTGGGTACAGGGGGTATTAAGGAAAGGGTAAAAGATGAACGAGATTCAAGAAAATATAAGATAGCAATTGTCGTTGCATTTAAATTTTGGGTGATTGTAGTTAGCAGAGAAGCAAATAAACGGAAGGGAGTTCAACAGGCGGGAAGTATGAGAAAATAAACTGTTGGAGTAGAAGTGGTGTTAGCATTTAACAATTTCAACGGTAGAAGTGTGAGAGCTAGATACTAACCTAGTAGCGTGCAGAAATTCATGTTGTTTGGCTACCAGGGGAAAAAAAACGTCATGCCACAGCGATGAGAATATGACTGAAGACGAGATGCCAAGTCAGGATCGAGAAAATTGAAAAT
Organism: Ascarosepion bandense; assembly: GCA_037127315.1. Classification (NCBI taxonomy): domain Eukaryota; kingdom Metazoa; phylum Mollusca; class Cephalopoda; order Sepiida; family Sepiidae; genus Ascarosepion; species Ascarosepion bandense. Next base: position 3,962,816 of record JBBBDQ010000154.1, read on the forward strand.
CCTTTTTTGGATTTTGTCAAGAAACCTCGTGATGAATAGCAGCAGTACCAAACCATCCCACGTCGCTCTTAATATTTTTCTTCTTGCTATCTCTCAACCCCGCTTCCTCGACCATTTGCTCAAACGATCAAATATGTCTCGCGCTGCTTTCTCCTGTCTCTCTTTCCGTCTATGCATCCTGATTCTCCAAACCCCTCCTCATTACGTGTTATAAAATCCTCAGCTGTCTCTGTCTCGTTTGCAATACGTTGTCATTGCTCACGCGCTCGGTCCATGGTATCCTCAGCATTTGCGCAGCTTCGAGCCTCTCCTTCATCCAACATTTGGTGCGATATAGAAGGACAGATATCACATAGCAGTATAGCACTGTTTTCTCTTTCCAATGAGATCTTCCTGTCTCCCATTACTCTGGTTACCTTTTTAAATGCGTCCTTGGCCATGACAATGTCTTCGGATCTCAGTGTCACACTTTTCATCCTCTGTCATAATGCTTCCCAAGTATTAAAATTTCTTTAGATGTTTCCCCGACCTGTAGTTAGCAGGGGGGGATTTTTTATGCTGATGACCATGCATTCAGTTTTCTTGAAGTTTATGATCGGTTCTTTCTTCTCGCTTTCTCTTGCTACCGTCTATAGGAGGTCCTGCATTTTTCTTTCCGTCTCAGCTCTCAGCACTATCATTCGCGTATCTTATATTATTGAGATTGTGGCCACCAAAGACGAACTCGGGCAAGGATTCTTACTCTGCCAAAATTGTTTCGCTGTACAGGTTGATTAGATCCGTTGAGAAAACACATTCTTGTCTTTCCCCCTGCTGAATTTATTTCCTTTCCGTATGCAAGCAGTTTGCTGCCAATAGAGGTTCTTGATCCTCCTGATGTCTTTTCTGACTATATCGAAATTTCCGAGCATCTGTAATAAGACTTTATGGTGTACTTTGTCAAACGCCTTTGAATAGTCTATAAAGTACAAGTACAGGTCCTTCCTCATTTGTATTACTCTTTCTGATAGCATTCTGAGCATGAATATCGCGTTCTTTATAGCCGTCGTAAACAAGAAAAGAAATTGCCAGATAATGGATTTTTGTGTTTCTGTAGACTACAAAGTAAAATTGTAAGAATTTGCTCAATTATATGGACATTGTCTGATAACTGAATAAATTGTGTAACATGAAGGTATCAATTGTGGCCTTCATTATTGGTGCACTTGGAATAGTCATTAAGATTCTTACAAACAAATTAGAAATCTAAGATGAAACTGAAACCCACCAGACGAAAGAATTGTTAAAATCAGTGGGAATGATGAAGGTTAGTGGATTTGCTTTCACTTTATTTCTTGTTAAAGTCACCTGGAGTAAAACCTCAACAAGTACAAATAATAATAATAATAATAATAATAATAATAATAATAATAATAATAAAATTAATGAGGAGAAGTAGAACGAGAGGAGGATAAAATTTAACAAAATTTGCATTTATTTGATCCCTAAGGTAGATAAGCAGATTTCACCGCTATACAAGGTAAAACACGAGTAGTACTATTAAATAATAAAAGAAGGTAACGAAGATGGAGAAAGAAGAAACGCAAAAGAAAATAAAGAGGGAAAAGAAACGAGTAGAATGAAAAAAAGAGGGAAGATTTGGAGAGAAATCGAAATAATAATTGAAAAAGAAGAGAAATAATTAATAACAGAAGAATGGAAACAAAACAGAAAAGTTTTTTTTTTTTGAATGCTTACGAATTGAGCAAAATTTTGCATTTGAAATTTCATTAAATTATTTTGTTATTGTTGTCATTTCATTGATTTATTTATTTTCTGCTTCGCCCTTCCTTTGCTTTCTATTTTCTTCACCGTTTCCATCTTGAACCCCAAAATCCGCAAAACGATTTTGCGTTCTTTTGCAATAGTTTTTTGGCAAACTGAAATTTTCTTCAAGATTTTCCGTGTTGAGAGTTAACCAAGTTATGGGCAAAAGGAAATCTAATTCATGTCATTTGTTAATAACATTTCGCGAATATACTTCCTGTCAAGACGGATCATCGAAGAGCGGAAGTTGGCAAATACCAGAGGCTATAAGCGATGGTTGGCAGAGAAGAATGAAGGATGCATCAGTAAAAAAGCAAGAGGGGAAAAAGGAAGTAGAGTGCAAACGAAGGCGAAAGAAACAGAAGAGGTTAAAATTAGAAAACCAAGAGAAAGAGGAGGAAAAGAGTTTGAGTCAGGATATTCAAAAAGGTGAAATGGAGGAAAAAACTTCAAGCAGAAGGAAATAATGGCGGATCGAGTGATGAAGACGAAAAGGAAAGTTGGGATTGAAATTATCAAAGGAATGGGAATAAGTGACAAAGAAGAAAATCTAAGAGGAGGAAAATACAAAGAAATTAAAAAGGAAACGAAACAAATTAAAGACGGAAGGGAAAAGTAATATAAAATATTGAAAATGAAGAAAAAGAAGTGAAAAAGAGGAGAAAGAAGAGATAATGAATTAAATGGGAGTGAGAAAAATTAAAGTTAAACGTTGAATATCGAAGGAAATAAAAGGAAATGATTAAAAAGAGACAATGAATGAAATTAGCATGAATGATTAAATAAAGTTAGAAGTGAGAGGAATAGAATAAACGGGAAAACATGTTAAAATAATCAGGTCGAGAAGAATGGAAAGAAGGAATAAAGGAAGGAAGGAAGGCAAGGCAAAGAAAGAGCAAATCCAACAATGAAGAAAAAGGAAAGGAACCGTAGTTGAAAAGGCGAAACAAGCAATGAGGAAGAGGAAACATCTAACAGAAAACTAATAGAAATGTGACTGCAAACATTTTGAGGAAGGAAAAAAAAATGGACGAAAAAGATAAACAATGTAGCTTAAAAAATACGGAAAACATAGGTGGATTAAAGGAGGAAGAGAAAACTGAAAAGTGTTGGCAGAAAGCTTTAAAAAGAGAAAAGAAACTTGTTTGAGAAAGAGAAAGAGGTAAAACTGCTAAAACAGAAACGCCAATGAAGCCTTAGAAAAAGAAAAGCATTTTGGAAAAAGACGAGGTGCAGAAGATATAGTAGTTGAAAGGTGAAAAAAAATGATAATGACAGATAAAAAGAGAAGGATATTTGCTGGGGAAGGATATATGATGTAAAGCGAAATATTGCTGAATTAAGAAAAAGTAGAAATATAGATTTGTAAAGGACGAGGAAGACAAATATTTCATTCGATTTTATTACATCCACTTCAAGAATAACGAGAAATCTTGTCCTTCGAAACTGTTTTATCCAATTATTAATGGAACTGGTCGGCCATCTTCAAATTGATTAGATACAAGTAAGAAGTCCTAGAACTGATATAATCGTTGGAGAGGGGGACAGACAGAAAACCTATGGTGCTTTGGATAAAGAGTTATTTTCTTCACGGTACAAGTCTTTGAATCAACGAGGCAGTTTATTTTTACATTACAGATGTTTCTTTGTTAAATAGGTGTTGGCATTCGTGTCCTGCAGAAAACTTAAACTTTACAAGTGCAGAATCAAAAATCAGAAAGGTAATTTTTTTTATGTGATAAAGATTTTCTATATGCCTGATGGGTGTCATCGGCTCAGGACGAGAAATAAAATCTGATGGCCACATGTTCTATGTTTGTTGACTAATGTATATCGTTAATATATGCTCTTCGAATTAGTAACTAGCAAAGGAAGCACTCCAAAAAATTAAGCAAGGTAATGAGAAACGGAAAAAAATTGTTAGAAACAAAGAAAAGAGTGCTGGCTTGCTATGTGTTATCCATCCTCTTATATGGCAGTGAATGTTGAACAATTACCTGTCGGATGATGAAAGCAATACAGGCAGCAGATATATTAAAATTTCCATGGATGAGATATTATGCAACAAGAAAGTCAAAGAAAATGGCTACAGAAAGAATACAAACCCAGAATTAAAAATAAAACAAAAAAAAAAAACAAAAAACATCTGAAATTCCTTTGACACATAATTAAGAAGGGAGGATTGAAAAACTTAACTTTCATTGAGGACGAGCGACAGAGTCAACGAACCACTTACCTGACGAGTTTATGTGAATGGATGGCGGAATAAGGAATGGGAACCTTAACAAAGATACAAAGTTGTGGAGATTTATGTTCACCTATGGCCTAAAGGTACGCTGTACGTAGAAGTTATACTCGTTGAACAAGTTTTTATACCCACTGTACATTTTATCCTTTTTCATTTTCCCGTCTTACACAGCAACGTCCTCCGAATTTTGATCTGAAACCAATGTTCAATCCATTGATATAAATTGTTTCTCATTCAGCTTTCTATACTGCATGGATATCTCGTATCAGCTAAGTCTCTTTAGCCGTTGCATGTTCATTTCTTTCACAAAGCAATAAAAGGCATGAAGTATTGGTTTAAACTGATGATTAAATAACAGTAGGTGAAAAGAAACTCCCTATTTAAAATTGCTAATAACATTGTTAATTGCTGATCACTTTTCATAAGATATGTTTTATTTGAAATATTATCATGGTAGTGTACAGCGTGAAAATTCTACACCGGCATCAGCATTGTCCACCAGTGTGTGTAATCGTCTGGGCATATTTTCCACTGACTTCATTTTCTGTACCTCTTGACATTTTTTTCCAATCAGGATGTTTAAAGACGACCGCTTCTGCGGGTAACAACCATGGACCTCGTACTAATTTGCTTGGAATGATAACTTCTGATGGTTTTGGAATTTACTGAAGCATGAGGTCTATGAACACTACGCCAACATCTCTATACTTGTACTGCCATACTTCGTAACTGGGTGTTAACTGAGCACGCTTATGCAATGGCAGGCGCTGTGCCATTCTGGTCAACACTTCCCACTCTGAAATAAAAACTGAAATTGACAATGAAATTTAAATATCAAAATATATGTTGTTTCATGCAATTGTGGTGATATTAACAAAGGTTATAAACATTTTCCAACAGAAAGTTTCATTCTACCAACCATGTATTTGGCTTCCTAGCAGTCTCAGTTTCAATCCCTTGATCGGGTAGTATGAAAAGTTCATATAATCTGGTTTATTAGAAAAACTAAAAAGGCGAATAGACTAGAGAATAAACTGGATTTTCATTTTGTGGAAAATTGTAGATTATCTCAAATGTTTGAGTTTGTTGTAATAAAGACTATGTTTATCACTGTAAAGAAAAGGGTCTTATTTTCGCTATCCCTTCGTTTTCTCTCTATTAAAGAAAAAAAAAACGAAGAAAGAATGAATAGGCGAAACTGCCTAAGAAGCAATAGATATATCCAAATAACAGACTATTTAGTAACAATATGAATATTTATAGTAATATTCGAAACTATTAACTAAATCTGCTGACGCGAAAAGATTTCAGAAGTAAAAGAAAAAAAAAGAATCTCCTACAAGACGACAAGTTTCGAATCTAAAATAAAATTAGAAATTTGCATACATGACAAAAACTTTTGGACGTAGTAGAAAAACAGGTCATGAGGTATAAAAGAGTTTTCTACCAAACTTTGTTAGTTCGATGTAAATTCAAAAGTATTCGAATAAATCACCTGAAAAAAAAGCGATTTCGAAACAGGTCAGACAGTCAACACAGAATTACCAGATCGTCTGCACTGATCTACGCCGAGTAACTCTTTTTTTCCAAGAGAAAAAAAAAAGCAAAACGGCTAGAGATCAAAAGACACACCAACAACTAAAACTACGTGTCAACTTCTCTAAGTCAATACGCATACTTCCTTTTCTCCTAGAAAATGTATTTAATCACCTTTACTAAACGTAAGAACTATAGACACATGTCTACTTTTACGAACATTTCAATAAAGACTTCTTACTTTGAAAAGCTATCTCTATAAAACTCTATTTGCTCACATATCCATATACAAAAGGATGCCTGTGTAGCTTAGGGGTTATAGATATGGGAAATCACATTAGCGTGTTCGAATTCTAGCTTACGCACAGATACAATGCTATTAAAATGAGCGAGAATAAACTTTGAAGAAAAATACAGAAGCATCACAAAATGTAATACACTTCAGGTATATTTATATTAAAAAAGTTTTGTCATGCCAACAGTGGTAAAGTATTCTGCTCTAAAACAAAGTTTTATAAAATTGATTAAAACAATCAAATGACATAGAAAAGGAGTTCCTCGAAGCTTTTAGCTAAAGAGTCTTCAGGGCTTGACACTCGTCCATAACAGTGTCGAAGTGAAACAAACTTATTTGGCTCTGTATGAATTATATCGGTATCCAACGGACGTAGTCGTAAGCAATTTACAAGTGTTAAAACTTTGTCTATTAGATTATTTTTTCGAAACGAAGCAGTGATATTTGTCTCTGCTTGTCTTCTATAAGTTTCAAATAGGATACTGTATTAAGCAATGGACAAATAGTAAAACTTTACCAACAAGAGTCAACAATTCAGAAGCTAAAATTTGGCCGCATCACAGGGATAAAAGTGGTCGGGGAAACGGAAAGGTAAGAAAGGGCAAAGGAGTGAACAGGGGAAGGATAACTGCGAAGTAAGCTATAAAGAATTCCTTTAGTAACCAAGGAAACGAGTGACTACGACTTCAGTGTTAAAAGGAAGGGTAAAAGGAAAAAAGGGGAGAAAGGAAAGGAACCGATTAAAACTTACCAAATTTTTTTTGTTTAAATAAATAATAAATGGAACAAATGTTATAGGAAATTTTGGATATACAAAATTAAGGATAAATTTTAAATTTTAAGGTAGATCTCAAAAAATTCTATTTCTATTTTTATAAGTGCATATATATACATACATACATACACCCATTTACACATACATATATCAAAATTATGTCCCTTTCTCAAATGTCTATCTCTTTCGATCCTTTATTTCTTGTGTATCTATCTGTTTCTATCTGGGTATATCTATCTCTATATCTCTGTTTCTCTACCCCTACGCACGATCACTCTCAGGTTTTTGTATATTTTTTCCATGTATTATCGCAGATTCTCTTTTGCTATCACTCACTTTTAAGAAAAAAACTGAAACCGTATACTTTTTTTTTAAGTCCACTTAATAAATATTTTTTGTGAATAAATATTTTGGTATCTTGTTGAACGTTGTAAATACGTTTTTTTTATAATTTTAAAATGAATTATGCGGAAAGAAATTTAAAGTTAGGCCATTTTCTGAAGTTCTCATTTATTTATTACCACATTACATGATAAAATTTAATTTTTTCCTCTAAACAGAGATTACACCTATCTTAAAGGTTTCTGGTGCGGTCAGAGCCTATCAGTTTCCAACTAACTATGGGTTTAGTCCTTCTTTCATTTTCCAACATTTTCGGGGAAAGGGATGTTTGAAATTTTTGATTGGAGTTGGAAAAAGAATGCTTATGATTATAGTACCGCTGCTTAAATTCCCCCGTGGATATATCGATATATGTTTGGTAATTTGTTCTGTTGTTAGTTGTTGAGATTTGGGCTTCACAGATTATCTGGGTGGATCTATACTTGCCTTCCATTGGACAGATACTCATAGATCTACAATTACAAGCATTTAAAATTTCTGATTTCGTGTTGGTTATATATATATATAATATTAACTATAGCAACAACAATACCAATAAGAAAACTAGTATTAATGGAGCTATAATTTAAATCGTCTTGTATAACCCACCGAGAACAAACTCGGAGGGAACAAAGGGGAAGCAAAAAAAGCAAAAAAAGAAACAGACGAAGTACATGAACAAAAAGTCAAGCACTCGTAAGAAAGAAAAAAACCCAAGACGAAAACCCTAACACTAAAGCGCTCAATACCAAAGTAGAGCAAACAAAGACAGAAATCTAAGTAAGAGCCAACAACCGACCATGGTTTCGCCTAACGGTTCGTCAGGGTAATTAGTCAATTTCCCTGACGAGCCGTTAGGCGAAACCGTGGTCGGTTGTTGGCTCTTGCTTAGATTTCTGTCTTTATATATATATATATATATATATATATATATATATATATATATGTGCGTGTGTGTGTGTGTGTGTGTGTGTGTGTATTTAGGCAGCAAATATTCTATAAAACATGTCAGATTAAATAAATTGCAAACATTTTGTCTGCTTATTTTTAATAAAATTCGTTCATACTCACGGATAAACTTTCGCGTATTATAACTGAAAGATGTGAGAAATGAACTTTAACATTGACAGATGATTTTATTATTCATTTCTTGTTGTTCCCAAGTACTTTCAATCTCCTTCCGTTATCATCTTCAGGAGTGTGAGATGTGGTAACAAAAATGACTGCAAAACTCTGTTGCTAAAAATTACTGTAAATTTTCTTCTTGCTTCAAATATAACGGTTGACAAATTGCTTAGCGTTCATTAGAACGTGAAAAGAATTCAAAATGTTTTTCTCTTGTAATGTCATAGCCATGCACGTGTCAAATCGTGAAAAAAACTGTTCTTTCTATAAACATTTTAGAATATTAATACAGTATTCATAGCTGATTCTATTAATTGATGTCTAGAAATGGATGAATAAAAATATAGAAGGAACAATAGAACTCAAAAAAACTTTCAAGAATCTCTATCCTCAAGTTCACATATGAACTTGACAAAGATAACAAAATCCCTTTTCTTGGCATTTTGATAGACACAAACAACACATTTACTACCACCCCATATAAAAAAAAAACAATCAGCAAAAACTCTTGCACTCTCAACTATAAGAGTGAATGTCCTAACTACTACAAAATAGCACTTATGCACAATTTAATTAAACGAGCACAAATCCACTCCTCCACAAAAAAGATATTTTACTCTGAACTAAAAAATATTATGCGGAATCTTATTAATAATGATTTTCCAAACCACATGGTAGATGTACAAATAAGACGATATTTCAAAAACCTTAACACGCATAAAAGAGAATATGGTAATTCCACAAAAAAACCCTAAATATATCAAATTCTTTTATTGCAACCAGATTCACGGTAACTACAAATAGGACGTAAAAAGATAATAAAAAGTCTCATTCGTACTAATATGTCTTCCTTTGATCCTAATAAAAATTCAAATTAAAAATATATAATAAAAACTACAATACTACTAATTTAATTATCCATAATAACTCCTCCCCACCAACTGATATGTTACGTAAACCAACATTATATATAAACTCAAATGTCCCTTGGGGGAATGTATCTCCGACAATATATATATATATATATATATATATATATATATATATATATATGTTGGTTTTACAACAATTACATTAACTAGACTCAAATTAACTAGACGTCTTAGATTACATTTGTCAAACCATACATCCATTTCTAGACATCTACAAAAATATTCCTGTCTACATTCATAATATAAAAAAATATTGATCGATAACACAAGTATTCTACACCAAGAACACAACAAAAGCAAAATACAGATCCTCGAAGCAATATTCATTAAAAAAACTTAAGCTGTCGATAAGAATATCATCATTAGATCGTACGTAGATGGATGGTTTTTAGTGTTGCTAAATATATTATTTTCTAGGTTTGCCATGTAAAAGATGCTGAAGCTTGGACTCAAAACAGAGCCCATTGAAACACAGTCCCGTTGAACGTACATATTAATTTTGTGATCATAGAATGGTACTTCGGTGGTACAGATTAAAAGTAGTTTTTTTTTTTTTTTTTAGTATTTTATGTTTAATTTTTAGTGGGAACAGAGTATTATTATTATAGATTCATTTACTCTTACTGTACGTTTACAAGTAACAAACAGTGGATTTTTTTAAAATCATATCACGCCGAGCAAGGTGGTAACGCCACTGATGTGCAGGGGACTACATAGGAGTGAAAAAATTGGAAAAGAGAAAGCAGGAAACCACATCTTAAACAGGGAACAAGGGATGAGCCTCTTCATCTGTTGTGAGCACAGTTATACATTTGATAATACCTTTCAACAGTTGTGACAGTTATAAGTGTGTATCATGATTGAGTAGCATGCTACGATCCGAGCGACCCTGTACAGCAGCTAACCCAGAAAATGAACAGTTTTTTTCATTGCTGGCGAAAATGCTTAGCCAGTGGTTGTGGCTCTGTGGAAAAATAGCAGCTGATGTTACCCATACTTGTTATAGTTTCTGTGGGAATAAATAGAAGTCATTCCTTTCGAAAAGCTCTTAAGTTTATCTTATTCTTTCACAGACAAACCGATGTTTGGCAACAACGTTTTGCTTTGTACTCTCCTGCCAATAATTATAATTTATATTTACTAATGAGCAAGCATAGATCTCTTATGATTAATATTAGGCATATACGATGCTAGAGTTTTGCTTGTCTGATGCAGGGGCAGAAAACTAAGGCTTCCAGTGGGCACGAGCAATTGTTTATATGATTAGATGACAGAATATTGGTTTGTGTCGAAATATTGAAGATAAAATAGAAAGAAAGCACTATTTCTTCCAATCTTATTCATGGCATCCTGAACATAAAAGACGATCACGGTCAACATTTTGTTCCGTCCATCTTTTGTCCTTGACCCGCCCATCGCCACCCCGCAACTAACCTCTATCACAGGCTAATACCAATATTTCAATATTGTCTAATTGATTCATGACCATTTCCCATAAAAAAAGAAAAAGACTCGTGACTAAATGTAAGCTAGTTTAGCCTTAAGGTCTTTCTGAGCGTCTCGTACTGTTAGAAAGTCTCTGAGGAAAAAGAGATTTGATTTTGGGTGGGTTAAAAGGGATCTTAACGTTGCAGGTAGTGGGGATGGACTTTGCGGTGAGTGGGTGTATACGGTGCCAGATTCTGTATCCCAGAGACTAATGTACTTTAATAAGATTATTGTATGAATGGGAGGAAAGATTTGCAAATGACGTAAAGAAAATAAGAATGGGGCGATGAAGATTGTTATAAGAACGACAACACGTGCGTGCGTGCCTGCGTGCGTGTGTAGGCACACACGCTGTAACAATTATTGCTTGATTGGACACAGATTACAGGCTAGAGGAGAAGGAGCTTTATTATTACCATTCAATACCGTTTTTAAGGAACAAGGACTGAAATGAATGAAAAAGAAAAACCGACTAATCTATTGTAGTATATTCAGACCAAAAATATCACTAGCGTTTCACGCTACGGGAAACGTAGTTACTGAGAAATTAAATGTTCGAGGAAATTAAAAAGAAATAAAGAATTAAAAGCTACTTGGGAGATGAGACTGGAACAATAGATAAAAAATTACGAGTGGAAGAAAAATTATTAAGAACAACTAAATTTATGAAGATCCAAAGCTTTAATAAAGCGGAAAGGTGTCGCTATGTGGCCTACCTTTTGAATATGGCCTACGAAATTCTGTTACTGGTATACCTTAAATGTATATTATGAGGAAGTATGAAAACTGTCTGGTAAGGTTTAGGGTTAGGGGTTAAGGGATAGGGTTAGGGTTAAGGCAGTGGTTAGGGAAAATAATTTCAATAAATAGTCGAATATTTATATCTATAAATCTACTCTTACTGAGGTAGGACACATTCCAACTGGGTAGGCCACATACTATACCGGCACAAGCAGAAAATATATAACACTACAAAAAAAGAAAAACGCAGATAATGGTAATTGTATGGTATCATTTTTTTCGGCATTTGTTTCTTTCAGCATTAATTGACCGAGCAGTCAGTGCTACTTTCAATTGAAATTTTTTAAATATTTCTATTAAAGGTTGAGAATAGTTTATCCGAATTCTTGGGACGGGAAGTGCTTCGGTTTTCGGATTTTGGAAAATTAAGATTTCTCGTAAAAATGTTTTGTGTTTTCTGCATGTGCACAAAAACCATGACCACTACTTACAAAAAATATATAAATGTAGAACTTTGACATTTTGAATAGTATCTTTACTAAGCACAAAACACCTGGTAAGTAATCCACGAACGAAGACGATCACTAACAAAAAAAGTCGCCAACGTAGGTTACATAGCTGGGTTAACCAACCAGGACAGATGAGGTCACAACAGTTGCACAACCTCTAGAAACCCTATCAGTGTTTCTGAAATTTTCCATTTATCGAAAGTCATGTCAGTACGTAAAAAAAAACTTTCGGAATTTTGTAGGTTTTCGAATTTTGGAAGTTCGTATCAAGGATACTCAACCTGTAAAACAATTTTTCAGGAAAATAGGTTTCTCAACTACAGTAACTGTTATCATTATTTCGAGTATTGAGGTGGGCTTCCTTCCTAATCTTTTGTTCGAAGTAGTGTGGAACGTCAACATCTTAAAATATTCCTTTCGAATTACATGTGATATCCATTTTAGTTGTTGCTGCTGTTGAGATTCCTCAAGTGACAATTTCTGTTATCTGGTACAGTTATTTGTAGCGCTAGACTCAAAGAAGGGCGGTTCTCTCAAAGACTTGCACGATCTGTTCGTTCAAAGGAAAAGATAATTTCTAGGAAAAAGATAATTTTAAATTCCGAATAAGGTTAATACGTTATGACCGTATTCGTAGTTGGAGCTGTTAAGGATGGGTTCTTTTGTTTATCATGAAAATGGCTTCAATTATTTTTAGATGCTCAATGATTACAGTCACTAATGGTAATATTAGGCGTTTCCTTATAAGGAAACATTCGTTATTCATTGATCGAGCAACCAGTCAGTTAAAATTTATAAAATCTTTCAGATTTTTTAAAAATAGGTTTCTCAGGTCCAGTAGCTGTTATTACTCTTTCCAGTATTGATGGGGCTTTCCTTACTAACCTTTTAGTTGAAATACTGTGGAATGTCAACATCTTGATTATGTCATTATTTTCTCTTCTAGTTACAGGAGAAATCTATTTTTTATTCTTGATGTTGTTAAAAATCCTCAAGTGATGCAGTTTCTGCTATCTGGTAGTTATTTGTTTTGTTTATGGTTCAGTCACAACGTTTGAAAAAGGATGGTCTTCATCAAGACTCACATTCGCTCAAAGCCATTTTAACCATTAATCTGAGAAAGCGTTTGTATACAGCTGGCAGTTTAGATATTTCCAAATGGGTTTGGCTCTATGCATGACATCCGTATGAAAATCTCAAAGAATATATGCCAAGTAGCTTATCTAAGAAAAGAAAAAGAAATACTAACATGGAATCCAATAATATTGGTAAAATAAGATATTCTAGAATAGATAAAGTATGTTTCAAGGAATATGCGTTATGGCGTAATGGATATAGGTTCGGAATGAGAAAACAGAGAACCGAGTTCAAATTTCTGTTGAATTCTTTACATTCACTTCTACACAAATACCCTGGGGAAAGGTATGAATCCATTTTCCCTCCAGCTATGGGTTGAATAGCAGGACAAATTGTGTTCCATAGTATTGGTTGGCAACCAGTCTACTGCAGAAAGAAAGGGCAACCTTCTGTGGGAAAATCTTCAGCCTAGTAAGTCATGGCTAAAAAGACATGATCGCCCAAGCGTATGGCACTTAACTGAAATAAGAAAAAGTAGGGAAAGTCCAATAACTAGGCAATATGTAAAAAAATAACTAAAAAAAACACTTTGCAGGATGTGTGAAGTTCTAAGGAAAATAGGGTCTACAAAGAAAGAGAAAAGCTATTTCCAGTATCCTTCCCACTGAGGTTAATTATTTAATGTGGGAATTCCCAGCGCTTTAATTTGTCTGTTTTTCCCATTCGACAGAGAAGCTTTGTTTGGATTCCTCTCCACCCGAAGGCAGAGAGTCTGACACAGTTGTGTTCGAGTGGAACGATGGCCATTGGTTTTTTTAAACACAAGGCCGAAAGTATGGGGTACCCAGTAAAGATCGAACTCACTACTCCATTGTAATAGGTTCTACTGAGACAAGCTTGCTAATCATTATACCACGTCGTGGTGCCCTAACTTTTGCAAGTGAAGGTTAGATGTTGCACCAGGCCTAAAGTGTAGAGGACCCATTGAGAAATGTACAGTAATTAAGACAGAGAATAGCAACTGACATATTGAACATTGTTCAGGCTTTGTAATCTTTTTCTTGCGCAAGAGATTTCCTTGATTACTCTTAGTGAAAAAAAAAATTGAGTGTTTGAACAATGTTTTATACAGTTTTTCTTTATACGCCTTTCCATTCAGACTAATTATATACTGATCTTAAATCTCAGTAGCTAAATAATGTTTTTATTTACTAAACGAGACTTTATCTGGAACAGGCCACTGTCAAAAGATGTGACGTGACTCCCAAAGAAGTCAAAAATATGTGACGTTACTCCAAAAGCAAGCTTGCAAAGGTAGAATTCAAAATTTGAACTTGAACCGCTGGATTTACTTCACACATCATAATCACGAGGCTTGTCCGAAATGTTAGGCTATCAATACAAAAGACTTCAGACATTTGTTCCATGTCGACAAAAGCAAATAGATTAATAATCAAGCTACTTCTCACATGAATTGTTTCTACTGTTTTGAAAAAAATATCTAATGAAACATATATTCAATATGATGCAAGGTAAAAAGACACCATTTATTTTAGTGGCTTGTACTTCAAAGTAACTTACAAAAACTAATGGAAAGGTTTATTGTTACACAACGAATTATCACACTTAACTCAAGGATCAAATTTTCGGATTATCTCCCTTTAATTTTTCAAAAGCCAGCTTATCTCATTAATACAAGTTGCAATGTATAAAATAGAATTTTATTGAAAAGTGAAGGGTGATTAAATGGAGTAAGAGGTTTTTGAGATAAGATGCGAATGTAATCGTTGTGGGGGGCAGTGTAGAATTAGGGCTTGATCAGTTAGTGGGAGTCATACTTTCAGAAAATATCTTGCGTTTTTAGTGACGATATTAGCAAACATTTTTTATCCAACTATCTAGATTATATTTTCACGTACGTTCCACCCACAAAAAACATACTTTTGTTATAATAATCCATACCACCCTGATAATATTGTCATACACACGTCTTCTAAACCACCCCCTAAATTTCACCCTGGTCCGATCTTGCAAATTTGTAATTCTTTATTAGACCCTAACCTTAAGCAGTCCAATCTTTATCCATCCCTAATCTTCCAAGTGAAGCAAGGAAATTTACCTGTGGCCCGAAGGTAACAAGCTAATAACTAAATAATTTACCTATGGCCCGAAGGTAACAAGCTAATAACTATTTACGCGATTTACGGGAATAATAAGGCATAAAAAGGATTTAAAGAAAGGGGAAGAAGGAATTACAAAAATCATTGTGAGTATCAATAAAAAATAAGATTTATTTTGTAATCTAAGAAATCATTGTTTCCACGCAATAGGAAAAAATAAATGAGATATCAAATTCTATCCAGTTTAAGAAAATTTCGAAAGTTATTGTGAATTTTTGATTTTGCTGCTACAGTTGAAATGTTTACATAGAAAGACTTCATAATATATCTATGTCGAAATTCATTCCTATAATGCGCAGTGATGTTGGTAATTTCATCGACTAAAAAGTTATATCAACTGTTGCAAATGATATCAAATAGGATTGATTGTAAAACTTTTTTTTTACTTTCAGTAAAACTTATGTGGACGCAACGTACATATACATCTGTAAAACCTTTGACTTTTGTTAATTACAATCAGCTGTCAAAAACATTGATAATGCACTCACGTTGCATGTGAAGGGTATGGTTGAGAAACTGTCCTTTTGCAGCAACTCTTTCGCTTTAAGAAATAGGCTAAAATACATATTTCCGTTAAATTCCAAAATTGAGCATTTTTTATATTTCTATTAACGCACTTAATTTTATGTTCAACTCTTTAGGATCAATCGCTATTTTATCTTTATTTGAAAACAAAGACCAATTTTTTGACTCGTAAAAACAATCTCCAACACGACACACTGATTGATCCTACAGCGCGTGTCATACATAATTATCTAAGTGTAACATTAGTTATATCAGTAAGACGTCTCTACAGGTTCATGTATTTGTCATTAAGAGAGGTGGATGGGTGTGTATATGAAATTCTTCTAAAAGTTTCTACGGTCATTTTGGAGATATGCAAATTAAATTTGTCATATTATTATTACAACATTTCACTGAATTTTATGGCTATTATTACAATATTTCACTGGTTAAAACATTTTATTGATTTTTATTACTATTATTAAACATTTCACTTATTATTATCATTAAACACTTAGCTTATTATTATGATGATGATTAAACTATTTCACTATTATTATCATTAAACACTTAGCTTATTATTATGATGATGATTAAACATTTTACCATTATCATTAAACACTTAGCTTATTATTATGATGATGATTAACCATTTCACTTATTATTATCATTAAACACTTAGCTTATTATTATGATGATGATTAACCATTTCACTTATTATTATCATTAAACACTTAGCTTATTATTATGATGATGATTAACCATTTCAATTTATTATTATCATTAAACACTTAGCTTATTATTATGATGAT
The DNA here is from genome assembly GCA_037127315.1 of Ascarosepion bandense. NCBI lineage: Eukaryota > Metazoa > Mollusca > Cephalopoda > Sepiida > Sepiidae > Ascarosepion > Ascarosepion bandense. The sequence goes on from JBBBDQ010000154.1 coordinate 3,979,225, forward strand.
GATTAACCATTTCACTTATTATTATCATTAAACACTTAGCTATTATTATGATGATGATTAAACATTTCACTTATTATTATCATTAAACACTTAGTTTATTATTATGATGATGATTAACCATTTCACTTTATTATTATTATCATTAAACACTTAGCTTATTATTATGATGATGATTAAACATTTCACTTATTATTATCATTAAACACTTAGCTTATTATTATGATGATGATTAACCATTTCACTTATTATTATCATTAAACACTTAGCTTATTATTATGATGATGATTAACCATTTCACTTATTATTATCATTAAACACTTAGCTTATTATGATGATGATTAACCATTTCACTTATTATTATCATTAAACACTTAGCTTATTATTATGATGATGATTAAACATTTCACTTATTATTATCATTAAACACTTAGCTTATTATTATGATGATGATTAACCATTTCACTTATTATTATCATTAAACACTTAGCTTATTATTATGATGATGATTAAACATTTAATTTATTATTATCATTAAACACTTAGCTTATTATTATGATGACATTAACCATTTCACTTATTATTATCATTAAACACTTAGCTTATTATTATGATGATGATTAAACATTTCACTATTATTATCATTAAACACTTAGCTTATTATTATGATGATGATTAACCATTTCACTTATTATTATCATTAAACACTTAGCTTTTCTATTATTATGATGATGATTAAACATTTCACTTATTATTATCATTAAACACTTAGCTTATTATTATGATGATGATTAACCATTTCACTTATTATTATCATTAAACACTTAGCTTATTATTATGATGATGATTAAACATTTCACTTATTATTATCATTAAACACTTAGCTTATTATTGATGATGATTAACCATTTCACTTATTATCATTAAACACTTAGCTTATTATTATGATGATGATTAAACATTTCACTTATTATTATCATTAAACACTTACTATTATTATGATGATGATTAACCATTTCACTTATTATTATCATTAAACACTTAGTTTATTATTATGATGATGATTAACCATTTCACTTATTATTATCATTAAACACTTAGCTTATTATTATGATGATGATTAACCATTTCACTTATTATTATCATTAAACACTTAGCTTATTATTATGATGATGATTAAACATTTCACTTATTATTATCATTAAACACTTAGCTTATTATTATGATGATGATTAACCATTTCACTTATTATTATCATTAAACACTTAGCTTATTATTATGATGATGATTAAACATTTCACTTATTATTATCATTAAACACTTAGCTTATTATTATGATGATGATTAACCATTTCACTTATTATTATCATTAAACACTTAGCTTATTATTATGATGATGATTAACCATTTAATTTATTATTATCATTAAACACTTAGCTTATTATTATGATGATGATTAAACATTTCACTTATTATTATCATTAAACACTTAGCTTATTATTTATGACATGAGCGATTAACCATTTCAATTTATTATTAATTATTAAACATCTTAAGTTTAATATTATATATTATTTATTTAAACATTTCACTTATTATTATCATTAAACACTTAGCTTATTATTATGATGATGATTAACCATTTCACTTATTATTATCATTAAACACTTAGCTTATTATTATGATGATGATTAAACATTTCACTTATTATTATCATTAAACACTTAGCTTATTATTATGATGATGATTAACCATTTCACTTATTATTATCATTAAACACCAGCTTATTATTATGATGATGATTAAACATTTCACTTATTATTATCATTAAACACTTAGCTTATTATTATGATGATGATTAACCATTTCACTTATTATTATCATTAAACACTTAGCTTATTATTATGATGATGATTAACCATTTCACTTATTATTATCATTAAACACTTAGCTTATTATTATGATGATGATTAACCATTTCACTTATTATTATTAAACACTTCACTTATTATCATCATTATCATTTCTTCTTTTTCTTCACAGATTATTATCACATAATTATGTTTGGTCATCAGTTTTTAGTTAGCATATTACAAACTGCCTCATAAATACTTAACTATTCCATTCTGATCAGAACAGACATATCAGAGACGCTGTTTAATTTCAATAAGAAAAGTAAAGAAAGCAACAAAAAAAAACAGTCAGGAGGTGATAGCAGTTTAATGTGTTTAACGTCTTCTTCAGTGAAATGGAAAAATAGTTCAATTTCAATTTTTTTAATGGGTGCAATCTTACGTCTTTAAATAACGACCTGCGTTCAAAGTTATGATGGGTATTATATTATTTAGTTAGTTGTTCAGCTAAAATATTTAACGAAGCAACAAGGGATTTTCCATATAGACTTGGAACTGGCAATGGGCTTATTTAATCATTAGCTTAAAAATTAACATTCATCAGGAAATTCAAAATAGAGAAATCGTTTTATTTTCACGGGTATTCCGAGTATGAATTATGCACTAATATAGATGTTTTTTACCCTTTTCTCTTTATATATTTTAGTCTGAGAATTAATTCTTCAGCGTTCTTAATTTTCTTCTAATTTTCTGGGATTAAGTATTATATATTATTCCATGGTAATGGTAATATTAGCCATTTCCTTATAAGGAAACATTCGGCATTCACTGACCGAGCAGCCAGTGCTACTGTCTGTTGAAATTTATAAACTTTTGTTTAAGAAATTATTTCTGGAAAATAAGTTTCCCAAGTCCAAAAGCTATTATCGCTCTTTCTAATATTGACAGGGGTTTCTTAACTATCTTTTTATTTGAAGTAGTGTGAAATGTCAACATCTGGATTATATTATTACTAGCAGTATAACCCGCCGTTGCTCGGGTGTAATTAAAGCTTATATATATATTATAGATTTTCTGCACTATTGTAAGAACTGCAACCTTGAAACTTCTGAATATCGTTTCTTATGTCTTTGTCTATGAGTGTATCAAATTTGATTAAAATCGGACCACTCCTTCTATAACCTGATGTTTTCGATTATCGATTTTCGATATTTATCGGGGGTAACTCTAGCTAAGAACACTCACAGACGCTTATGGTACAACTGTGTAAATGTTCAAGAAAATCGGTTCAGTCGTTTCGGAGTCTATAGGTAACACACACACACACAGGCACACACATACACACACAGAGACAAAGTTCCATTTATAAATAAGTTTAGATTATTTTCTTTTTGAGTTACATGTTATATTCATTTGAGTTGTTGTTTTTGCTGTTGAAGAAAATCCTTAAGTGATGTGGTTTATGTTACTTTGTAGGGTTCTTTGTTTTTGATTGAGCAGCGTCAGTCCACAAGGTTCGAAGAAGTGCAGTCTTCGCCAAATCCCATACGCTTCACGCGCCCAAAGCCAGTGAAATTGTGGAGAGCCATGATTGTCTACGTCCTGAAGGGGCGCGGCTCAGAGAAGTAGATAATGGTTACAGGACATTACATCACATGAGAATTGTCGGAGGGTACACCAAAAGTGATGTGACCGAAAATTAATAGCTCTCCACAACTACCTAGCTCATGTGGTTCTTAATGATTTTCTCTCTTTGCTAAAGCTCCTGAAAGCTCGTCAGGTGAGTGGCTCAATATGCTTCGTGAGAATTAAGTTTTTCAAGCACTACTTCCTCATTATGTGACCCAGAAATTTCAGCTGTCTCTTCCGGATTCTGAACATACGTGTTCTTTCTGTTGCTGTTTTCTTTAAGACTGGCTTGTTGCTTACTCGCTCCGTCTATGGAATTTTCAGTAACCTTCTGCAAAACCATATTTCTGCTGCCTCTAGTGTTTCCTTCATCCGTCGAGAGATTGTTCAACATTCACTGCCATGTAAGAGGATGGATATCACATAGCAACCCAGCGCTCTTTTCTTTGTTTCTAACACCATTTTTCCGTTTCTCAGCACGTTGCTTATCTTTTGGAATACTTACATTGCCATGCGTGTTCAGATCTCAGTGTCGCATTTTCCATCCTTTTTTAAACCGCTTCATGGATATTTGAACTTCTGCACCTGTTCGATGCTTACAGCCAATCTGTTATTCGCATCTTGGCTTTTTTCTCTTGTTGATAACCATAATTTCTGTCTTTTTGCTGTTGACATTCTCTTCACATAGGTTCTTTCTTTCTTTTTCTGCTTTTATTCTCTCTTTGTCTATATGCTGTTTTTTTCTCTTTCCATCTTTCCTTCTTTCGGACAGTAAGTGTTTTATGACTCTCTACATAGCTTGGTACTCCGACAGAATAGCTATTACTGTGCAATACATGATGTAATCTCCATCCAGATTGAACAACTTTCTTTTTTTTTTTAATTTCCTCATTTTTAGTATTTTATTTATTTTTTGGGGTTCTCTGTCCGAAATTCATATAAAAAGATCGCTAAACCTGCTATTCGGGAGATGTTGTTATTTTTATCAACATGGATTTTGTGAGTCAGCATTTTCAGGGTTGTTAGGAATCAAATCAAAACAAACATGAAAACTCGAAACTCTTGAGCACGATCCTCGTTGTGCCATTGCTAATGTTCCCCATCGAATAAATTAACTTATTGCAAAAATTAATATTAAATAAAAAAAAATGAGCTTATTGCAAAAAAATAAAATAAATAAAAATAAAATAAAAAACAATCCCATCCATCTTATTAGTAATTCTTAGTTTTGGTTATCGGTACATAGTTTTGAAAAATGTTTTGTATTTTTATTTAGTAATGATCATTATAGATAATTAAAAAAATATGTATTTTGTAAATTAACTGAATTTAATTCACTGATGTTATGAGTAATTGACTCTACCCAAAAAGACTTCATAATAAAATATCAAAATTTCAGTTTCATTGTTTTTCATTCTCAATTTTTAGAGGTACACAGAAATGTAAAAAAATTACAAGGGGTACAGAAGAACAAAAAGATTAGGAAGCCCTGATTTTAATGGTCAGAATATTCTGCAATGTCCATGAGTAATAACGTGTCTCTCACCACGTTTTCTGTTGCCTTCAAATCACCGACCGATTCAAACTTCCCCTCTGCTTCAAGAAATAAATGAATCCTTACGGGACGTAGGCGATGATGGACTTCTACTTACCCCTCTCTCTCTCTCTCTCGTCGCTCTCTCTCTCTCTCTCTCTCTCTCTCTCTCTCTCTCTCTCTCTCTCTCTCTCTCGTCGCTCTTAACACTTTTCCTCTTGGTATCTCTTCTAAACCCTGCTCCGCTATCCACTTGCTTAAGCCCATAAAATATGTATCACGTTGCTTTCCCTTGTCTTTCTTTCCCTCTATCCGTGTCATGAGTATTAGGTTCACCAAGCCCCCCTTCCTCATTACGTGTCACAGAAACCTCATCTGTCTCTTCCTGGTGTTAAGTATAAATTTCCTTTTCGTTTGCCAGAACCAATAATATTGCAAATTCTTCTTTATACTTTATCAAGCATCTGTAAATATATAGCAGAAAAACCAGACCAGATGTAGCAGCAATATTCGAAGTATGGTTTAATAGTAGACATATAATTATATTAGATAGATTATAGCGATAAAACTTGTCTAGCATGACACAGTGAAGCAATTGTCCTTGCAGCAGACCTATCAATTGATTCAATATAACATTTCTATTTCATATACCAAGCTGTTGTCTGTCAATCATTACAGGCAACCTCTCCTGCCTCCCATAAGCATGGACCAAGCAATTCTCCCTGAGAGTAACACACTACGCCTCCTCGGACTTACCCTGTCTTCAGACCTCAAATGGAACCACTATACTGAATCCATAGCAAAATCTACTGCTAAGAAGGTTGGGTCACTATGTCGATCCAGGATGTTTTTTCCACCTGAATCCATCCTGCATATATACAAGTCAACCATCCGTCCGTGCATGGAGTACTGCTGTCATTTATGGTCAGGTGCCCCTGCCGTTCTCCTCAGTGTTCTTGACAGGCTCCAAAGGAGAGTCTGTAATGTGATAGGTACTGATCTGGCGGCGCGACTGCAGCCACTTCCCCATCGTCGAAATGTGGCCTCCCTTTGTCTGTTCTATAAATATTTTCATGGCTTCTGCTCAGACGAACTTAAGTCACTGATGCCTCCTCAACAGGTGTTTACTCGTGCAACCAGACTGGCAACTGGGTCCCACCCATTCACAGTCAGGTTAGTCAAATGCAGACGACAATTCTACTCCTGCAGCTTCTTCTCTCGCACTTCCCGCCTGTGGAATTCGCTCCCGTATTCTTGCTTTCCTGACGGCTACAACCTCCAGAAATTTAAATACAAAGTCAATACTCATCTACTAACCACTGGACTCTAGCTCTCTCCCCACCGCTGTATAACCTTCCCTTTCTCTCCACTTATGTATCTGTCATCGCACCTGTTTTCTCAGCTTTCTATTGTTCCTTTCTAACTAGTTTGTACTCCTCACTCTTTTCTAATTAATCTTTTTACATTTATGTAGCCCCCTGCACATCAGTGGCATTTCCGCCTTGCTCGGGGTGAAATGATTAAAAAAAAATATAAGCGGAAAACTTGATATTAATGATTAAGATATAATATAAAAAAATACAATAAGAAGCAGGAGTATTTTAAAAGGAGGATTTGCATTAATTATCTTCTTAGTCTTTTTCTCTTCCTAATTTCTAAATCACTAACATAACATATGCTCTCCTACAGTTTTACAATTTAATTTGAAAACCCAAACTCTCTATTTGTTTTGCGATTGCTGTTTTTCGTGCATTGTTTTTTCTTCATGTTTCCCAGGATTTCCTTTTGCCATTTTCTTTTGTTACCATTCACTCACCCTCAAAAACCGATACATTTATGTACACCTTATTTTAACTTGTCATGTTTTCTTTATCCACTTTACACCTTTTCCCTGTCAAATTAATCTTCCGACCACTCAAATTAATCTTCCATCCAATCAAATTAATAAAAAAAAATACGATCATTCTGAGTTTATTATAAAAAACAATAAAAAATTTACAAATTATGGGAGATCCTCACCTGCGAGTTACCCCTGGAAGTACCGCACCGCGTTGTTGTACCACGCGAGGCACTTGAGCATGGTAGCCATCGGACTCTCACCATCAATTGAACTTTCGACATATCTCAGTCTGTGCTCAACCTTCGACATCCACTCAGATGGTTACTGCACCATCTGTTCGAATGTTGACGCATAGTACCTTTTTACATGCGCCTTTACGGATGATCACAATAGCTCAATGGGATTGAACACGCAACTATAAGGGGCTGAGCTTAGTATAACGAACCCTTCAAGATCGGCAGCAACCCCAATGTATTGTAATTATAATCACAATAATATAATACGCTGTGAATACTATGTAATATAAATTCAAAATCAAGAAAGTTATAAATAAATACTTAATTTAATCATGCGACTGGTCGGAAGATTAATTTGAATGGGTGAAATATTAATTTTTAGTCGTCGGAAGATTAATTTGACTAGGTAGAAAATTAATTTGCGCAGGTGAAAGATTAATTTGACAGTGAAAAGGTGTATTTTTTCTTTCTGTATTTTTTTGTATTGTTTATTTCTTACAGGTGCTCTCCATTTTTCGTGATATCAGTCCTCTATATCTTTTTGTTGCTACCTGTTTTCTATCTTTCATTTCTTTTGTGCATTCTACCTATTTATCTCTCGCTGCATCTCTCTCTCTTTTTCTTTCCCTCCCTCTCTCTTTTTCTTTCTTCATAAGCAGGTGCGAAAATTTAAATACCTAAAATGTGTTCTGATAAAGAACAGAAAGTGTGAAACTGAGATCTGAAGGCGCATTTGCATGGCCAAAGAACGCATTTCAAAAGCTAAGCAGAGTATTAAGAGACAGGAAGATTTCGCGCGGGACAAAGAAAAGAGTATTGGACCGTGATGTGATATCTGTCCTCATTTATAGCAGCGAATGCCGGACAATATTCTGAAAGATGAAGGATAGACTTGAAGCAACAGAAATGTGGTTCTACAGAAGGATGCTGAGGATACCATGGACAAAACATGTGAGCAACTACAAGGTTTTGAAGAAAAGGCATACGAAAAGGAAACTTATACTTAACATCAGGAAGACAGCTGAAGTTTCTGGGACACACGAGGAAAGAGGGATGAATCTAATACTCTCATGGCTGATAGAGGGAAAGAGAGAGAGAGAGACAGAGAGAAGGAAAGCAACGCGAGATATTCTTGATAGACTTAAGCAAGATTTGGGAGAGGAAAAGTGTTAAAAGCAACAAGGGATAGGCGTAAGTGAAGGTTCATGATTGCTTATGTTTTGAAAGAACACAGCACATACAAAGAAGAATATATTTTTGAATAAAGACAAAGGAAAACGTATCTTAACCGACACATTTCGTATTCTGATGGCTTTATTAAGTTAAATCTAAAGATTTTATTTTGCAACAAGTATTTATAAACAAAGCGTAGTTATAGGCGAATTATCGTTAGTTTTTAGCATTTTCATATTTAAGGACGCTATGAATATGCATTATGCTAATTGGATACTAAGTGATATAATTTAATCCCTAATAGTAAATGTTATTATTGAATCTTTTTTATAGTGTATTTATTATTTATATTAGTTTAGTTTGGGATCAATTAATGTAGTAGAAATTTTGAATAATAAAAAGATTTTGAATTTAACCGTTTTCTTATAATTTAAAACAATTATATTCTTATATAGTGGCTTTGAATGGGAAAAGGGTACTTCTTCCAGAAAAGGAGATATTTAAAACAAAATCTGTGGCGCAGAATTATATCTTGATAAGATTCGATAGTAGCATTCTCAATTTTCCGTTCAACTACGTTAGATTCTTTCTTTTGTAATAAGTGGAATTTAAATCTATTAATTTTTGCTTTTGTTTTTATTTATTGTCCTTTAACAAATATATTTTTAAACCCGTATGTAGGCATAGAATATGAAGGAGGTTAATTTGGTTATTCATTATATATATATATATATATATAGATAGATAGATAGATAGATAGATAGATAGATAGATAGATAGATAAAGAGAGAGAGAGAGAGAGTTGACTTCGAATTCCAGTGAAATTCGTTATATTCACTTATCCGTCAATACCATTGGGAAAGATATAAATCCATCTTTTCTCATTCTAGCTATGGGTTAAATAGCTGGACAGATTGGGTTCTATAGCCTTGGTTGGTAACCAGTCTACTGTAGATAAGACCCTAAACATATCAAACTCTTTCAACCAGATGCAAGAGAAGTAAAAACAGGATGAAAAATCATTAAAAAATTTCATTCATACTAATATATCTTTCGTGGATCCTTATAAAAAATTAAAATAATAATATTATTATAAAAAATACAATACTACTAATTTAATTATCCGCAATAATTCTTCCCCATTAACTGATGTATTACGCAAAATCGATATTATATATCAGTTCAAATCTACCTTGGGAGAATGTTTCTCCGACAAGAAAAATATATATGTTGGATTTACAACAACTGGATTAACAGACATCTTACATTGCACATGTCAACCCATTCGTCTATTTTTAGATATCTACAACAACATTACTGTTTACATTTCACAATATAAAAAAATAATGATCGATAACACAACTATCCTACACTAAGAAAACTATAAAATCAAACTACAGATCCTCGAAGCAATATTCATTAAAAACATAAACCGTCAATTAATAGAATCAGCTGTGAATACTATAGTAATGTTCTAAAATGTTCATAAAAAGAACAGGTTTTTTTTTTCATGCTTTAACACGTGCATGACCATGACATTACAACATAAAAAAGTTAATTTCGGATAATTTTCACGTTTTAATGAACACTAAACAATTTGTCAACCTTACATTAGCATCACAACTTTACAGTTAACTTTTGTTATCACAACTCACACCTCTGAAGATGATCTCGGAAGAAAATTGAAAGTTTTTGGGAACATCGAGAAATGAATAATAAAATCAATTGTCAAAGTTACTGCTCATTTCTTACATCTTTCAATTATAATACGCAAAAGAGTATCAGTGCGTATGGACGGATTTTATTAAAAATAAGCAGACACAATGTTTGCAATTTATTTAATCTGACATGTCTAAAAGAACATTTACTGCCTAAACACACACACACACACACACACACACACACACACACACACACACATACAAATGCATATACACACATATATAATTTATGTGTGGTATTTTGTCTCTTAACTGAGCAGAGTTATACATCATCTGCTGTTGTTTCCCTTTGACAGTATATATATATATATATATATATATATATATATATATATATATATATATAGTATATCGAGGCAGCAAGTAATTTTCTAAACATATGCTGTTAAATATAAGAGACAATGAATGTCTATTATGTTTAATCATGAGCCGCTCTAAACGTCGTATTTTGGCTTTAATTTCAGTTGAAAATAAAGACAAAAATTCTCCAACATTTGGATAATTATTTATTGGTTTTCTTCTAAGCTTTCGGCTCACATGAGCCATCTTCAGAGAGGTCGTTCAAACTGAAATATTATAAAATCCACCACCACCGACGATTTTATTTTGTGTTGACATAAAACTCCGCTTGGCAACGGCAATAGTTACCAAAAATAATAAACGCAATTCTTAAGTTTGCGATGCGGTTTTATGACGTCACACCGCGGGATAGCGCGAAATGACAACAAAACCATGTAGTCAAATGCAATGTAATATGTTATTTCCTGTTTTAAAGTTGATTTTATTGAGTGTTGGTTGTTTCGATTTTATGTACATGGCCTCCAATATCTGCAGGTTCCTCTTACTGTGTGTATGAGTAAGGATCACCGTATTGTTGACCCAAATCTGTCTGATATTACTTACATGTTTATGTTTTTCAGAGAAATGTTAATTGTACTCTGATCAGAAAGATGACATGTAAGTCTACGGGAGAGCGTGGTTGTAGTAAAACCAATATATGTACTAGGTTTTTGATTAGTATCAGAGATTAAATCTCTGAATGGGCATGTAAATTGGTGCACTACATTGGTTTTTTGTAGAGAATTTAGTTTAGTGCTTGTTGGGTTATTATAGACTATGAGGTCAATTGTTTTAAACTTTTTATAATATATAATGAGTTTAATTTGATTATTACTTTCCACTGGTTTAACATTTCTACGTATTATGTTTTTGAGAGTTTTTTTCATCTTGTTTATAATTATTATGTATTTGGTTGCAATAGTATGAGCTAATAGTGTTATGTTTATTTTGATGTAAACCATTATTATTAATATTACCATTATTGTTAGAGCAATTGTTAATTTTGTTGAGATACATTTTAATTTGTTGATCAATAACGGAGTTAGGAAATCCATTATTGACTAGTGTTTGCTTAATGTTGTGTAATTCTTTAAAAAATATAGATTTGGAAGAAGATATCATTTGTGTGCGTTGAAGTAAGTTTTTTTATAACAGCTAACTTATATCGTTGGGGGCATTCACTATTATAATTAAGAAGCCACCAATTTATGCTAGTTGGTTTCCTGTATAGAGAAGTAGTCAATTTATGTGTGCTAGAATCAATGAATACATCAAGGAATGGGATTTTGTTATTAATATTAAGTTCTAATGTAAATTTGAGCACGGAGAGACTTTCAAATTTGTTTTTAAGATATTTAATTTGATCGATATTCTTAGCTAAAACAAAGATGTCATCTATGTATCTTACATATATAGAGGGTTTATTGTTGTCATTAATTCTTTTGTTTTCTAGATTTGCCATATAATAATTAGAAAAGAGGGGACCTAAAGGAGATCCCATCGCAATACCATCTATTTGTGTATAAATATTGCCTAAGGGATCGTGAAAGGGTACTTGTGTGGTGCATGCTTATAATAGTTTTTTTAATATAGTGGGTTTAATATTGATTGATGGGAGAGTATATATATATATATGTATTAATATATATACATCATCCTACGTCTATGGCACTATAATATGTATATTCATTAGTACATATATATATATATATATATATATATATATATATATCACAGCTGTTTTGAGCACTGTTTTATTAACAACTGAATAATATTATACACGTGTACACCCTCCTTATATGTATATTTATTAGTTTACGTCACTATATATATATATATATATATATATATATATATATATATATATATATAAACTTATTGCTAACGTAGGTACCTCCACAAAATCGTTAAAAATCAGCATATTCTAAACCTAATGAAAACATCGTCGTCAAAATCTTTATATTATTATCAAGTGGAAGGATCAAAGTATTTTTTTATATTTAAATTTAATGAAATGTTTTACTTCTTTTTAGAACATTTGACATTTGGATTTAAAAAAACTTTTGTTGCGTCAGCAGTTGTACTAACTTTTAGCTAAGTTCAGTCTCTTTTTTGATGACAGACATTAATTTGGAAATTCTTTCAAAAATAAAATTAAATAATTGTCAAATTTTAATTAAACTTTCAAAAATTAAATTATTTTTAAATTTTTTTAATTAGAAAATCCTGGTAAAAATATTCATTTTTACATGTGTTTTACCCCCTTACTTAAGTTTATGAAAACTTGAAGACTCGTCACATCGAAATTCTTTTCTGAATCGAAAAATAAAAAATGCAATAAAACTAAGACATTATTTAATTAAAGAATCTTTTAATTGCTTTAATGAAAAATATGACAATACTCTCTGAAGAAAAAAAAAGCTTTTTCGGTGAAAAATGAATTTTTTACAAGACTTTTTTTACAATTTAAATTAAATAATTTATAAAGTTTTTTTATCTTTTAAAATTCAGTTTCAATGGAGTAAATCTTAGGTCATATTCTTATTAAGTAAAACTAGATTTACTGATAATATATTGTCATGCTTATTACAATCTGACGGCCCAAAATATTTTTGAAAGAATTTCTATTTGTTTTTGTATGTGTATATTCGCGTAGAATTTCTAAGTATAGACGTTCAAAGCTAACATTTTAATTCAAAAGTCACCTTTTTTAAGGGTTGTTCCCACCTTAGGAAATAAAACTTTCATATAAAAATTTTTCGTCTGCTCCACCATACTTAACTATGAACATGTTCGGCTGTCATTTGACTGTCAATAAATCGATTAATATGCCAAAAGAACAAGACCCCATGGTTAATAAATGCTGGTAGACAATATTTTAATCTATAAGTAATATTTGTTTCAAATCAGATTAATTTAAATCTGCTAATTTTCCTCAAATAACGTTGCAAAAATATTTATTTTATTTATTTATTTTTTTTTTTTTGCATGATTTTGAAAACCGAGATTTAACTTTTGTTTACTAATTTGTCAAAACAGGCGATTTTATCAATTATACTGAAAAAATTAAAAAAATAAAAAAATAGCAAAAAATGATTGCGATCCATATACTTTCTATTCGTAATAAACAACAGAGTATTTTCTTTGTGGAAATAGTAAATTTTAAATCCATTACCTTTCATTATTTACAGTGTTCGGTCTGTTGTTAAGTCACTGGATCTAACAAACGCTTTTACCCTATGGGCCAGTGAATGAAAACGTTTGTTAGATGTGAGTGAGTTCAATACCTTGTTACAGTAGTGATTAACAAATAATTTACAGAGCTGGGTTAAAGGAAAATAACTAAAATATACGAAAGAGGCATAGCTCATGGAACGAGAACAATATACCCCAATGATTGAAATAGAGGATTCGGTTCAAAATTCTAATAATCTGAAGGAGTCCGGCGCGTACAACGGCTGAAACATCGTGAATATGGCAATAAAAATGAGGACAACAGCCCGAACAAAATAAATGATGTAAATACTACCTCATTTGAGAAGTATAGAAAATACTCTGGCGTTCACTCATAGCTAAAATCAAAACTCAAAAAAACTTTTTTCATTTTTAAAAATTTGTTTTAAACCTTACATTTTTTACTTAATTATCGATGGTGACTAATTTAATAGATAGGCGTATTTGTGTAGAACTCCCTATTTTTAAACAGTGTAATTTAAATTGTGCCTTTCAGGATGTATTTGACTTGCGTTTCTTTTATATTGATGAAACCACTTTTAACATAGGCACCACTTAGACTGCTTAGCCATGAAAACTTCCCAGCAAAGCAAAGCTCAATTATCCTTTTAAGAAATTTCGTTGTGACTTTTTCAAGTTCTTATTACTTTCATAGACGAAAATATATTTAATTTATATAAATTCATAGTATTATTATTTATTGAGCAAAGTATTTTCCGTGTGTTATTATGCCACTCTTTCAGGTAGACTACATTCCATCATAAAAAATGCTTGCAGTTTGGATTTGATTAAATCTTCGAGGAACTTTTTCGACTTTTAGAACTTGTTGAAACAGCTGGTTCAACAAGGATTGTCATACGGAGTGAAACAAACGAAAGTTTGAAGGTGACAGGTTCTGATGTTATGATGTATGTGGAAGAATTTTCCACACCAACTCCGTGACAGTGTGTTGCCTCGCAATGGTAAGAAGAGGACAAGCGGAAACCCACCGGTTGACTTCCTTGCGCAGTAAAAGGCATTTTCTGTTTGAATGCGTCATTCAAACGACGTGACTAATTCATCTCTAGTTCCTTTCAATGTTTTGTTTGTTCTGTCTTCTTTCAAAAGATTCTTACAACTCATCAGCTTTTAAGTTCTGAGGTTTTCGAAAGCGTTCTTTATTCAAGAAGTTTCATAGTGCCAAGGCCTAATTTCCGCTGTACTTGTCGCAGATTAAACATTCAGAGAAAACAGAGTGTAACCTCCATTTTATATTTAGTTTTGATTTTCGCAGAAATAAAGTTAAAAATCACGAATAAGTACCCCAGAGAGAAAACCAGACACGTTTTGTTCCTGAGAACAAAAAGAGGGATTGAGTCCTTCGTTTTTATAGCGCTTTATACAATGCCACTCATCAGGCGTTAGAAAAAGTTTCCCGACAAATTGTGCTATTGCTATCCCCAAAACAATTTTAAATCAAATTTTAATAACGCTTTTAAGATTTCCCTAATATGACGCCTGAATGTCACAAGAAATTCTCTCTCTCTCTCTTTCTATCTCTCTCTCTCTCTCTCTCTTTCTACAGTACGCGATGTCTATGGGTTAAAGTGCTCAATATCAGGGATAGAGCGTGTGTAATTATAAAAGTGGACATTGAAGTCAAAAGCTAAAGGCAACAGTTTCATTCTAAAGACCGCTATCGTCAGACCATGACAATTGCGTTTAGCATAAACAGATTATTGCCTATGTGTTCTGACTTCAATGTTCACTTTATATATATATATATATATATATATATATATATATATATATATATGTGTGTGTGTGTGTGTGTGTGTGTGTGTGTGTGTGTGTGTGTGTGTGTACTATTTGGATACTGGTATTGTGTGGGAATATAATCCCTCATTTGAATTGATAAGATTTCATGGGAATCGCAGTTGAATTATTACTTTGATAGAATATTTATTTTATTTATAAAAAATGCTAAGATGCACAATTCAAAGAAAATTGCTGCTTAACTTTTGTTGTCAAAAAACAAAAACATCAGCAGACAATTTCAAACAAATAAAGTCAGTTATGAGCGGTCATTTGTTTGACTTTCTTTTACCGCTTCCTCAGATACTTTTTCCCCCACATCCGCCTTTTTTAGCAATAAATTTATAACCACATCGTCCATGAATAACGTTTTTGTTTTGTTTGTTTTCGTTTCTTTTTGGATACCGATTCTTGTTTGGCGTATTTTCTTTATCTGGTTTTATTTTTGCATGTTCTTCCTTTTTTTCGTTTTTTTGTTTTGTTTTTTTTTGTTTTGTTGTGTGTAGGGGTGTTGTTATATGTTTTGCTGTTTTTATTTTTTTCGTTTTCATTAATTTTTGTTTTTTAACGTGTTTTTGAGCTGTCTTTTTTTGGCTGACTTTTAGTTTGGCGTTTTTGTTTGCTATCCTTTTTTATTTTTTGTCTCAATTTTTTCTCGGATAGCGTTTTTTTTTTATTTTTGGTTTTTTATTTTTGCTGAGATTTTTTGGTTTGAAGTTTTTAGGTTTGCTATCATTTTTATTTTTCCTTATGTGTAGTTTTGCTTTTCTTTTTGTTTTTTTCTTTTTACCTTTTTGTTTTGGGTGGGGCTGCTGATTTTTTGGGTTGGTGTTTTAGTGTCGGGCATTTTTTTGTTTTGTTCTTTTATTATTTTTAAACTGACTTGTTCTTTGTTTTTGTTTTGGCGTTTAAATTTATTTGCTGGCGTTGAAGAGAGTTTTGGATGTGCGCATGTCGTTTATCGGCGATCAAAGGAGGATGGAAAGACCATGTTCAAATTCCGGTCGATGTGGTTGCGTTCACTTTCGCACAAGTAATCTTGGGAAATGTATGAATCCATATCTTCTCTCTCCCAACTATTGGTTATTACAGGGTAGACTGTGCTTTGCAGTTTGTTCCTATTCACTCTCTAAGAAAGAAAACTGGCTGGGAGTGAAGCATGGAAGCCGAGTTACTATAGTTTTGACCATTGTCAAAGCATTTATACTTCGATTGGTGATCGACCGGATTTAATTAATTGATTCTGACATTTACATTGAAAATAGAAGATTACGTGACAGGTTTAGCTTCATAAGACAGCAGCTTGCTTGAAATAAATATTAGATATTTTATTTCAGATTTTGTTTGATTTAATTAAAACTTTCAGATCAAGGGTCATTTATCTTGATCATACATTGTTTACCGACTGGACCCGGATGTTAATATTTTTTTATTTATTTAGGGTCTGTTTAAATTAAAGAACTGTCGATTCGAATGGAAACGTTTTAATTTTTTGCAACTTGATTAAAACCGTAAATTTTATTAATGTCACTTCATTATCGCATTATCTGAGTAAGTCCTATATTGTTCGTAATATAATATTATAATGTTCACATTCTAATGAACGCTAAGCTTCTTAACTGTCAACCGTTACATTTGAAGCAGAAGTAAAAACTTACAGTAACTTTTAGCTACACAATTTTGCGGTTATTTTTGTTACCACCACCTCTTAATTCGCAGGTCCACCCTTACCCGGAGTGGTAGCACCTGTTATGGTTCCAACTATGGGTAAATAATTAACCCCCAAATTGGGGTCAAAACACTATGAAAGTATGAAATAGACTTTTATAGAAATTTATACATAAAAATAGACTTTTATAGAAAAATATACATTTTTGAAGAAAAAATATTATCAATACAATTTTGAAAGAAAAAAATATTGCCATAATACATTTTTGAAGGAAATAAATATTACCAGTAATTTTTAATACAAAACTAGAAGACATCTTTCATTTTCTAAAATAAAAAAAATGTTTTCATCAAAATCTGACGTAATCAAATTTTTCACTATAAACGAACATTTAAAAAATACCTTAAAACCCTCACCTTTTTGGCATTAAATAACCCACAGAGGTTGATATGCCATAAAACAAAACTCACTCTTTATTATTTTCAGATCAACGCAAAAACTTTGCCTCCTCTAAAAGTGTCTGATTTTATGAAATGTAATCCGTAATTAATACAAAAATATATCTTCTTCCTTACACCCATTAGAAAGGAACATCACCCTTCCTTTGTACTGAACTACTTAAATTCTAAAAATTTAATAATGTATGTAGATAAATAGATTTATTATAAGTGATATGTTGACGTAACTTGTGTCTTGGTGTTTTTTTGCTATCCAAGTGCTAATAGTCGAATTTTTTTTTAAATTTTATTTTTATAATCATTTCACCCGAAGCAAGGGAAGAACGCCACTGGTGCGCAGGGGGGTTACAGTGAGAGAAAAAAAAAGACATGGTATAGGGAATGTCGAAGAAAGGATAAGAGATTGATGGGAATCAAGGAAATTGAAGATAACAATTGACATTGCATTTAAACTTTTAGAGATTGTAGCTATCAGGGAAGAAAGCAAACGGAAAGGAGTCCCACAAACGTGAAGTAACAGAAAAGAAACTGGTAGAGTAGAAGAGGCTGGAGTATTAGAAGTTATAGCGGGTATCTTATCTTCGGTCGGTATCACCACAAAGTCTCCCTTGAACAAGGTCAGTTTCTCAAAAACATTCTCTAAGTGCGCAAAAGCTACTAGTCATTGTTAATTTAAATTTATCAACTCAGTTCAAACTTGGTGACCGTCCCGCTAAACTATTTCTTAATTCGAATACTGATTTGTTTAATTTCGGTATTTACATGAATACCTAATTAGAGCCCGAGTGAACTTAATGCATTTAAAGGTCAGTGTTTCTTGGTTTTGGCTTTCACGTTAAATCAGAATATCTTCATTCAAACGTTTCATTGAATAATATACACACACTATGTCTATTTTTATATTCCTTTCCTGTTCTTTAATCAGTTTCTCGATGTTAAGAGTAACAGATAGAGTGGCAGAGAGAGTGAGAGCCGAATCTATTCCAACAGATAGCTCTGATAGCCGAACTAATAGTCACGCTAATAATTGCTCATATGTTTGTACTACTCACTACTGTCTTTAACTTAATTTATTGTCCCTCTTTTGCTAAAAAGTCCCGACACGTTTTCCTTACACACCATTTTAACTTTCATTCCAGCGTGTAGAAACTTTATCAAATACACGTCACGTTGGTGAAAGGCGTCGTATAAAGCTTTTCCGCGTCGTCTCATTTTTTCCACTTTTGTTTTGGAAAAAATATCCTACAAACACGCATATTGGGTTATCCGAAAAGTTCAAACCGATTTTTAGTCGTTCAGGTTCCAACAAGTTAGAACACATCAAATTTATCGACAGATTTAATATGATTACGTCTCCGATTAGAACGCATTTCAAAATACCTCTTGGGAAAGAAAGTTTAAAATTACTTAATTCGTATGAGTTTTGCATCCCTATGAAATTGGAAGATTATAAGGTGCATTTTAGATACTTGATGTTTTTTTTTTACTGCCGTAAAAGCAAACATGCCTCGCAAGTAACAAAAAAAAAAAAAGTACTCTGTATGTTGAAGATGCATTAGCTGACAGAATATTATGGAAGTGATTTGCTAAACTTAGAGTTGGCGATTGTAGCCTGATTAATGAAGAATGCTCAGGCAGAACCCTTCTCACTACAGATGTTGACTAAATCAAGACATTGAGAATAACCCTCATTACACAATACGGTAATTGGTAGAAACACTGAGTTTATTTAAATCTACTATTCCTGAGCACCTAGTGTAGTTTGGGAGCTCAAATCACTACGATGTTTGGGTACCTCATGATCTGAGTGAAAATAATCTTTTGGGTCGCATTTCTATCTGTTATTTTCTGTCCAAACGCAATGAAAATGCATCCTTTTTAAACAAATTATGACGGATGATGAGACACGGATCGTTTACACCAATTTTCAGCGAGAAGATCCTGGGGTAAGCTACATGAGCCAACTTTAACCACCCCAAAATCAGGTTTTTATCCTAAGAAAGTAATGCTTTGCTTAGTCGGATATTAATTACAAGAGCTATTCAAGAAAAATGCCCATAATTAAGCAACAGGAACGGTGTTGTTTTCCACCAGGATTATGCCAGATCTCACGTTTCTTTAACGAACCAGTAAAAATTGTTACAACTTAGCTGGGATGCGTTACCTCACCTGCCATATTCACCAAACATTACTTTTCCGATTTTCATTTATTCAGGTCCTTGCAAAATAATCTCATTGGCAAAAATTTTTACTACCTTAATGAGTTATTTGCCAAGAAACCACCTAAGTTCTGGGAACATGGAATTATTAAGTTAAAGAAAACATGGACAAATATTACGCAACAAAATGATTCATATTTAGTTGAATAAATTTTTAATGGCACAATTATGTTTTGTGTTTTTACTTCGGTAGGAAAAAACTACGGCACCTTCCTTGATAAATTTCATCTTAATATCAAGAAACTGATTAAAGAACAGGAAAGGAATATTATTAAAATAAATAGACGTAGTAAGTCTATATTATTTAATAAAACATTTGAATGAAGATATGCTGTCTAATGAATTTAAACACTCTCGGCTACTGGTGTGTGTTTACATTGTATATAACACGCTGAAGTCCAACTTCCTCTACCGAGCGCCCGTATCTCAGAGGTAGAATCGCCAACAGATGTCAATTCGGTCGGGTTTCAATCCTGGCTAGAAGCAATCGGATGTCTAACCGTACTGATGAACTGTGATACAGCGAAACAGATCTGTTTGCGGATGACTATATATATATATATATATATATATATATATATAGTCATCCGCAAACAGATCTGTTTCGCTGTATCACACAAAAACTTAAATGTTCCAAAACAGTATTGTTTTTCTACAAGTGATATATATATATATATATATATATATATATATATATCACTTGTAGAAAAACAATACTGTTTTGGAACATTTAAGTTTTTGTGTAGTGATATGATTTTGTAAACCATTGTAATAAGAAAATTACAATATAAGCTCTACTTTTTACTGAGCGCACTTTATAAAAGTAAATGCATGAACAGTGGGTTTTAATCCACCTGTTCTTTCACTTCTTTATTATATATATATATATATGTGTGTGTGTGTGTGTGTGTGTGTGTGTGTGTGTGTGTGTGTGTGTGTGTGTGTGTGTTCTCTTTTCCATTTACCATTTACTTCCAAAAATCTGACCAAACTCATGAAATATTAGTGAGCATTCTCTTTTTGGACGAACTGATAACTTTTCATATATTGTGCATGTGGGCAACAATCTCTCTTATGCACCTTTCATTAAAAATGAGAGACAAGAAACTTTTTTTTTAATCATTTCATCACAATCAAGGCAGAACTGCCACTGGTACGCAGGGGGTTACATAAGAGGCGGGTGATGAGAAAGAGGATGGAAGTGCAGCATATGTAACGAAAGGGTCCCAAATTCTATTAAACCAGAGACCTAAATTCAGCCTCAGATTACAATGTTTTGCATGTAGGAAAAAGGTAGTAGAGTGAAAAATAATTAATCACCCACAAGGCGGTGTAGAGGATTGTAAATTCGAGCAAATTTGACAAGTGAGAACTGGATAGTTCAAGTGTGTTGAAATATTATTAATAATTTTGATCAGTGATATTTCTTAAATTAGTATAAAATTTATTAATGTTTTAATGAATTATATTTTAAATATATTGCACAACGTTCAATAATAAAATAGGAATCATATATAACCCCGACTAAGTGAAACAAAAAAAAAATTATCTATTACAAAAAATTTAAAACTGCCTTGTTCAGAACTTGACATACACATGAGTATACATGAGATTTACAAGTATTTATTTACAAATCCAACAAAATTAATTCTTGATAATGGCTAGAAGTAGAGCCAAAATCGCTCGAAAATACAAAACAGTCGGAAAATTCTTATATAATTTGAGTTCTGAAAAGAAAAAATCATAACACATGAAACATTTTAAAAAAAACTTTAAGATAATACCTTATCTCTCATTTAATATATATACTTTTGAAAATTAATTACAACAACTGCTTTAGATTTCTTTCTTACATCATACGGTCAGTTATAGACCCACTGGAATTACAGGGTGTAATCGATTTCTCTTTTTTCCTCAGAATGGGTCATTTTTTGTGGTATACAGTAATATGAAGTTATTTTCGGGGTGTATGATGCAATTATTTGGCCTTGAAAAATATTGTTTCATTTGTGATTCCATTAGATTTTTATCACGCACGGACACTATTGTCTCGATTGTCAATTAGGTGTCCTACGGCCATTGTCTGCGATGGGCGTTACTCCCAGGAAGAGTACGAAAATTGTAACACTGCACGAACACACTGGTAAGTCTTACAGAGAGATCACGGTTATTTTTTATGTCAGCCTTTCAAGTGTCATTAAGGCGAAGAAAGAAAATATCCATCATTCCAAAACGTAAAGAAAATGCGATCGGAAGAGAAAATCAACGCCAAGAGACGACGTCTATCACGTGATCGAGAAAGTGATCGACGTGATCAGAGAAAGTGTGAAAGATCCTAGGATGACATTATTCGTTTTGTTTTAATTAATTGCACAAGTCTGTACATAAGTTTGATGAAGAAAGATAAAAGCTGACAGAATGCAACTGAAGTGTAGGAGCAGAGAAATAAAGGCATAGCAAAATGAGGGCAACAGAAAACGTGTCAAACCAAACTTTATGAAGGTTTTCCTACGAAGCAATCAAGCCTCGTTTACCATTACTATTATGGCGAGGGAAATCTCAATGAAGTGCCACACGTTTATGAATGTTGTGCTTGACTAGATAAGCTTAGTGAAAATGCTGAATAAACTCGTCTCGCAAGCTATTGTTACTGTAGTGACTTTAATCCTCACTGAGTGTAAATCTTCATGATCTTGTTCAGACAAACGTAACAAATTATTTGAATAGTGGATTTATCGAGTACATTTACTTTTGCTTTTTTAATCTTCAGAATCTACTCGTAATGTATTGGCTTTTTCATCATGATTAATAATGAATCTATACATTTTAAATCTATACAAAGTGTCTAATATATTAATTATGAAAGCATTTTCTTATTATTGGTTGAGGCAAGATAGCTTTTCTTGGCAAATCTGACAGGTTCTATTTTGTTTTATTTTAATTTTGGAAGAGATCAAATAGATAAAATGTGTATCTTCACTTGATCGTAAGTCGTTTATCACATAAGATAATTAAACCTCGAAAAAGAACATTAGTCTCAGAAAAATTCGGATTGATAATGATGCTTATTTTCTCGAATCAGTAACTCGATCATCTGGCTCGAATTCCTATTTCGTTACACTAGAATCTCAAGTAACTCACCAGCCACTGCTCAACCGTCAGCGCCCTGTGTATATACATTTACATGCACTGATGTAATTACACATATTATATAGAATATAATACATAATATAATTACATATATTATACTAAATGACGCGATCTAATTTTATTTATGGTCTGCCAAATTAATGACACATTCCAAATTACTTATATGAAAAGAATTTGTATCACTTTTGACTTAATTTCCTGGGAGGGAGAAATATATAAACAGTCTACAGGATTCTTATGCTATTTTCTTCAACACTAATTTCCTCTGATGGAAATATAATTTATTTTAGTTGAAAGCGGAAATAGACTTTAAATAGAAACTAACAAAAGTGGGTCAGAGCTTTTATTTCTACGCATTCTCTTCTCCATATTTTGTGGAGATGTTTTTCAGAGAGAAAGAAAGTGTGTTAAAGGCAGCAGAAGATCTGTATTGTTCGCCAATAAATTATCATCTGGAGGACCTAAAAACGTTTTCTTCCGGGCGAAAACCTTTTATCTTTGTTATTGTTTGCATCCTGAGCACAGTACTAGTTTCGGTTGTACGGTATTGAACGTAAGCCGGAACTTTCCTCTGTCCAAGTTTAAAATAGTTTTCGTTTTTCGGCCCAAGGTTCCGGAATTTCTGAGTTCATCAACATTCTTCGATCCATCGAACCGTCAGCATCTCCTTCACATACACACGCACAAACAAACAGTAATTTTCGAATTTAGGATCGGGAAAATATTTAAAATTCATGTTTAATTAGAATTTAATCAATCACAGGTATTCTGCCATTATCAATAACCACCTCCCAATGGTTTATAAACTTTATAATGTTGTCTTTGTAAAACTCGTTTGGACTGGTGGAAAAGAAAAAAAAAGTATATAGAGAGGGTTGTTTTCACCTGTTTATTTATTTAAAAAATTTACTCCATTTTGATGGTTTTTCTTCTTCTTCTTCATGCGCCGTGCCCCTTCAGGACGTAGGCAATCATGGACTTCCACTTGACTCTGTCTCTTGTCGCTCTCAATATTTTTTCTCTTGCTATCTCTTCTAAACCCCGCTCCGCCATCCACTTGCTCAGACATAACAAGTACATCTCACATTGCCTTCCCCTGTCTCTCCTTCCCTTTATTCAACCTGTGAGCATTAAATTCTCCAGTCCCTCCTTCCTAATTACGTATCCCAGGAACCTCATTTGTCTCTTCCTTATATTAAGTATGAGTTTTCTTCTCGTTTGCATCCTTTCAAACACCTCATCGTTGCACACGTGCTCCGTCCATGGTATCCTCAGCATCCTTCTGTAAAACCACATTTCTGCTGCCTCAAGCCTCTCCTTTATCTTTGATGAGATCTTCCAACATTCACTTACAGAACGACAGATATCACATACCAATCCAGCACACTTTTCTTTGTTTCTAATGAGATTTTCTTGTATTTCAGTACTTTGGTTAGCTTCTAAAATGCGTCTTTGGCTATGACAATGCGTCTTTGGATCTCCATGTCACTCTTTTCAACCTGTCAAAACACTTCCCAGGTATTTGAATTTTTTACTTGTTTTATTTTAGTTTCTCCGACATCTAGTTGGTATATTGAGCTCTTCTTTTTGCTAATGACCAGACATTCAGTTTTCTGAAAGTTTATGCTTAGTCCTTTCTTCTTATTTTCTTTGGCTACATTCTGTAGAAGATCCTGCATTTTTCTTTCCGTATCTGTTATCAGCAACGTGTAATCTGCGTAACTGATATTGCTGAGATTGTTGCCGCCAATGAAGAATCACGGCAAGGCTTTTATTTCTCTCATAACTGCTTTGCTTTACAGGTTGAAAAGATCCGGTGAGAAAGCGCATCCTTGTCTTACGCTGCTTTCTATTTTTGCATACCTGCTGCGTTCACTTCCTATCCATACAAAAGCGGTTTGCTGCAAATATAGATTTTTATTATCCTAATGTCTTTTCCAAACATTACGAGGTTGTCGAGACTTTCTATCAAGTCTTTGTGTCGTATTTTGAGGAACGCCTTTGCCTAGGTTATAAAGCACAGATAAAGGTCCTTCTGTATTTGTATTCCTCGTTCAGATAGCACTCTGAGCATGAATATCGCATTCCACGTTCCGGTATCTTTATCGAAGCCACATTGTTCTTGTTTCATCTCTGGGACGATTCTGCTGTGCGTTCTGTTCATCACAATCCGGTTGATGAGTTTTGTTATGTGGCTCATTAACCTGATTGTTCGATGGAGCTCACATTTCTTTGCACCTGGATTCTTTGGTATGTTATGAAGATTGATCTGCTTAGGTCCTCAGGTATATTGCCGCTGTTATAGATTTCGTTTATGGTTCTACAAAACTCCATAAAACGTGGTCTTCAGATGTAGTAAGATTTTTTAAAACGTGTGGTGAAGTGCATTATCATCCCTGAATATCACACGGCTGAAATCAAACGTGAACTCTTTTCTTTCGAAATAATAATCAGAGAGCCGAGTTCGAATTTCAGTCAAGTTCGTTACATTAACTTAGGCGCAAAGGTATGAAGCCATTTCTTCCTGTCACTGGATACGAGTTAAATAGTAGGGCTTGTATCTTGAAAAAAAGAGTGTTAGTTCCAAAAATGTGCTTTTTTGCAGTATTCTCTGGTTAAAAATAAACGATTCTTATAATATAAAGATGTGTCGATTGATAAGGTGTAAAAATAAATAATCAAACATGCCTCTGCCCATGTATTCGTGTTTGGTGAATTTAACGCCCACCACACCAAGTGGCTGGAGAACGCTGTCACTGACCCTGCTGGTGTCCACACCATGAACTTTTCAATCACCCAGTCCCTTACGCAAGTAGTGGACTTCCCCACGCGTTTCTCCGACAACCCTAACGGAAGGGACTCACTTCTAGACCTCTGCTTCACTTCCATCCCAGACTCTTGCACTACCAGACAACTCTGCCCACTCGGAAACTCTGACCACACTGTAGTGTCCGTCAATATTTCACTCCACTCCCGCCCGACCCATGAAACCCAGACAAGTAGAATATCCTACTGCCATCAAAGAGCAGACTGGGATTCGTTCCGAGACTTCCTCTGTGACATCCCTTGGAACAACGTCTTTAGTCTTCCCATCGAAGAATGTGCATCCGAGGTCTCTTCCTGGGTTAAGGCTGGCATCGATGCCTTCATCCCTGCTAGGAAATTCCAGCTTAAATCTCATTCGTCTCCATGGTTCTCACCCGCTTACTCGGCTGCCATTGCCCACCGGAATCATTTCTTCCGACTCTATCGTAACTAAGCTCGTAATAAGTGTAAAAGGATACTTAACGAAGCTAAGATGTTGTTTGCTGCCAGAATGAAGCAACGCATAGCATGCTCTAAATTCGGCGTTAAAGACTACTGGCGACTCTGTAAAAGAGTACTTAACAAGAGCAAGTCCACAATACACCCGCTAATCAACAAATTTGAGGTCCTCACCTCCCCAGCAGATAAGGCTGAATGCTTTGCCCGCAGATTCTCGAACAAGTCGAGTCTGGACTCATCTGGAGTTTTTACACCCGACTTCTCACCTAGAACCGAGGCACAACTGAATGATGTCCACATTACGCCTTCGCTTGTCTCTAAGATAATCTTAAAACTTGACCCTCACAAAGCGAGCGGTGGTGACGGAATCCCAACCATAGTCTTAAAGAAATGTGCCCCTGAACTCGCCTCTGTCCTTTCTAAGTTCTACAACCTCTGCCTATCTGCTTCCTGCTTTCCTGCCTGTTGGAAATCTTCTTCTGTAGTTCCTATATTTAAAAACACTGGAGAACCCTCTGACCCTGCAAATTACCGCCCTATCAGCCTTCTTCCGATCTTTGGCAAAGTGTTCGAAGCCATTATCAACGCCGAGGTGGTTCAGCATCTCACAGCACACAGGCTCCTCTCGGACAAGCAATATGGTTTCCGCTTCACCAGGTCTACTGCTGATATGCTAACGACCATCACCGAGTACATATACCAGGCACTCGACAGGAATGGCGAAGCCCGAACCGTACCGTTGCATTGGATATATCTAAGGCGTTTGACAGAGTTTGGCATACTGGCCTTCTATGTAAACTGCGGAGCTATGGTATAACTGGACATTTGTTTGAACTAATCCAGTCATTCCTCTCTAACCGCACAATGAAGGTGGTATTAAACGGACATGCCTCCCAGAACTACCATACAAACGCAGGTGTCCCCCAAGGCTCCATTTTAGGTCCTACACTCTTCCTGATATACATTAATGATCTCCCTGATTCCATAAGAGCCCAAATAGGTTTGTACACCGATGACACCACAGTTTACTCTCGGCTCCTACAAAAATCTGGTGTAGGCGTCAAAGCTAACCCCGCAGCCGAGATTGAAAAAGACCTCCAATCCATATTGAACTGGGGTAAGAAATGGCTAGTAAATGTTAATGTTTCTAAAACGAAGCTACTCTCAATTAACCATCATCGACAATCTCACCTACCTCCCATTAGCATGGACCAGGCTTGCCTCCCAGAGAGTAAAACACTACGCCTCCTTGGTCTCACACTTTCAGCGGACCTCAAATGGAATGACTATATCGAATCCATTGCTAAATCCGCTGCTATGAAAGTCGGTTCTATGTGTAGGGCCCGGAAGTTTTGTCCGTCTAAATCTATCCTGCACATATATAAATCTACCATCCGCCCGTGCATTGAATACTGCTGCCATATCTGGTCGGGTTCCCCTGCTATTCTCCTCGGGCTTCTCGATAAGGTTCAGAGGATGGTCTGTAATGTGATAGATACCGACGTGGCTTCCCTGTGTCTCTTCTATAAATACTTTCACGGCTTCTGCTCCGATGAACTTAGATCACTGGTGCCCCCTAAATACGAATTTGAACGAGATACTAGATTAGCAAGTAGATCCCACCCTTTTACAGTGAAACCGATAAAATGCAACCGTAACTTCTACTCCAATAGTTTCTTTCCTCGCACTTCCCGACTGTGGAATTCTCTTCTACACGATTGCTTCCCCGACGGCTACAATCTCCAGGAGTTTAAATGTAAGGTCAATAGACACCTCCTAACACACTAACCTGCTCCCATTCTATCAAACACTCTTCCCATCTGCCCAACCCTCATCCTCGGTATCCTTACTCATCTGTCAACTTCCTCCTGACATTCCCTATGTCTAACCACTCCTTCTCTTTACCTTCCCCTATGTAGCCCCATGCGCAATAGTGGCAGTGGAATGCCTTGTTTGGGGTGAGATGATTAAAAAAAACCCTTGAAAATAGTTTTCAAACGCTAAGTAGAAGGACTTCTTATAACAATGAACACCTAAACCAAGTGGTTGATTGTATTCGTATCTCGAATCATGGTTGAGCTCCCCCTCAAAAGATATGTGTTTTAATTACAATAACATGGACAGTATGATCCAATATGAATACCATTTGGACAAAGAACGAAGGTTTTTCAAAACTGACGGATTCCACGTAAAAACTATTTTCTTTTGCTAGGCATGACACCCATGACGTTCAGAAATTTTAAAATTTTACAGTCAGCTATATACAACCGTTAAACAATTTACTTGTTCAGATCATTTTCATTATTAAAATGACGTGAAGCAAATAAACATTGTAGATAATGAAGAGGAACGTCCAGCTATGAGGACAGTTACCAAAGGTTCTTCTTTTAGAAGCTGTATCCTTTCAGGACGTGGGCGATCATGGCCCTCCATATCTTCCTTTCTTTGAAATAACAAATTATTTCTCAAAAGGTCTGCTCTGTCATTCATTTGTTTAGGCCCGTCAAGTATGTCACGCCCTGTTTTCCCTGTCCCACTTTCCCTCTCTCTATCCTGTGAATATCCGATTTTAAAGGTCCTCCTTTATCATCACGTGTCCCAGAAATTTCAACTGTCTCTTCCTGATGTTAAGTATAGTTTTCTTTTTTTGTTTCTATTCTCTCCAAAATCTCGTTGTTGCTCACATGTTTGGTCTAGGGTATCCTCAGTATCCTTCTGTATAACCGCAGTTCTGTTACTTCGAGTCTCTCCTTCGTCTGATATGATAACAATTTAACAAAGACCAGCTGGCCTTGCGAAGGGAGAGAATTCTGTTTCTTTCTTCCTTGGTTATTTGTTTCTCCCCCCTCTCTCTCTCTCTCTCTCGGAGAAGGAAATAAAGGATCAACCGAAAGCGGAATTATCGTTCGGTTTTGGAAAAAGATTACCCACGTAAGAATGGAATTAAAATTAACACTGACAGCTGAATATATAAAGTCAACAGAATCTTGTCTCCAAACTTCCAGAATGGCAGACATCGCACGAAAACCGTAAGCAGTTGATTTAAACCAGATATCCGAAGTTGACATTAGATTTTTATGGAGAAACATTCCGATCACTTGCCACACCACACCATATTGAAATGGTTTCAACAAAAAGGCGACGGATTTGAAAAACAAGTCAAAAACAAGTCAGAGATACGTCAGATAGACGAGAGAGAGAAATCCACTCTGAACGCGTGGAGGGAAAACGCGGAAAGATTTTCCCTCTCTCCAACCACACTAGTAACAAGTACACCGCTTCTAAGCAGAACCCAAAGGGAGGGGAGTATAAAACTGTATTCCCTCGAACAACCAATAGACATAGTAGCAGCAAGTAATTTGTGGACCCTGAAAAAAGTTGGATTGTATTTTATTTTAATTCTTTTTTTACTCTCTCTCTCTCTCTCTCTCTCTCTCTCTCTCTTGCTGCACAAAGAGATACAATATAATCATTAGTCCACATAGACTGGCTTTCGCTACTGTCTTGTTATTTTTTATTCTTGTCTGTTTCTGCATATGCACCCAACCGTCACTTGATTCTCAGTTATCGAGGAATGCAGCACGAAGATGACCGCCGCTTTTTCTCAGGTCCGTAGCTTTCTCTGAAATCAGAAATCACAACGTGGCAGAGGAAGTGAAAGATTTCGACTGATCATTTGACATCTTCGATCACCTGGGTGGAGAACGGAAGCGAACAGAAGCAGACTGAAGTGCGATTAACTTACGGCCAGTTAACGCACGCAACATACACCATGTGACCGAGGGCGGGTGGAGTCATACCAATACGCCTTCGGATCTCAGTGTCAGACTTTCCATCCAAAGGTTACCGTTACCAAATAACAGTATCACTTAAAGACTTTCAAAAAACAGCAACAACTAAAATTGATAGTGTATGAAATTCGAAGAGAGAATGATTATACAATTAGGATGCTGAGTTTTCACACTACCAAAAACAAATGATTAGAAAGGAAGACACCATCAATACTGAGAAAGAATGATAAGGATGGACTTGAAAAACTGATTTTCCTAAAAAGACTTTATAAATTTCAATGTTCAATGCTAACTTTTCAGATGGGCACCTGGTCGAGTTGTTAGAACGTTCGTTTTCTGACCATACAGCCCTGAGTTCGAATCTCACCATGTTCGATTCGTAAGGCGATCCTGTAATATAACAATCTGGCCCCACCCGAGGAAGGCTGATGCAAGCGAGGGTGTTTCCGGTCGTTGAAAGGAACGGATGTCGTTTGACCTTATTTCCGGCAGCAGCGGAAATAACTACAGAGGCAAACAGAACAGGTGTCTCTGAGAATTACGTGGGCGTGCGTGGGCGAGGCAAAACCGGAAGAAAAAGTCCCGGTTCTGGAAGATTATAAAAAGACCTCGGCACACGGATTCGCCAGTAGAGGAGCAACAGAGATCGGCCGGTGAAGAGAGAGACACAACAGATAAGACTACACTCCCGTCAACCCATTAGAAGCGCGCTCTCTCAATTCTCTGTTCCCTATGCTACACGGTTCATCGTCATTAATAAAAATATAACTTTATATTTTTAAATATATGCGTGTTTGTTGTTTGTCGATATATAACAATCCTAGCTTGCGGCACCTTTGGAAAATGCTTGAAAATCATTCCACGAGATTGCGACTTGTTTAGTCCAGCAATGCCTGACCGTGTTTTGTGGCGTGGAATTGTCGAAGGATGCTAATAATCTGTTCAAACAATGAATGACGAATCCCCCCATGAACATTATATTCTTTAAAATATCCCTTTTCGGCACTGGTCCCGGTCAATTCCAAATTAAGACAACCTTTTAAGATGCTGCCGCTAATGACTTGAATTCAGTTTTCAAGATAATTCTTCAGTACTTTTTAATAGAATTCAGACAAAAGCCCACCATCGTTAAATTCAATGAGATGACTCGTTTGTGACACATCGCTTCAGTTTAAATCAATTTTTCAAAACCATCTTCAGTAATACTATTTATAGAATAGTGTATTTTGTTCAAATACACTATTCTATAAATAGTATACATATTTCTGATTGTTTCTGCAGTATTATTATTTTTTTATCTGCTCAAATTATCTTATATGCACCATAGATAATTTCATTTGCGCCGTAGAGATACAAGGGTCATCTTTGTAAATAAGTTTAAACTTAATCGTTTAAAGTAGCACAAATTTCTTGTTATTTAGACATTTTAGTCATTTAAGAGCAATGAAAATATTCAATATATCGCTACCAGATTTCGGTCATTGACGACCTGTATCGATCTCGAACATCTCGTGTCCACCGATTTCACATACGTTTGCGATAATGTGTCGCCCCGTATTCTGGGAATGGTCTTTCTAACGTTGCTAGCCGAGGCAAGAATGGTGGTATGGATGTCGCGAATGGAGGGACGCTATTCTAATCAGGATCTGGTCAGATTCTGTGGGTATCAGCTCAAGACGAAAACTGATAGAAAGAATCTCTTATCAACAGAATTTAAAGTTAAAGGTGGGTGAAAGTGGCGAGCTTTATTTATTTTATTTTTTTTAAAACTGTCTCCAGTTTGTTTTTGGCTCCTTTTTCATCCCGACTTTGCCAGTTTTTGATTTTCTCTATACCGTCATTTATTTTTATCTCTTCGTTTTCGTTAGTGAATGGGCTTCTTGATTCTGCCTATCAGCAGAATACGTCGGACACTTTTTTTTGCGTGGACGGGTCCTACTGACATCTGTTAGCTTTAGTTTAAATGTTTTGTTATATTTTAGTTTCGTTTTCTGGGTTCATCTCAACCATGATTTCATGATCATTAGAATTTTATATATCGTTGAAGTGAAAAATAAAAGAAACATTTTATTTATTTTATTTTTTTACATAACGGAATTTTTATGTCATGGGTTGTTTTCCCTATGAGTATGTAGTATTAGGACATATTGTTACGAGGATGCATTTCTATATAAAAATATTAATAAAGTCAACAAAAACGTTAAAAGTTATAGTAAGGGATTCTACTGAGTCCTATTTGTTAATACAAAAAAAATTTCATTTATGGAGTAGTTGTAAAATAGAGAAATTAAAAATAGAACGTTTGGAAGATTCTAGATTCTAGATCATTCCAGTAAACTAGAGAAAAATCTAGATGATTTGAGAAATATGCTAATTAGGTGCTAGCCCCTATAGCAATAGATTTTTTTTAACAGAGTTGTAAAAAAGGAATTTCTGTTATTATCAACTCCGGCTTTTGATTCGTGGATTATTATATCCAGCTGAAAGAATCTCTATGAAAAGTTACTGACCAACAAAAACCCCAAAAGAGGATCTCCTGGAACTAACCTGGTAAATAGAGTTTTTTAATATTTTCATTGATCAAACTAAAAATTATTCCATATATACTTATATTTGTGGATTTCCAGTAATCGCATTACGTTATTTCGCTAGCCCTAACATGTTAAAAATATTTGACCCTCACCTTTCCTTCTCGCTCGTAACACTTCGTCAGTAGATCGAAACCCCTACGTTTTTCTGTTTTGATTGCCACAGTTGTATCTTTGTACATATTTCATTTTGTGTAGAAAAATTAAAATATGTGTTTCTGATTTAGCTCTGTGTTTTTGTAAATCATTTTCTTTGATTTTGTTACAACTTCTAACACGTAACAATATGTAGGACTGAATGGTGATGGATTAGCAAATTGTAATTGATGAATGGGTCATGAATCTGGTTAGATCGGTTTAGGATAGTTAATATTGACCGCTCTTACACGGTTCCCTATTTAGCGTTGTACTGCAATTGTATAAATGCAACAATAAATAATCATAATGAATTTAAATGCATTACTAGATAGAAAATTAGGTCTCATCGTTTTTCTTTGAAATAGCTTGATGTAAGCGTAATTTCTATTCTTATAGTTTATTTTCTTTTACTTCTCATCTGAGGAACTCTCTTTCAGTTTCTTGCTTCCCTGCTACCTAAAAACTTAAAAAATAATTTCAGTGTCAATCGCCATCTTGTGTCATTCGAAAAACTGTTCTTTTATTGTCCTTTCTCCTCACTAAAGTCTTCTTCTTTTCTTTTTTTTTTTCACTCCCAGTAATCCCTTAGCGTCTTAGTGGCATTTAGTATCGCTTGGGCTGAAATGTTTAAACAAAAAAGATTAGCAAGCTGTTTTCGCAAACCCATGCTGGTGACTGAAACTCCTCGACCGATATATTAATATAAACATCATAGGATGTTGTAAATATTGACTCAGGTCGCCTGCTGTTAGCACGTTAGTTTAGCAAACCATTGTTATCAAGTGAATTCGATCTTCAAAGTGTACTTTTAAGTCAGTTGAGCCGCGATTAGGAATTTGCATAATATAATTACTTCAAATCATTTACACCGAGAGAGCAAAATATTTTCGAGAGAACAGTCGCCCAGGCCCACATTTCTCTCCCTTGTCTACGAGCCTGTATATATTATGAAACAATGAAAATCTCAGGAGGATCATTCGCACTTCATAGTAGAAATTTATGATTTTGATGGTGAAAGCAGTCTTTCAGTCATCCATTAACAACTGGCCAGTAAGCATTAAAAAGGAAAATATACGTAGTATCATTGTCTCTTAAGCGTATCAAATGTTGCTAGTTTTGATGTCATATTTTAAGTTTCAATGTTTCTTTATGTATACTGGATATCGTAAAAAAACACATTAGTACCCGGGAATTATTGTAATCATTAGGAAAGTTTTAGAGTTTTAGTCGTGAAATTATCAAATTTAATTCTTCTACTTGCTGTGTTCAGGACGAGTACAATCATCTCAGCTTTTCCTATCCTTTCTAGCTTTAGGTAATGTGTTTGTCTCCATGCTATCTCTCTCTGTCCCTGTTCAGCCATCTATTTACACAAGCTCGTTCAGTAGATTACTTGATCTTCCCTTCTGTCCCTCTTGCCTTCAATATGACATGTGTGCCAAAATTCTCCAAGCCTACTTTCTTCCTTATGTGTCCAAGAAATGTCAACTGTTTCTTTCTAGTTCTAAGAGCTTTTTCTTCTTCTCATTTTCTTAAAAATAACATTTTCGTTGCTCATATGTTCAGTCCATGATATTCTTAGCATTC
The DNA here is from genome assembly GCA_037127315.1 of Ascarosepion bandense. NCBI lineage: Eukaryota > Metazoa > Mollusca > Cephalopoda > Sepiida > Sepiidae > Ascarosepion > Ascarosepion bandense. The sequence continues at coordinate 4,013,439 of JBBBDQ010000154.1, forward strand.
TTCAGTAGAACCACATCTCTATTGTCTCAAGTCTCTTCATCTCTGAGAAAATTGCCCAGCATTTACTGCCAATCTTTTTAATTAAAAGTGGATGCTTTATAGCTGACTTAATATTCATTATTTTTCTATGTGCCGTGTCCCTTTAAGACGTAGGCGATCATGGCCTTCCACATCCCTCTATCTTTTGTAGCCCTGAACGAGTTTTCACTTATTATTTTTACCAATACCTGCTCTACCATCTACTGAAACCCATCAAATATGTTATTCGTTGCTTTCCTATGCCCCTCTTTCCCTCTATCTGTCATATGAGTATTAGATTCTCCAAGCCTCGACTACCTCTTCCTGATGTTAAGTATAATCTTCTTTTTCGTTTCCATCCTCTCCAAAACCTTGTTGTTCACATGTTCAATCCACGGTATCCTCAGACAATAATGATAATGATGCCGAAGATTGTTATTCTCTTTTGGAAGACTAACGAAATATCGAATTGAAATTCTCATAAAACCAACGAATAATCTACACTTTAAAGCATTTTACTACATATACATAAACAGCTTAGCAGAGCGAAAGGCGTCAACAATAAAGTACCCAGATATAATCTGTGCCGTCTCCCTTCAGGACGTAAGCGATCATAGACGTCCACATACCCCTACCCTTGTTGTTCTTACCACTTTTCCTCTTGGTATCTTTCCCAAACCCTGCTCCGCCATCCACTTACTCAAGCCCATCAAATATATCTTCCATTGGTTTCCTCTGTCTCTCTTTCCCTCTATCTGTCACGTGAGTATTAGATTCTCCAATCCCTCCTTCTTCGTTACGCGTCCCAGAAACTTCAACTCTCTCTTTCTGATGGTTAGTATAAGTTTCCTTTTAGTCTACATCCTCTCCAAAATCTCGTCGTTGCTAACATGTTCCTCAGCATACTTTTGTTTCACATTAGGCACCCCTTTGGCCAAGTAGACAAAAATGAGCATGTTTGACATATTCTACTTGCTTTTAATCAAAGTTACAAAGCTTCTTAAAGCTGCTCCAGATATTTTGCTGTGTATGGAGATTAATTTTTTACCGACATAATGACACTAATTATCTTCCGTTTCAAGCAGTGGAATTTCGTAATCTAAGACTCTCCATGATATCCTTAGCATCCATCCGTAGATTCACATTTCTGTTCCTTTGTGTCTCTCCTTCATCTTTGGAGATTGTCCTTATTATGCTGAGGTAGTTTGTGAGACTTGCTTCCTAACAGTTCCTGTGTGAAGCTACTTCAAGTGAGATCGAACTCCCAAGCCCGGTAGTTCATTACCCATTCCACTGTGACAGGCGCTCCATCAATAATAATAATAATAATAATAATCAATGGGACACCCGGTAGGGATAGAACTGGCAAAAGTTTTTTTGAGAGGGGACTTTAAAATCTTACGGCTGTCTAGTTCTCGAAAAACAACCTAAAATCCCTACCTCGTCCCTCTTCAAATCTACGGATCAAATCACAGATGCAGCGTGATCATAGTTGGGAGGTTTCAAAACGAGGAAGAAAAGAATCGACGTAGGAACGGGCCTCTGGACCTGTCAGGGCTGCTGAGAGGTGTGCATGATGACCTCTGCCCATCCAGATTACCCCAAGTATCGGCCCTTCCTACCCAGCTCTTCGAATTCCCTTTCCAGTTTTAAATCTTGACATTGACCATCTTCCCCTTCCTTAAACGCATATAATGTCATCGTTGATGCCTGGAGGAACCGAGCAATTGTCGGGTGTCAACATGATGTATTTCGAGGTGAATTAATCAGCTTCTCGCTTAATCCGTTCTTCTTCGGTGTTGTGTTCCTTGTTGGCCATTGGTCTTCCGCTTTTGCCCCGTGTCACTCAGTCACTCACACACTATTCTTCTAATCTCTCACTCCGTCTGTCTCACACTCATTCACTCACACGCACACACACACACACGCACATACACACACACGCGCACACACACAGAGTCTCTCTGTCTGTCTACCTCTTTATCGTTCTACCTATTTGTATATCTTCCCCAGTCTACTACATGATGTGTCATCCGCTTACTTAGTGATTAGTTTTGGTGGTGGCAACGACGACGTGGTGATGGTGGTGTTGTAAAGGGTGGAGGTTACGAGACCCCGGGGTTTTGGTAATGGTCGTGGTGGAAGGAGGATGGAAGAGACACTTATCGCAGCTGGCGATGCGGACAAACCTATCCAGGGATAAAGTGGGCGGAGTGGTCCGAAACGGAGAAAAACATTTTTTTTAAATCCTGACATCCCGATATTTTGAAATGATAATAACGTACGCGGCCATTTTGGCTAACCTAATCTACGAAGAAAAATTTGAGAAAATGAACTAATATATTTTCGCTGTCTCCACGACGAAGAAAAGAGTTTAAAATGAAAAAAATAAAAAATAAAAATAATGGTTTAACAAATGAGTGAAGTAGAATTACTAAGATGGGAGTGTAATTTTGCGAACACTTTATTATTTCAAGATGCGTATTAGAAGAATGTGTGTGGGTGGTGCACTGGATAACGACTTAGAATGAGAAATTGGAGAGCCGAGTTCGAATTCCAGCTGAATTTGTTGCATTCACTTACATGCAAATACTCGTGGGTAAGCTATTAATCCATCTCTCTTCCCTCCAGCCAAGAGTCGAATAACGCGACAAATTAAGTTCTACGGCCACCGGAAATCTGCCCAGTCAGTCATGGATCGAAAGAACCATGATCTTCCAATCGTGTATTACGTATGACACTTAGCTGACTGACTGATTAGAAGAATAAGTCGACAAAATCCAGGATAACTGAACTGAAAAGAACAGGTAGCGGGTTCGAATCGTAAATGTATCATCCAGCTTATCTAACTAAATATACCTTTCATTCATCAATTGATCAAAAAGTTGAATCGGCGTACCGAATTCAAATTCCGATCTAGATAGTTGCGTTCAAATACCATTCGGAAATGTATGAATCCATCTCTTTTTTACCCAAAAATCAATTAAATAGCAAGGCAAACTAGGGGCTCTAGCTTTGCTGTTGACCAAATTAGGATAATGATAACGTAAAACTACTTAAATTTAAAACCATTTGGTCGTGAGGCAACCTTATAAAACCTATTTACCATAACAGCAACGCCTAACGTGGCAAGGGCGTGACCCTCTAGTCCACATGGGAGTCTAATGGTACTAAAGATGAGAAGGAAGAAGAATCAATATCCATAAAAGTAAAAGTGAATATTTGTTACAAGTGTTAGATCACATGCCACAAACTGGCGATACTATCTTGATTTTTCCTAGTAGAGTGGGCTTGTGTCATTTTCGCATATAGAGGAGCAGTTGGGATAATCAGATGACTGACGTTGGTTAGCGATTTTTTGTGAGCATAAATTGTATCGAATCCTTTATAAATGCTGTTTTGTTGGGAAATTTTAGTTTTGACTATAATATTTTATATTAGATATTTATCAAAAGTCTGCACAGCAACTTCTGTGGAACGAGACTCAGGTGTTCTTTATTAGTGTTTCTCGAATGCGTTTAAAAAATCTGGACGTTCTAAACAAATACGGAAGTTCACTAAAACATAATGTCTGTATAATTAGGTTTATGTATTCTTTCAATAATCAAAATGTGATGTGCATCGTGATCAAAATTGCAGATTAACTGTTTTGTGTTCTCAGTCATAATCAAGATCTGAGTGTTGTCAGCAAAGAAGATCTTTGCTGCAACTTTGCAGTTTTTAGAACGCAAGGAGTCAAATGAATTCAAAGTGACGTCATATGTAAAACAGGGACACGGAACTAAACTGACTGGAAAAAGATTTATCACATTTTGTTGTCGTGTAATGGATATTTGCTCGGAATAAGAAGAATTCTAGTCGAATTCAGTGCATTCACTTACGCACAAATACCCTTGGCAAAGGTATTAATTCATTTCTTCTCCCTCTAGATATGGGTTAAATAGCAGGATTGCATTCTATAGCCTTGGCTGGGAACCAGTCTACTGCAGAAAGAAATGGCAACTTTCTTCTGCCTAGTCTGTCATATATCGAAAGAGACATGATCGCCCAAACGTGTATCACGTACGGCAAATTACTGACTGACTGATATGTATTATTATTATTATTATTATTATTATTATTATTATTATTATTATTATTATTTTGCATGCATATTGAATATTTTATACACATTTTGAAATCCCGTCTCTTATGGTGAAGAGTGGAAACACTATTTCAAAAATATGTATAAAATATTTAATATGCGTAGAAAATAATAATAATAATAATCAAGAATTACAGTTAGTAGATTCTGTAGAAAAGCAAAACAGTAGCCAAGAACCAACTATTGCGGCAAAAAATATGAAAATGAAAGCCAAAGATAAAGCTCTTGAAAAGATGAAACAGCGCTGGCAAGACAAACCTCTGCATGGCCAATATCCAGTACGTGCCAATAAATCCAATGTTGACAAAGTTAATACTCATCGATGGTTACGTGCATCTGGATTAAAGTCTGAAACTGAAGGATTTATACTTGCAGCACAAGACCAAAGTCTTTTCACGAGAAACTTTCAGGCAAATATTATGCATAATAATATGGATCCAAAATGCAGGTTTTGTGATAAACACCAAGAAACAATAGACCACCTGATCTCAGGCTGTTCTGTGCTTGCTCCAAACGAATATAAAAATCGCCACGATAGAGTTGGGCAATATTTACATTGGGCAATGTGCAAACATTATGGAAAAGCTGTAAACAAACACTGGTATGAACATCATCCAGCACCGGTTACAGAAATAGAAGATGTAACCATTCTATGGGATTACACCATCTACACAGACAGAAAAATTGAAGCAAACAGGCCAGACATTATTGTTAAAAACCAGAAGGAGAAAACTTGTCTATTAATTGATATGGCTTGTCCAGCGGATTGTAACATAGCAATCAAGGAATTTGAAAAACTGTCAAAATATAAAGACCTGGAAATTGAAATAGAAAAAATGTGGAAATTGAAAACAAGAGTTGTGCCAGTGATAGTAGGTGCACTTGGAATGATAAAAAATGGAACAAAACAACACATTGAAAGAATCCCTGGAAACCCCAGCTTAAGAGATATACAAAAAATTGTCTTATTAAGTACAGCCCACACACTAAGGAAAACGTTATCTATGTAATGCTGGGGATGATAGGGAGGATAGAAAAACATGAAATGGAGTCATAACAACACGCCACTACCTGCCTTAGGTCTCCCCGCAGACTTGGTTGGTAGTGAGACCAATGCAGAAATCGAAATATGATGAAAAATGACATAATAATAATAATAATAATAATAATAATAATAATAATAATAATAATAATAATAATAAATTAAATTCACAGAATAGAGTTATGGCCATTAATAGCCTTGCAATCCCAGTTGTCCAATATAGCTTCAACATCTTAAACTGGACTCTAAACGACATCAGGCGAATGGATGCTAAAACAAGAAAGCTTCTTTCTAAGCATAGGATGCATCACCCAAAGGCTGATGTAGACCGTCTATACATACCCCGTAAAGAAGGTGGAAGGGGTCTTATTCAGCTGGAATTGTCATACAAGACAACAACTATTGGCTTACTAACATACATAGAAACAACAAAGGATTGGATGATACAATTAGTAAGGCAACATGAAGAAAGAAAGAAAAAATATTCAATAATAAAAGAAGGCAGTAAATACAAACAAGAATTACAGTTAGTAGATTCTGTAGAAAAGCAAAACAGTAGCCAAGAACCAACTATTGCGGCAAAAAATATGAAAATGAAAGCCAAAGATAAAGCTCTTGAAAAGATGAAACAGCGCTGGCAAGACAAACCTCTGCATGGCCAATATCCAGTACGTGCCAATAAATCCAATGTTGACAAAGTTAATACTCATCGATGGTTACGTGCATCTGGATTAAAGTCTGAAACTGAAGGATTTATACTTGCAGCACAAGACCAAAGTCTTTTCACGAGAAACTTTCAGGCAAATATTATGCATAATAATATGGATCCAAAATGCAGGTTTTGTGATAAACACCAAGAAACAATAGACCACCTAATCTCAGGCTGTTCTGTGCTTGCCCCAAACGAATATAAAAATCGCCACGATAGAGTTGGGCAATATTTACATTGGGCAATGTGCAAACATTATGGAAAAGCTGTAAACAAACACTGGTATGAACATCATCCAGCACCGGTTACAGAAATAGAAGATGTAACCATTCTATGGGATTACACCATCTACACAGACAGAAAAATTGAAGCAAACAGGCCAGACATTACTGTTAAAAACCAGAAGGAGAAAACTTGTCTATTAATTGATATGGCTTGTCCAGCGGATTGTAACATAGCAATCAAGGAATTTGAAAAACTGTCAAAATATAAAGACCTGGAAATTGAAATAGAAAAAATGTGGAAATTGAAAACAAGAGTTGTGCCAGTGATAGTAGGTGCACTTGGAATGATAAAAAATGGAACAAAACAACACATTGAAAGAATCCCTGGAAACCCCAGCTTAAGAGATATACAAAAAATTGTCTTATTAAGTACAGCCCACACACTAAGGAAAACGTTATCTATGTAATGCTGGGGATGATAGGGAAGACAGAAAAACATGAAATGAAGTCATAACAACACGCCACTACCTGCCTTAGGTCTCCCCGCAGACTTGGTTGGTAGTGAGACCAATGCAGAAATCGAACTATGATGAAAAATGACATAATAATAATAATAATGGCAAGACAAACCTCTGCATGGCCAATATCCAGTACGTGCCAATAAATCCAATGTTGACAAAGTTAATACTCATCGATGGTTACGTGCATCTGGATTAAAGTCTGAAACTGAAGGATTTATACTTGCAGCACAAGACCAAAGTCTTTTCACGAGAAACTTTCAGGCAAATATTATGCATAATAATATGGATCCAAAATGCAGGTTTTGTGATAAACACCAAGAAACAATAGACCACCTAATCTCAGGCTGTTCTGTGCTTGCCCCAAACGAATATAAAAATCGCCACGATAGAGTTGGGCAATATTTACATTGGGCAATGTGCAAACATTATGGAAAAGCTGTAAACAAACACTGGTATGAACATCATCCAGCACCGGTTACAGAAATAGAAGATGTAACCATTCTATGGGATTACACCATCTACACAGACAGAAAAATTGAAGCAAACAGGCCAGACATTACTGTTAAAAACCAGAAGGAGAAAACTTGTCTATTAATTGATATGGCTTGTCCAGCGGATTGTAACATAGCAATCAAGGAATTTGAAAAACTGTCAAAATATAAAGACCTGGAAATTGAAATAGAAAAAATGTGGAAATTGAAAACAAGAGTTGTGCCAGTGATAGTAGGTGCACTTGGAATGATAAAAAATGGAACAAAACAACACATTGAAAGAATCCCTGGAAACCCCAGCTTAAGAGATATACAAAAAATTGTCTTATTAAGTACAGCCCACACACTAAGGAAAACGTTATCTATGTAATGCTGGGGATGATAGGGAAGATAGAAAAACATGAAATGGAGTCATAACAACACGCCACTACCTGCCTTAGGTCTCCCCGCAGACTTGGTTGGTAGTGAGACCAATGCAGAAATCGAAATATGATGAAAAATGACATAATAATAATAATAAATATAAAAATCTTATTAAAGTAAATTGTTTTTTCTGTATAATAATAGCTTCTTATATATATATTAGCTATACGCACCTATACAAACAACGCTCGCATCATCGATCTTCGTTATTTAAAAAACTGTTTCATTAAACATTTTATTTTATTTTTTGTTTTTGCGCAGACGTAGTCTCTAGCCATACCACTGAGAGAATAATGGACTAATCAAATTGTTCTATTTTGATGCTGAAAAGTCCTAAGCCCTGAACCTAGTCTAAAAGTATAAATGATATAGGTAACGAAAAGTTCAGCAGACGCATTCGTTTTCAATAGGATTCCATTGCGGCTGCTGAAAACTCTAAGGGACCTGTCATTAATCGACTACACACTTCCACCGACAAAAAAATATTCCCAAGGTCACAGGTGAAAGTTCAACGGACTCCTACACTATCGCTCTGTATGTATGTACGAAAATCCCCTCTCTCTCTTTCGTGCACATACATACAGAATTTTAAGCTCAAACATCTAAAAAAATTTAATTTCGTTCAAAGCTTTCTTTTATTAGTCAACTTTAAATAACACAAAAAAACATCAATTTAAATTTGTTTTTGTATCTCAATTACTTTGTACCAAAAATTAGCGTTGTTAATCCAGGAATGTGTTGTGAATTCATTTTTGAAATAGGGAAAATTAAAATATTCTACCGAATTTTGTTAGGGGATTCACGGTTGATTTAAACTGGCCTATAAATAAATCTTGACATTGTCTTCTCTACTTATGCATGTGTGAAAGCGCGGTTTCAAATTCTAGTTGGATTCGTTACTGTTAGTGTTATTATTAACTTACGCGCAGACAGTCTTGGGAAAGTATGAACCACCTCCTCCCCTCAGTTAAGTAGTATAACTTTTAACAAAAAAAAAAAAAAAAAAAATCCTAAGTATTCTTAAAAAAACTATCAATGCAATATTTACTTGGAAATTTATCTTATGCTTCGACTTTAAATAATCTATAAAAAGGGTTTATACTTTTTTATAAGCCATAGAAAAATATCAGTCAACAACGTATGTATCATTGCGATTTAATAATTTATGTGCATTTCAGTCAGTTCGGATAATTTTTTTTTTTTAACGATTTTTACAAGATACAAAAGTATGATTATTTTTTTTAATTATGAACATTAGTCTTTGTTGATTTCGTATGTGTAATTTTAAAACTATATAAAAGATGGCTTTCCACGACTATTTCTTCTAAACACGAATTAGAAAAACAGCGAAAGATATTTCTCGAAAAATGTTTAGTCCTAGACTGATCTTCAACATTTTTTTCGTCGCGACTGTGCGTAAAAAATAAAAAATTGTAGACACTGAAATACCAGTTTATTCATGCGGAAAATTAGCTTACTTTAGATTAAAATTATTAATAGCAGGGTTGAAGAAAAGTGACATTTCAAAAATAAGAATTAATGCAAAATGAAAAAATAAGCGTACGACACGGTGTACCAACAGGCTAAATTTAAAAATTAAAATAAGGTCGTATGTAATTGAATTCTCTTAACACGAAAAGAAGGCCATCAAGTAGAAACTTTAGTTTGTGGGAAATATCCAAGTGATAATTTTTTTTTTTTAAGTAAATTTTGTAAAATTATTAAATTCCCTAACTGTCGGAAATAATATTTTGTTCAAAAACATCGTCTGTTGGCATGACTCTTTCCAAAAGAGGTATTTCCTTGAAATTTTTTTTTCCCTTAGGATGTAGGTGATGTTTGATTTAATAATAATAATAAAGTTCCTTGAATGCAATATGTCGAAAACCATTTCAATCATAGTTGGCAATAATGAATGACGGATAGCTAGATAAAAAAAGGTACTAATTATGTACGTCTTTGCTTAATGTATTGTACTGACAATATATAATTTCGTTTGAGTCTAATGGTAATATTGTAAGTAAAATGATGCACTAAAATAACGAAGTAATTTTTTTTTTTTTCAGTTTTCTAAATATCGGGCTGGAAAAAAAAAAAACTACTTGTAATCCGCGTCCGACATTCATTAAAACATACACACATCAACGTAGATATTATTACATTTTATTTATTTGGAGTTGGACTGTTGTCCTTATCTTTACTGTCACATTCACGACGTTTCGGTTGTTGTACGCCCCGGTCTTCTTCAGGTGATGTTTGTTTGAATTTCGAGCCGAACACTTGACGGGTTAGATTGTTCTAATTCCACGTACCATGCCTTTCGATATCTTGATTTTAGTTAATTTGCTTTGATAATTCTCCAAGATTTTTTTATTCTTTCCGCTGAGGTCAGAAATTTGGGTCAAAGAACTTTGGGGTGGGGGGGGAGGGGTTTCAATTACTTTTGGGGTCAATCAACCAACGCTTTTATCTACTGGATCATGTGTTTTTGGAGAATTATAATTTAATAATTAAAATAAAAAATGCTTATTTAATAAAAATGATTTTTTTTAAATGTACAAAAATCCAGTTTTCTGTTCACCCTGTGTTGGCGAGAACTATAAAAAATCGCTAAGTCAAACGCTTCAAAACTTGAAATTTAGCACAAAAAATATTTACGCAAGGCCAATTGTATGTTGTATGCTCAAGAGTAAAGAAAATGCTAACGATTTATTCTTCACTGTTAAAAATGAAAAAAAAAATAATTAAAAAATATTGTTTATTATAAAGTCCTATAAAATTAAATTAAAGAAATTATTAAACCTAAGTAGGTTTTTTGTCAAAGTATTTTCCCAGACAGATTTATTTGCTTATTAAAATTTCATCGATTGGTTTCTGTAATTGAATTGTATGAAAAGTAGAGTTTAAATCTCGAAAAATGCGATAACTTCAAAAATCCAAAATGCTGTGAAAATTAAATAATTCTAGTTTTAAATGAAACAACGAACACACGGAAAACATGGTGATTTAAAAAAAAATAGACTATTTTTAATATATGTCATACAAGATATAGTTATAAATCATAAGTCAATAATTTTAATTTGAAGTCGGTGATATTCACCACGGGAAGTATATATGGTTTTATTCCTCTATCCTGCCTCACTTAAAAAAACTTAGTGTTTGACATAAAACTATCAGGCAATCTAAAATGATATCTGCCAACAAAAATATCTTAACCCCACCCCTATCGGGCGACCCACTAAAGCCGTTCGGATGTTGAATACCCCAGGGGCTAAGTCAACAAGGTTTTGTTGATCTTGGAAGGTTCTTCTGTCCCGGCACATGATTCAAACACTTGTCATGGGATTGCTACCCACTAATAGTGAAAACTGGGAAATGGTTGGAGCAGTCAGTTTGTCAGATAGGGCACGAATATCAAGGTGGGATATTGATAAGAGTGGTGGCAGTGGCAATGGTAGGTGCGATTATGAAGGAAAGAGTTGCAAAGTGTTGTCACAAAATAAGTAAATAATAAAAAGAAACAGATACTCTCCCATTGATGACGAGATGATTTATCCACGGTTCTTTTTATGACACACACACTCTCTCTCTCTCTCTCTCTCTCTCTCTCTCACACACACACACACACTCACTCACTCATATACAGGGTGTCTCAAAACAATGTATATACACATTTTAACAGCTTAATTATCATTTTCTTTCAGATTTTACACAGAAATAACCATGGCAACCAGAGTAAACTTTAAGTAAAGGAAATTCATCCTAAAATGCAAATCGAAGTTTGAAAACACAGTTGAAGGGCAAATACGAGTTAAGGAGGAAATTTCAAACATCCCTTAACATCACTCGAATTAGAGATAAGCTTGAAGCAGATTCAAAACGTCCGTAATAAACATCCCGGAAGAATACAGATACCTACAAGCCCCACAAGGCATAAATAAACGCAAAAAAAACAACAACAACAAAAAAAACGCATTAACAGTCTTCAAAAAATATGTACGACAATCGAGTTGTGAGATAAGACTTTCAAAATAATCGCCATTGCATTTCGGATTGCTGTCATTGAAAATGTTAGCTTCTAAGAATAGTGCATCCTCTAAAGGAAAAAAACCAAAGACTAGAGGTTTGGAAGTGGTACTTGACAGGATGTGTAGAAGATAAACACTTACCAACTATTATTACTTGGAGTGATAAGACTACATTTAAATTAAATAATTCAATTAATCGAAACCTTTGCCTCTACTTGGAACATCAGAATCCGTATATTTTATAAATTTACTAGTATAGTGTAGCTTACCATGAAAGGGGTTAAGTGGATCATCCGTGACTGAACTGGTTGTGATAATCTGTCATACAAGATTCAAGAGGACTTAACGCATGAGAAGTTTTATTCCAACAAGATAGAACACTTTCCACATTACCGTTGTGATGTACGAGATTTGGGCAAAGCAGGTGGAATGAACAAAGATGTTCAACAGAATAACTTCGTGCTCATCACTAGATCTTTTTTATGGAGATATTTAAAAGATAAGGTTTACGGTACAAAACTGACAAAAGTTGACGAATTGAGGACAGCTATCGAATGAGAATCTTCGCAAATACTGAACGAAATGTGTTTCTTGAGTTTTAATTCCATTGTTTCGCGTTCTCAGCTGTGCCTGGACCAGAAAAGTCATCAGTTTGAGAACAGGTGTGACCAGAAAGAAAATTAAATCCGGTCTGTAGATTCTATAACATTTTGAGAATTAAATATATTTCAATAAACACTGATTTTATAATCATTTAAGAAGGAATCCTTCGTTTAAACATGTTTTATTGATTAGAACAAATAAAGAATATTCTTAAGCCTTTTGGTGAGTTTCTCCTATTATTGAAAAAGCCGTTTGTAAAGGATTTTGCTGAAATTCTGGGTGATGTTCCGAGTATTTGTCATTTTCAAGGAAAGAATGTAGAAAATTGAGAGATGACCGGTGCATTATTCATGTTATTAACACGTTGGCTCCCAAGCCTTATTTCCAACACTATATCCTATTAATTTCGGTACAAGTGACTTTGTTTTAACGTTATGAGACAAGGATATCGTAGGTAGTATTTATCATTCACGACCCACTGTTGTGACGTTCTGTAACTGAGTCCATTTTACAACCCAGAGTCCCAAGCAACCTACCCATGGGTCCTTGGAAAATTCCCAATATACAAGTATTACATTGATACTAACACTCACATTTAAAACTATTTAATTTTTGGCGGGGAAAATGTAGTTCTGGTGTACCATAATCTCATATGCAATCAATCATAACATTCCACTCCCAATAATATTCATAGAACAGTAATTATAAAACGACCCACTGGAGGATCGTATGAATCTTACAGACATACCACAAACCGGTGGCAGACATACCACACCCGGTGGGTCGTGTGGGAGTCAACGTGTTAACAGTCCAAAGTTTATAATGTATAGATTTGTGTCACTTGACAACAATTACGTTACACTTAAAAAAATATTTGAACACATGCACACAGAGATTGAGATAGAATTAAAGCACACACACACACACACACACACACACACACACACACACACACACACATATATATATATATATATATATATATATATATATACCTTGAAGAAAAACAAAAACCGTTTCTGGAGCGAATGGTCAGCTTGCCAAAACCTAAACTCTTATCCAGATAGTTTCATTATAAAGAAGACAAAACTGAAAAGAGAGAAAAGCTTGAAAGTAAACTTACCTACTCAGTAAAGTACTCGAAGCGTAAATTGTATAGACCGAGTAAAAAACGCTTACAACGTTAAATCTTATGGAAGGATGGTTCTAGTCGTGACTCGAGTTTCACGCACACGCAGTTTTCAGACGACTTGAACGGAAATAAAAAAAAAAGTGGGAGCAACGGGCTTTATATAACCAATGATCACTCAAAAGCATCACGGAAAAATAATTTCATTAAAAGGCCTCGTGGATAGCCACATCCATGAATAAACAAACAATCCTGTGGGTGTTACTCAACTACTAACTGGTGTACTGCAGGGTCGAGTTCGATTAAAAAAAAAAAAAAAAAAATCACGGATTAAGTAATATGCTATTCCGGTGGAATGTGTTTTACATTATGTCTATATCTGCTAATTAACTCTTTTTTTAAAGTATTCTTTTAGTATCATAAATTTTTCTTCCACGCTATTGTTTTTACAACAACCACGCTCTCTCGTAGACTTACCTGTCACCTTTCTGATCAGAGTACAATTAAACAACATTTCTTAGAAAAACATAGCCATGTAGGTAATATCAGACAGATTTTAGTCAATAATACAATAATCCTCACTCATACACACAGTAAAAAGAACATTCAGATATTGAAAGCCATCTACATTAAATCCAAACAAGTTCACACTTTATAAAATCACGTTTAAATCTGGTCATAACACATTACATTGCATTTAAATATATGGTTCTGTTAACCTCTCTGAAGATGGCTCATGTGAGCCGAAAACTTAGAACCAACTTAATAAATAATTATCCAAATTATATATATATATATATATATATATATATATATATATATATATATACACACACACACCACACACTCCAAGTAATTTTAGAGGACTTACCTACTTCTCTTTTAATCTTTCAACCATACGCTGACAGTAGTGTTTTCTTTGTTACTGTTTAAAACTCAGTTTATGTTTATTGTACCTTTTCCCAGTCATTTTCAGTAGCTCCTATGCATATTTTCTCTTCCTTAGCTTGATTATTATTTTTTAATATTATATATATCTATATATTCTGCGTCTCATTATGAGTCGCATTTAATCTTGTGAAAATGATGATCTTTAATTTTACTGTGCAAATTCTTACTCTCGACCACCCTTACTTAAAAGGCGACACCTTATTCAAAACACTTTGATGACCAACCTGATAATATATACAAATTATAATAGCCTAAATGTTCCTTTTTACGATATGATAAGAGATTAATGAATTTTACCGGAATTTCAAATTTTTGCATTCTTTACAAGGATACAGAAAATGCAAGTGACATTCAACTATAATTAAAAACCATAATGGAAAAACTTGTGCAAAAAAAAAAACAAAAAAAACAAAAAAAACATTAGCAACAGTGTCAGTTTAACGAAAACGAAGTTAATGTGAAACGCGTATGCTGCACAGTCTGAACCTAGTCTTAGAAGTTATTCATCTATTGTTTTGGTGAGCTGCTATAATTTTATATGAAACAGATGGCACTGAACCCAAAGTAGAATTCCAAAGTTAATATCACTTGATAAATTGATACCCTTTCATGCAAACATCCTTTTCACAGTACTCTACAAGTTTTGAGTCAAACGATCAAGTTGGTCACTTCATCAAATGCGTGTATTCGAAATCTATTTTACCGCGATATCTATTAGTCTCCCATTGTTGATATCGCAACCTGTGGAGACGTTTTTACAATACCCCAACATTTAATTTAATCAGTCTTTCCCATGGTTCGTCCTGGATATGACAATAAACTATACCCGCCAGCAAAGCCTCCGATCGGAAGATTTTCAGGAGTGTGGAACCACTTTTTAATTGCAGATGTTCCTAGATCTACCCTGACAAGATGTAGTAGCACATGTTAGGGTCCCAGCTATGGGCAAATAGTGAACTCCCAAACTGGGAGCAGAACTCTATGAAAGTTTAAAAATACATCTTTATAGTCTTCATGGTAAAAATGTTAGCAGCAATACGTTTTTGTAAGGAAACAAAATATTAGCAGCAATGTATATTACTAATGCGCTCAAAAGAATTCAATCTCGACATTAAATGACCCATAAGGAGCTGATATGCCGTTAAAAGAACAAAACAAACTTGCCCGTGGTTGAGTTGCACTGTATTTTTCGGTGAAATGAATAATTGGAAAATCGGTATTCTTGTATGAAGCTGCCCATATCACTCAATTTTTCTATATGAATGTCTTGTGAAGAAGGCTGAGCGATCGGATTCACCTGTTTTATCTTTTTATTTATTATGTGCAATAATGAAAAATTCATAGGATGGTAAAAATATATATTTCTTTCTCTTGATGTAGAACAAAAATTGCTCTTATCAGACCTGTATCTTTTACATATTTTAGGTTGTTATATATTCGTTTTTTTCTTCTGATGTTCTGAAAACTATCTATAAGAACAGGGGTCGGTAAACACCCGACCCTTAGGCCACATCCTGCTCGCGAAGAATTTTTATCAGGCCCGCTAATTTAAGCGTAACTCAACTTAACTTAATTACTGTACTCTTTTAATTCTTTCCTTTTCAGAAGTATTTTTGTATTTTGAACAAAAACACGTCCATGGGAACTAATAAAAAAAAGTAGATTTTGAGTGCCGAAATTTTAACAGAGGCTGAATACTTAGCTAATTTTTCATTGAGCACTTCGTGAAGAAAGTTTCAAATATTAAACGACACTATGAAACTCGTCAATACGTCATAACATTTTCAATGAAAAGTCATGAGAAAACGATGTTGCACAGCTGCGAAAGGATTTTAAAAAAAGCAGTCATCGTTTTTCATTAGAAAGACTGAAAAAATGACAGAAATACTCGTGCTCGCTACGAGGTGTCAAAACTCATTTGAGAAAGGATGAAACCCTTTCCTGATGGAGAGTTCTCCAAATATAGCATGTTGAAGGTATCTCCAGAAAAAAGGAATTATTTTCTGAGATCAGCTTACAGGCAAGAATAGTAATAAGGCCAATTAAAGAATGCCAACAAAGGTAGTTTGAATGACACTTTAAACATGTGAAGTATTATTTCATTATTATCAATAACACCATAGATATGAGAGATACTTCTCACTTGACAGGGTTTGTGAAGGGAGCTAACACCAAAATCTGATGCCGTGGAAGTATGATGAAATAGATAACTGAAACAAATGTAGATTCATCAAAGTTTATTGGGGTCAATGGAGCACCAATGATGATTGGAAGAAAAAACGGGGTTTGTTGCATTGCTTCAAGAACATATTGGTATCGATGACAAACTAATCAAACTTCACTGAATTATCCATAAGGATGCATCATGTGCAATGTCATTGATTTTAAGCACATCATGACTGTGGTTGTGAAAATAGTGACTTTTATACTGTCAAGAGGACTAAATAACCACTAGTTTCAAAATTGTAAAAAAACAAATTCATGCAGAGTATGGTGACCTTACATATTTTTCAAATGTTTAATGATTTAGCTGTAGAAAAATGCTGGAACAAGTATATGAAAGAAAAATTGCTATGATTTTGGAAAGCAAAGACCAAGATAATTCTTACTTTCAGGATCCAGAGTGGATTGTCAACCAATTTTTTTAGTAGATATAACGACCCGCATGAACACTTTGAATCTTGAGCTTCAAGCAAAGAACAAGCTTATATTTGAGATATTTGATCAAGAAAACTTCGACTGTGCGAACCACAACTTCAAAAAAGGAAACTACTCTCATTTTCCAAGCACTCAAAATAGATAGAGAGATATAATATGAGATATCGCTGTGGGTCCTATTCAGAATTTTAAAAGCATTTTTTCCTCACGTTTACCGGCAATATGGAAATCAATTTAAATTATTTGCTACTGCCGTGGAAAGCAGAATGGAGCAAGTGGTAGAAAAATATCAGTTAGTGTTCAGTCAGTTAAGTGCTATGCGTGATACACGCTTGGGCGATCATGTCTCGAAAGAGACATGACTGACTGAGCAGAAGATTATCCCGCAATAAGTTGCCATTACTTTCTACGGTTGACAGCCTAGGCTATAGAACCCAATTTGTTCTGTTATTTAACCCATAACTGGTAGGAAGAGACGGATTAACTTTTTGTTGCATATTGGTTAAAATTATAACTTTTCTCTAACCTTTGTTGCATATTGGTTACAATTGTAACCAATATGCAACAAAGGGTAAATACCTTTCCCTTGCGCGTAAGTGAATGCAAGGAGTTCAACTGGAATTCGAACGCGGCTCCCCGATTTCTCGTTCCGAGCCGATATCCACTGAACCTCAACGCACATCCCAGTTGGAGTTAATCAACTTAAAATGTGACGAATTTTTTAAATTAAATTTTCCACTGCTAACTTCTACAAGAAATGTGTTCTGCAAAGCGGAAAATATAAAAACCTATTGAATAATGTGAAAATGGTACCTATATTTAGAAGTACATATGCTTATGAACAACTTTTTTTCGAAAATGAAAGGTTGTTTGAAGACCACCTGGATGATGTTTTTCTCCTGTCATCGACATATAGTTCACCTGATGTGGAAAAGTTATTGAACAATTAGCAGAAACAAGTGTCTCATTAAATAATTCCCCATTTCTAACTCAATTTCATTTGTAGTAAAGAATTTTCATTTTTTTTTGTGTGTGTGTGTGTGTGTGTGTGTGTGTGTGTGTGTGTGTGTGTGTGTGTGTGTGTGTGTGTGTGTGTGTGATTTAGTTTTTGTCCTGTTATTCCTACAGTAAAATAAGGAACCTTCTTTAAATAATATAACCTTAACTTTTAACCTTCAAACCAAGGCGGCATTCTGGATGGAGCTGTCTAAGATCGAAACAATTTATTATCGTACATTCGATACCATGCTCCCCCACTACGAGACCCTGTCCAAGAATAAACTTTGGTGGCATTTTTTGTTTCTTATTAACATTTCCTGTGAAATAATTCTTCTACTTCTTTTATATGTTGTATTTCTTCAGGACGTAGGCGATCATGGTCTTCCGCGTCTCCATATCCTTTATAGCTCTTACCACCTTTTCACTTGTTACCTCCCTTTAAAACCGGCTCTATCATCCATTTGCTCGTTTATCAAGTATGTCTTGTGTTGTTTTCCTCTGTCTCTCTCTTTTCCTTTATCTGTCCTGGGAGTATCAGATTCTCCAAGCCCTTCTTTCATATTACATATCCTGTCTCTTCCTGATGTTAAATATAAGTTTACTCTTCGTTTTCATCCTCTCCAAAACCTCGCCGTTGTTAACAGGTTTGCTCCATGGTATTCTCAACATTCTTCTGTTTATTTCAGATGAGACGCACCTTTGAGATGGAGTGCCAAGTCGACAAGAATGAGCATGTTCGACACATTCTATTTGCTTTTAATCAAGGTCAAAAAGCCGCACAAAGCAGCTCGAGACATTTGTGATATATTTACGGAGATAGCTTAATTACCGACAGAATGACATAGGAATTATCTTCTGTTGCGAGTAGTGGAATTTCGCACTCACGGACTCTCCTCGTTCTAACCGACCTGTTCAGTTCATGATAATCGATTGCATGCGCTGATTAAAGAATAATCGCGATAAACCACGAGGGAATTGGTTCAGAAGATCGCAAGCTCTTATGTTACTGTCGCTCGTCAACTTCATTCAATGGGTAAAGTTCAGAAAAACGGCACATGGGCGCCACAGACATTGACCGAGATAAACAAACTCCATCTCTTTTCTATTGTCGCCAGTTAATTCACTCGATACCAGCCTAGTTTGTGGAAAGAGTTCAGGTGGGAATTCTGCGACACCCAACATATTTTCCTGATTTAGTTACTTCAGACTACTACCTTTTTCAGTCGCATTCTAACATTTTGGAAGTTTTCACATTAAATCAGTAATCAAAGAAGATCTCTGGAAAGCAATAAAAACTGCTCCAAGTAGAACATAATTTTTTTATTTATAAGTTCCAAAGATAAAGATCTAGGTACGTGTATTTGATTATAAGAATATGTCATATACCTGAATAAATTATCATATCATTATTTTATTTGTTAATATTGGCTTCTTGACCTTCTTTATCGTTCATCAGCCTTTCACCGATTGATTTTACTAACCCTCCTGTTGTTGTTTTTTTTTTGTTTTTACCTTGAATATTACTTGCAGATTTTTATTGCTTCTACACAATATTGAATATTGTTTTCCATTCTCATGCAAATCTCTTAAATGTGGACCCCAATTTTTTCTATGAGATTGTTATCTAGATAGACTGGAGTCTATTCCTTCAATCTGTGTCCTTTATTTTTTATTTTTTTATTTTTTTATTTATTAATTTTGGCAAGGTGGGAAATAGTCAACATTCATCAATATATATTTTAGCTTACACAGTATAGATATGTTCATGATTAATATCACTTAAAAAGGTGCAATCCAAGAACTTACATAATTCTCTACATACACTTAGATAGCACCATCATCATCACTTTTGAAGTAACCCATGATTTTACTGCATAACATAGTCCTATATATATATATATATATATATATATATATATATATATATATATATATACTCAACTGCCTTGGTGTGTAGGTTGACTATTTCTATGAATATTTAAAACTCTAGCTCAGCCATCAGACTTCAATACAACTCATTTTTCATCAATAAAACTTACAGTTGTTAAATCAGTTTTCATATACCGCATATTTCTACGAATAAGGACCTATAGATAAGATGAGACCGAAAATGTAGGTAATTTTTTGTTTTTGTATCTCTATCCATAGAAACAGTCAGTCAGTCAAGTGCCATGCGTAATGCACGGTTGGGCGTTCTTGTCTCAGGCAGAAGATTTTCCCGCAATATGTTGCCATTTTTTCTGCAGTTGACTGGTTTCCGACCAAAGCTAAAGAACCTAATCTATCTTGCTATTCAACCCATAGATAGAGGGAGAAGAGATGGGTTAATATATTTCCCAAGGGTATTTGTGCGTAAATAAATGTAACTGGAATTGAAACTCAGCTAGGCTAACCTGTATGAGTATAAAATAAAGCTGATCTCATGAAAAAGGTTGCTTTGCTAACCTTTATCATTATGAAATCAAAAGGAATAAAATGATACAAAGTATTGACATGAATCTTTATGAAAATAGCAATAACGATTTCAATTTTAAAATTCAGATTGGAAGAATGTAAAAGTCACAACCCTTGTCACCTCATTCAAAAAATATTTTCAATACATTGGATGGCACTGAAGATGATATACTTTATGACTGACAATAAAACCAAAGCCGAAGCTGATTTACAAGTTTTAGACTGGGACACATATGACGAAACTGTAAATGGCAATGTGTATGATGATCACTTTACAGGGGATAGTGACGAACATAGTAATTTTGAAAGGTTTTAATAAAAAAAAAATACATACTGTATAATGTATGTTATTGAAAAATAAAGTTTGCATGTTATCTTAATTGTCATTTAACACCATAATGATAATGAATTTTAATTTTAAATATAGATTGTACAGGGAGCGATGGATGAATTATTGTCTAAATTACGCAAAATAAAAATAGCACTGACATCTCATTTTAACATATATATTTACTCCAATTACACAAAAATATCTTGAAATATTAAAGAGTTAAATTATTCAATAAAATCGCCATTGGTTTCAATCACGGCTTTCAGACGACTTCGGAATCTCCTGTATCTCTTCATGTCTCCTTGTTTAAGTTGGTGAATGCTGTCATAATCCTTGCCTTCAGCTCATCTTTAGTGTTACAAGGAGTTTTGTTGGTCTCTCACTCAATTGCTCCCTACATTTAATAATCAAGGGGATTGTAATCCGAGGAAATAGGTGGCCAGATGTAAGGGGTGTTGTGATTGCGAAAATCGTCTGATAGCTATGATTGGATTCTCCTACTTGTATGGTATGGTGCAGAATCCTGTTGGCAAACTTAGGGTCTTCTAGCAGCCACTCTCTTGGCCTAGGGCGGCACTACCTCTTCAACGTACTTGATGTGGGCCTCCTTATTGAAGCTGAGGACCTGTAGGAAGATGAATGGAGACAACGTTTTCATCACTAGTAGTCACTCCAATCAGTGACTATTTATGAATACTCTGTACTATCCTCAGATTGACACTCAAACACTGTGAAATGTTTGTATTGGAGCATCCGACATCTTGTATTCATGTCTATGCTTGGCCGGTTTAAGAGATTTTTTCTGTTTCTTCTTTGCTTAACATTTAGAAGGCATTTTTCACTATTCCAATACATCTTTGAATTTTAGTGTTGTATTTTACATCCCCTGTTAAAATCATTCCGAGATACTGGAACTTTTGCACTTGCTGAATGTTGTTATCTTTAATTTTTAATTTGCATGTTAGGTCGTTCTTACTTCTATTACTGTGACAACAGTTGGTCATGGATATGCACCTAGAGTATTTTGCCTCTGCTGCTGATGGTGGTGCAACATCTTTTACGGCTGTACAAGCCCAGATGGCAAAGACAGTCAAAATTGCAATGAATGCATGTGAAGACGCTCTTTCCCGATATCGCAGTTGTTCTCTTTCCTTCGCATATGCTTGTCCTCAGCGGCAATTTCTTCACTCCTCACTCCGACCATTGGTGTAAATCATGTCTTCATCATAAGTGACTGCTGGTGATACCTTCCCACCTCTCAATTCCCATGCTCATTTTACTCATGTCCCTTTTGCAAACGTCCTTGAAGTGAAGATGAGGTTGTCCTCATGACCACTTGCCAGTGGCCAGTTGCCCATATAGAAGGATCTTCGGAATCTCCCATCAGTAGACTGTGACAAAACTGGAGTGTCCTCTCCAGGGCATCAGCCTGGGCAGGTTTTTATGAGAGATCAGCATTTTTTTATGAGGGCTTATGACAGATCTTTAATATACCGTTTTTTCTGGCTTACAAGACGTTGCAACTTGGAAGAGACAATCTAATATTGGAAAGAAATTTCTAAGAAAAAACATGTCATTCTCATAAAACAACACATTCACCATGCGTCCCTTACATAATGGTAACACGTATTATTTACATTAATCACTCGTTCGATATTTTTGTATGGCAAACTAGTTGGTGCTTAGAAAATATACTATGCATCTTTCATTGTCCAAAGGTTGTTTTAATTTCCTAAAAATTAATAAGAAATTTTAAAAATTTGCATGTAAAAATATAAAACAATAAAATACATTTTATTCATACTGAAATCCCCAAAAATCACCACTGCTGGATTCATGTAAAAGCTCTAAACTATCATCTGCAGAGTCATCACTACTGTCGATCATGTACAATAAATGATCCTCACTACTATTCATGTCATGGTGGTAACCATGATGGTAACTGACTCGCTCGTATTTTTCAAGCTAATTTTTTGCAAAAAGTGTGTCTTGTAAACCGGAAAATATGGCACTTCTTACATTGATCATATAAATAAATCATGAAACTTTTACCAACTTAATAATAGTTTGATTGTGATAATATGAACTTACATAATACAGCTGGCTATGATGTACATATATATGTATAAAGAATTTACGGATTTTATTTTTTATCTAACATATTTTTATTACTTTAAACATTATTTTTAGCGAACACCCGTATATTTCCTTGAGTGCACAGACCAGTAGCTGAAATTAATGTTTAAAATGAACGAAGTATCTACTCAAATATGGATATCTACTAAAAATAATGTTTGAAATAATAAACATAAGTCAGATCAAAAATAAAATCCATTAATTCTTCAGAAATTGCTTTGTTTACGTTGTGGCTACAAAACGGAGCTGATATGCATCTCAAGTAAAATCTGAATGAGGGAATGTGCTTTAAAGAGAACCTTGCTTGATTGTGAAGCTCTTCATAACGAAGTGGAGAAAGAATGACTGACCTGACCGTGGTTTTTCATGCAGAAGGGAACATAGCTTCAAATAGAGACATAATTTCTTGAATAAGCTTTCTTGGTCACACAGGTTTGCAGACATAAATGAATAATGTTTAAAATAAAAGGAACGTTTACTCGAATATGGGTATCCACTAAAAAATGATATTTGATGTAATATTTACATGGATAAATAAGCCTGAAATTAAAATATTAACACACAGATACATGCATACACCCTTGTGAAAATTAAATCAAACAAAATGAATAATGCTTTCCTAGAATCATTTTTCCTGATAACATATATGTCGTCTCTTGACATTGTTTTTCTCTTCCGACCACATTTTCCTTTACGTTTTGAACTGATGGATTTAGTGTTTTTCTTTACCTTGATGACACGACTGACGGTTGAAATACTGACACCAACAATATACGCGATCACTCTGTAAGGTTTGTCAGCGTGTTCGTGCAGTGTTACAATTTTCGTAGGCTTCCTTGAAGTCGCAGACAACTAATCCAGAGTCGAGACAATAGTGTCTGGAAGTGGTAAAAATCTGATACAATAACGGGTGATGCAATATTTTTCAAGGCCAAACAAATTTCGTCATACACATAGAAAATAGATTCATATTACTGCACACCACTGCAAATGACTTAATCTGAAGAAAAAAATAGAAAATCGATTACACTCTGTCACTTCAGTGGGTCTAAAACTGGCTGAATAGTGAAATAAAGGAAACTAAAGCAGTTGTTTCAGTTAATTTGCACAAGAGTTTTATATAATTTCTTCTAAAGTATGTTTCTTTTTTTTTTCATTTACAGTAGCTTCAAAGTCGGCATAAATCTGCTCAGTTAAGTGACAAATTAAGTGCCAAAATATCCTTTTATCAGTAAACCATTGAAAATACTATACATATAATTCTATGAATAGATTAATATATATATATATATATATATATTAGTCATCCTCATACAAGCCTGTGTCGCTATATCACAGCTCATCAGTGTAGCTAGATGCATCCACTTGCTTCTGGCCGGGATCGAAACTCGACCAATTTGGTGTCAGTCGGAGTCGCTACTCCCTAAGCCATCGACGCATGGAATCAGAGAATGGAAATTTTAATGTGTTGTATATAAGCAGTGTATATACACGCCAGTCACCGAAACAAGTCAATTTATTTCTGAAGAGTCACGCATATAGCAGAAGTGGAAACTGTTTTTAAATTTTTTTTTCTCCAGAGTGCTCAATCATAATGAGAGCATAATATATATAATATATAAACAACCACTATTTGTGTTATATATATATATATATATATATATATATATAACAGAAATATAGGTTGTTTCCAACAAGAGAAACTGGTATAGAAGAAAATGTGCGAGGAGCTGTGGACATTTTGTTTAACGTGTACATTTATTGTTATTATAATTATTAATATTACTTGATTTTTAAGTGTCTATAATGATGCTTGTGTCACTACACATGTTTTGAGTCCAAAGTTGACCCTCTTCAGCCGAATAAACGTGTTTGTCTTTCTGACGGCCTAAAATACCGTGTACATATAGATAAGTGGACGGTGAGTAGGACAGAAAGTTCATATGCATGCATGTTTGGTAATTGTTTGTTTGTTTGTTTGTTTTTTCACACTCACTCGTTAAAACTCTTCCATTTTGGAAATCATTCACTTTTTATTGGCCAGAAAAAATTTTCACACTCTCTTGTGAAATTTCATTTTGTCTTTATATATATATATATTTTAATCATTTCACCCCGAGCAAGGCAGAAATGCCACTGATGAGCTGGGGGCTACATAACTGTAAAAAGATTAATTAGAAAAGAGTGAGGAGTACAAACTAGATAGAAAGGAGCAATAGAAAGCTGAGAATGCAGATGCGATGACAGATACATAGGTGGAGAGAAAGGAAAGGTTATAGGGGGGAGAGTTAATGTGGTTAATAGATGAGTATTGACATTGCACTTAAATTTCTGGAGGTTGTAGCCGTCAGGAAAGCAAGAATATGGGAGAGAGTTCCACAGGCGGGAAGTGCGAGAGAAGAAACTGAAGGAGTAGAATTGTCGTCTGTATTTGACTAACCTGACTGTGAATGGGTGGAACCCAGTTGCCAGTCTGGTTGCACGAGTAAACACCTGTTGAGGAGGCACCAGTGACTTAAGTTCGTCCGAGCAGATATATATATATAATCATTTCACCTTAAGCAAGGCAGTACTGCTACTGGTGCACAGGGGGTCACATAAGGAGAGAGTGTTGAGAAAGAGGGACAAATTACAGGTGGAGCCAGAAAATGGGTAAGAGAAGGATGAGAACTCTTTTGTGAAGAGAGCTGCATGAGAATAGAATGGATAGGGAAAAGAACATGATACAAGGGTTGTCAGGGAAAGGATGTGAATCAAGGAGATAGAAGATGGCAATTGACATTACATTTAAATTCTTGTAGATTTTAGCTGTCAGGGAAGCAAGTATACAGAAGGGAATACCACAAGTGGGAAGTGCAAGAAAAGAAGCTATTAGAGTAGAAGTTGCAGTTACATTTGATTGGTTTCACTGTAAAAGGGTGGGACCTACTTGCTAGTTTAGTAGCTTGAGTAAAATCATGTAGCACCAGGAAGCTAAGCTCATTGGAGCAGAAGCTATGAAAGTATTTGTAGAAGAGACAGAAGGAAGCCATATTATGTCGGTGAGAAAGTGATTGGAGCTGAGCTTCAAAATTGCTTTCAGCGATTTTGATTCAATTCTATGGGTCATCTAGTTCTTTTTTGTTGTTTTTGGAATACTATTGTTTGCAATGTTTCGCAATTTGTTTTTCAGTGTGTCTGAATTTAGTGTATCTGTTTGTGTATCTTAGGTTTTTCATGTCGTTTTGTTGAGAGAAGGCTTGTATTTTTTTATAAATATATTTTCCTGCATCATGAGTGTGTCATAATTTGAATTTTAGGTGTTTATTACACCATCATCAGTCAGTTAAATGTGGTCAATTTACTTGGTTATATATAGATATATTGATAGATAGATAAGGATATTTAAAAAGGAAATTTAACAAAAATAAAGAAGGCATTAGATTAGATGAATACATTTTAGAAGAGTTGTGTGTATGAACTCATACAAAAATGTATTAATGTGTTGCCAAAGAAGACTAAGAAACGTCAAAATTATTTCTTTCCGGTTTAAACTTTTGTCATGTCTAGTTTTCTTTGGCAACACAATGATACATTTTTTAAATGAATTTGCAAACACAATTTTGTTTTAAATGTAATAACCTCCCACTCTACTTTATTCATCTCATTTGATGATCTTTATTTTTTGTTTAATTTTATTTTTTAAATCTCCTTATCTATATAACCAAGTAAATCAACCACATCAAAGTCAACCACATTTGACTGCCTGTTGATGGTGTATTAAATTCTGAAACTTTATAGCTATTAAGTTGCAATATGCTATTATTATGATAACAACTATATATATATACTCCCCTAAGACACAAGGGGTTACTATAAGTTAAAGAAAAGTAAAATACTTTAGAAGGAACCATATATGCATATCTATGTGTTCATATTTTCATTTCAGGCTTATTTATCCATATAATTGTTACTTCCAATACTATTGACAGTGGATACCCACATTCAAGTAGACATTAGCAATTAAAGAAGTTTTAAAATCTCAGAAGTATTTTGATCCCAAAATTCAAAGGTGCATTGGAATAGTGAAAAATACTTTCCAAATGTTAAGCAATGGAGAAACAGGCAAAAACTCCAAAACCGACCAAGCATAGTCATGAATGCAATATGCATATACAGGGAAACCAAATGACCCTGAAGAATGAAGACTTTACAACAACAATGCCCTCATGAAACTTCAAAGTTGGCATGACTAAAATAACAATGCTCAGTTAAAAGAAAAGTTTCTCTATACAAATTATATATATATATATATATATATATATATATATGTGTGTGTGTGTGTGTATTTGGGAAGCAACCTTTTTATTAAGCATGTTTCGTTAAAAAGGACTGACAAAGAAGACTCTATTAATATTTTTCCAGTATTTGAACAGTCAATCAGTCAGTTAAGTATCATATGTGGTACACGCTTTGGGCAATTGTGTCTTGAAAGGGACATGACTGACTGGACAGATTTTATCCCACAATAGATTGCAATTGTTTTCTGCGGTAGACTGGTTGCCAGTCAGCCCAATCTGTCCTATTATTTAACCCATAATTTGAGGGAAGAGATGGATTAATGTTTTTCCTAAGGGTATTTGTGCGTAAATTAATGCAAAGAATTTAACTGGAATTCAAACTCAGTATCCTGAGTCAATATCCACTGCACTACAATGCACAAATCATTTTTACTGGTGATAAGGAATGTAAAAATATTTCATAATTATTATTTTCCCAAGCACTTTCAGCCACTTCTCTGGCCATTCTCAAAGATGATATGTTTCTGCTGTTATTATTGTTTTGACTGTAACAAAATTTATTTTGTGTTGTTTTGAAAAAGAAGTGTCCCTTCAAAGCTTTCACGTGACAAGCACAACTGGCATCTTTTCTATTTTTAAGACTTTCAATATTCTATTTCCACTATTAAGCGATGTAGGGTTGATGGTACAAGAGAATTGTTTGATATATAGTGCTTCTCTAATAGCGAGTTGCTTTTGACAATGTAATTTATAGAGTGTTCTTGTATTTTCTTGTATTAAAAAATTATTAAAATCTTCCTTGTCAGTTGTTTTTAACAAAATGTGTGTGTGTGTGTGTGTGTGTGTGTGTGTGTGTGTGTGTGTGTGTGTGTGTGTGTGTGTGTGAATGTATCAGTCTTACCAAACAATTAACTTTTTTAAATGATTAATGAAAGTAACGGTTGAAAAAAATTGAAGCAAGCTTTTATTAAACACCTGGACGAGGATGTAACTAAATGAGATTAGCTCGGAAGATTAGCATACTTTCTTTTTTTTATTAAATCCTAATCAGATTAAACAATAAAAACCATTAAAAGATAAAGTCCCCCAAAAGGGGTTGTACACAGAGATTTAAACTCATGACAGTATGTAGTTGTAGATTTATATACATGGGGATGTGTCTGTTTCTTAGTCTATGTATGTATTTGTCTGAATACACACACTCGTATATATCATGCTCTAACATACCCAAGCACATACAGTGATATTATACATTGGAATACACATACATATATATAAACCTGTGCACAAATAAATACACACACACACACACACACACACACACACACACACACACACACACACACACACACACATACACATATATGAATGAAATTATTATAATGGCACAAGGTGAAACACTGTTACACCTTATCTTCCAAGGAGTAAAATTTTGACTGTCTTGAAATGAATGCTATATATATATATATATTAGTAATCCACATACAAGCCTGTTTTGCTGTATTACAGCTCATCAGTGTGGCTAGACATATATATATATTTCACCTACTAATCTGACCACTGTCCACATATACTCATATGGAAAAGACAAACATGCACGCACACGCACACACACACACATTCATTGGCTAAAAGTTCTCAATATCCAAGATAGAGTACATGTAAATATAAAAGTGGATGCTGAAATTAATACTAAGAGGTGAGAGTTTCATGCTTGAATGAAATTCCCACACCATCAATGGCTTGAACTTTGAGTCTTTCTTTGAATTGAGTCTATATAATATTTTGATAATCTACTCAAAATTCTAACTGTTCAAAATGATTTCTTCTTCAGACACATTATTTTATAGAGAATTAACCAAGATGAAACACTTAACAATAATTTATAATGCCGTTGATGAAGAAATAAGAAGAGCTTTAAAGAAATTTCAAAAATAGAATATATGTCTTGTCTTCATTATGTGCAAAGCCACAAGTGCTGAGCACTTAGTGAGAACCAAGCTTACCACACAGTAACAATTTGCTAGACTAGCTTATAAGTATTGCAACCTGCTTGAAATATCCACTCATGTATTTAAATAAAGACAAAGATGTGTAACCCTCAATAAATCCATTTATTCCTGTACAACTTAATTTCAGCAACAAAACATAAACATAAATAAAACTAAAATAAAATAAATAACTCACATTCTTTTTGTTCAGCCTCATACTCAATAGCCATTACACCTGACATAATGCCAGACTATTTTAAATGTCCAACTTCACAAAGAATATCAGTAAGCAGACAAATAAATTCTGACACCACATCAGTTCTTCATAATGACTGCAAAAGCTGAAAGTACTTGAGCAAAATATGAACTTTAGACAGTTTATCCACAACTTCAAGCACAATATTCAGCATGTCCAAAAATTGTGAAAACAATAAAAATAAGAAACAGGTAAAACTTTTCAGTTTCTTTTTAACAAACTTGTTCCTGCATATATATATATATATATATATATATATATATAAAGAAATAGGCATTTTTTCTTAAGCTTTAGGAATTCTTTCAGGCCAACGCTTCTTCAGAAGGTACTGTTGGCAAAATTAATTAATGTAGCAGAAAGATACTCTTTGAGGATGGCTCAGTCTGTACATGACTTAGCAATAAGTCAGCAATTGCAGGACAGTCCAAACTGTGCTGAGGCATATGTAAACAAATGTTTTACTGCTTTGCACAGAGCTCACTCTGCAAACTATCTCCATGTACTTGAAGCATTACACAAGCTAGGCCTGTGTAAATATAAAGAGAGTTTTATTCATTCTCGTTTTACCCTTTTATACTCTGTTGGCAACATTGTTTTATTTGTAAATAGTTCTTTACTAACAAATTATTTTAATCATATTCCAACTTTTACCCTCTTCATTCACTATGTCTCTGCGATTAGTCATCTTTCTGCTACATCAATTAATTTTACCAACAGTACCTTCTGAAGAAATGTTGGCCTGAAAGGATTCCTAAAGCTTAAGGAAAAATAATGCCATCTTACCTATTTGAATCAGTATTCATACTCTGTGGTATCAATTCCTTGTTTAATTATATATATATATATATATATATTTGTGTGTTTCAGATACAAAAGTCAACTGATAATTGTGTGTAGCTGGCTGCAGACATTTTGATGCACCTCCACACACATACAGGGAGCGGATGCACCCATATAAACAACTCTATGACTCTTTTTAATTTATATTACATCAGAGAGAAAAGCTTCCTCAAATGAACAAATCAACAATGAAAAAGTCATAATCTCAACAGGTTTACACATCAAAATAAAGTAGGTAAATATGTTAATTCCTAAACATCTCTGCTTAAATTATTTAGAAAACAATTACAATCATTGATAGGATTTGTTTCTAAATATGTGCTTTCAAAAGGGATGATCAGATTAGAATTGTTTTCATTACATATGCACATTATATATATATATATATATATATATATATATATATATATATATACTGAATTTACCAACAGTATCTTCCAAAGAAGTATTGTCCTGAAAGAATTCCTAAAGTTTAAGAAAATAAATGTTTTCTTATCTATTTAAATCAGTATTCATGCTCTGTGGTAACAAGTTCTTGTTTAAATATAAATATAGATATATATATTAAATTTTAATATATTTATATGAAATTTTCACTGCATTCACCACTGAATTAAGTGCATTGACAATTGCTTAAATATAAATATTTGTTACATAAAATATGTTTTTTTAACCATGATGCTGAAGATATTCATTAACAAATATATATACATCTTTATGTTTCTGTGTATTTATTTCAACATTTGTCTCAGTATCACCTAATATATGACTGATCTCTATCAAGGTTTACACTGAGTGTAACAGCTTTAAACTGTTATTACTACCAGGGTATTAATATTAGTCAGAGGAGAGTTTCTTGTTTACCTATTCTTTTCTTTGTGAGTTACATAGCCAGTAATAATGATTTGAAAGATTACAGGGAAAACTGGATTTATAACTTTTCCAAAATTATTAGGTCTAAGTGAATATGAGTAACATCAATTGAAATTAAACTTGGTTTGTAAATTGTTTTCACTGTCAATGGCCTTGTGTACATGGAGGCACAAAACAAAAACACATACCTGCCTGCCTGTCTGCCTGCCTGCCTATCTATCTATCTATCTATCTATCTATCTATCTATCTATCTCAGTCTTTCCTGTGTACTCTCTGTCTCTCTTTCTCTCTCTCTCTCTCTCTCTCTCTCTCTCTCTCTCTGTGTGTGTGTGTGTGTGTGTGATAAATAAATGAATAAAAATTTCAAGAATTAACTTTCAGTATTGAAGTTTAACTAAAATAACATTGTTTTTCAGGGGTAAGTTAAATCAAATGAATTTATCAAGATATATTATATCAAGTTTAAAATACTTTATTGAAAACCATCAGTTTCTAATGTCAGCTTAATTCAAAATTTGTTTTATATTAAGAAAAATATTATGTGATAATCTAAATCTGAAATTGTTTGCTTATATATATTAGATAATTTTTCCTTTACAGAAAGGAATTTGTATCAAAATCTTAAGTAAATAAACATAGTAAATGATTCTATTTGTAGTCGCTTGAATTTTAGACACATTTATATTCAAAATTATATATATATATATATATATATATATATATATATATATATATATATATATCGTCACTTGCATACAAGCCAGTTTCACTATATTCCAGCTCATCAGTGTGCTTAGAGAACTGCTTGCTTCCAGCTGGGATCAAAACTCGACTGATTTGGTATCAGTTGGAGAGTCTACTCCTACGTTATTGGCAGATGCCTGGGAGAGGAGGAAATTTTAACATGTTATATATGCGCGGTGTATACACACACCAGCAGCAAAGAGAACTCAATTCATGGTTGAAGAAAAATGAGTAATGAGTAAATCGCAGAAATGGTTAGTTTTCAAAGTTTCTCCTTTAGAGAGCTCAATCAGATAATGAGAGCATAACAATGTCTCATCAGATATTTAGTCATGTTCTTTCATTGTCTACACAAAATGTACAATTTTGTGGGAGATTGTATGTTCTAAAGTATAATTTATAATAAATAAATACACACACACACACATGCACATATATATATATATATATATATATATATATATATATATATATATGGTTTTGCATATAATCACACACTACATATTATAAAAAATCTTCCTAATATAGAGTAAAAGTAATAGAAAATTGAATTTTATTTCTTGTAAATATGTTCATCTAAGAAAGATATTCATTAGATTTTGTCTCGGCTATAAGAATGTCCTCTATGTACTATCATGCTAAGTTTATACATCAATGTATTAGTTTTTCTAATCCCTATCTGTATAGTTAGGTAGCATACTAGTCTCATATCTCAATGTATTACTCATCTGTTTATATCTCTCTATTCTTTATCTACCTATCTGTTTATCTATGCCTTATCTATCTATCTATCTATCTATCTATCTACCTATCTATCTATCTATCTATCTCTCTATACCTCAAACTGCTCATTTCTATCTATCTATCTATCTATCTATCTATCTATCTATCTATCTATCTATCAACTGCCAAGTCCCATTGCCCTTAAACTGATTCATTGATATCTCCCGCCTTTCAGTGATGATGTTAGCTTTGGGAAAAATCAAAAGTTGCAGGGTGAGGGAAAATCAAGATGAGGGGTGAGGATGATACTGAAAAAGCTAGGTGATGCAATATTTTACCAATAAAAACCTGCATAGAACATAAACTATGAGCAGACACATTTTCATGATGAAGTTGTTAGCCATCATCTTTCTACCCTTTCACCCATTTTGTTTTTGCTGCATCCTTCAACTGACAAAAAAGTTTGATGTAGTATGAAGATTTAATGCAGTATTTGGCCAATGAAGTTAGTCTGCTTGAACCAAGCATCAGTGGAAGAGAAATAACCCAGCAACCGTATATGTTTTATAACCATTTAATAAAACTATCGAAATAAAAGAGTTACACAGATTTTAGTGTTCAGCAGACTTATCTTATAAGAATCCTTTTAAAAATCTGTGTGCGTAACTTTGAGTTTGACACTGACTTGTGTGTGTACACCAAGGTGGGTGCAAAACAAAAGTGACTTTTCACTCATGTTTTGTACCTTAAATAGTCCAGTATAACATCAGTATTGGGAGCTTAATTTTGATCCATGAGCAGGGTGGGTTATTTTTTTAAAATGGGAAGAGCAAGTCAAATTTTGGCCACCTAACAACACTGCACACAGAAGAACACATCCAGAGTGCAAACTGATAAATCACATTAGCACAAGTAGGGCCAAGCATGTGCATCAGTTATTGATCTGAACAACCCTGAAGTGCACGATGTCTCAGAGTACTGTGTTGGGTGCTCAAATAGCTTACATCACCACATAAGAAGCAGGCTTGAGGAGGCAAGGTAGAGTTAATGTTACTGGCTCAAACTGATGAATTGGAGAGCTGAGTTCAAATTCCAGTTGAATTCATAACATGCTAAAACCCTTGGAAAATGTATCAATCTACCTTTTCTCCCCCCAGCTATGGGTAAATAGCAGTACAGACTGGGTTCTATAGCCTTGGTAGGCAACCAGTCTACCACAGTAAGAACTGGCAACCTACTACAGGAAAATCTTTGCCAATTGTGGAGCCAAAAAGTTCCATGAAATTTCTTCTAGGGAAGAAGCTGGTTCAACCTGCCTAGGTTGAATGCTACCACAAATACAAAGTACAAGTATAAATGCTCCATTTCAGTTCCTTTAACGCTACAAGAAGATTCAAATATCTTGAACCAGTTACATCACTCTCAGCCCCTTGAAGAAGATACAATATGACTGACTATTCATCTCTGATAGTGAGATCCAGCAACCATTGCAGACATGGCTTCATAAGCAACTGAAAACCATTTGTCCTACTCCAGACAAAGAATAGTAAAATATATATATATATATATATATATGTATGTGTGTGTGTGTGTGTGTGTGTGTGTGTGTGTGTGTGTGTGTGTGTGTGTGTGCGTGCATAGAGTTCATCCAGGTTTGTAAATACCAAAGAGATCCTTTTTCAAATGCCTACATTTAACCATAACGTCTATCCTTCCATTCAGCAAGACACCACTATCTTTATGCATAAAAATAGCCAACTTTTTTTCCTTGCACAGCCTGCAACAGTTGCAACAAGTCTTGTCAGCTTTAACTCTCCTCAATATGTTCCATCTCACACATGAAATTTTGCTATATTGTTCTTTGAATCTCCACACACAATCTGCAAGTTTAGTACCAATCTTGTGTCTCTTCAATCTGAAGGATGAAGCATGGCTGTAAAACTGTTTCTTAAATGGTCCTTCACTGCAACCAATGTACACTCTCTTAAAATTTCTATTTTCATTATTGGCTTCAACAGTATAAGCAATACTCTCCACACAACATTCACTATTTAAAGGAGGATTGGTCTTGTTCCTGATGTTACATTTAGTTTATCATCACTTTCACCTCCTTCCATTGCTAAGATTTTAGCATTATTAGACTTTATAATACTTTCCAAAGTGCTAGTGCAGCTGTTAATCAATTTTACAGTGTTTCTATTGAATATCTTTACCAATTCAAAGTTTACAGGAAAATGTTTGTCCAAGATCTTAAAAAATATGTTACCATTATATATATATATCAGTCAGAACGTTAATTGCCATACATGATACATGCTTAGATAATCATGTCTCTTTTAAAACATAACTTACTAGGTGGAAGATTTTCTCACAATAGGTTTCTGTGGTAGATTGGTTGCCAGCCAAGGCTATAGAACCCAATCTATCCTGCTATTCAACCTCTAGCTGGAGGGAGAAGAGATGGATTAATTTCCTAAGGTATTTGTCTGTAAGTGAATGAAACAAATTCAACTGGAATTTGAGCTTGGCTATCCAATTTCTCATTCCAAGCTGATATCCATTGCACCATATATATATATATATATAGAGAGAGAGAGAGAGAGATATTGCAATAAATTTGATTTTACATAACTTCAGAGTGATATCTGTTTTTCTTTTCTCAGTAAGAAAACAACCCTTTTACATTGATTGCATAAAGTCCTTCTTGTCTATAATTCATCTATAATCTGTGTCATGTATTAAAAGGTTCAAATGGATATTAAATGGAAGGAAGCCTGCATATTTCTCTTTTTAGTGCTAATGTCCTTTTTCCTGAGGAGATTTAATAGAACCCCCACAGATGGTGAATTTCCCTAATGTGACGGTGATGCCTTGCAATTCTATTACTAGTTTTTCTCCATTTTAGTGTTGCACCCTATTGTACAGGAATTGGAAATAGCTACCAATGA
Source organism: Ascarosepion bandense (assembly GCA_037127315.1). Lineage (NCBI taxonomy): Eukaryota > Metazoa > Mollusca > Cephalopoda > Sepiida > Sepiidae > Ascarosepion > Ascarosepion bandense. The sequence goes on from JBBBDQ010000154.1 coordinate 4,048,956, forward strand.
GATTATACATCCCAAACATTGGAAACTCTTTCTCCTCAATACAATCTCAACAAATTCAATCATAAAAGCTTGATAATTAAGTGGATCATAAATCTTTGGTTTTTCTGCTCTTCTTTTGTTGTTTCCTAATCAAAGACAACAATATAAAAAACAACACCATTAATAAGGCTTACAGCCATATCACATTGAAACTCTGGTTCTTATATGATCACCCAAGTTAAGCAATGTCTAGCCTAGATGGGTGACCACTTGGGATTACCAGATGTTTTAAGCTTGGATGTGCAGGCGGCTTAATTGATAGCAATTCAGAATGAGAAACCATAGAGCTGAGTTCCACTTCCAGTCTGGTTTGTTATATTCATTTATGTAGTAATACCCTTTGGAAAGGCATGAATCCACTTTTCTCCCTCTAGTTATAATAAGACTTGTATCATAAAATCTTTATCATGTCATAAAAATTCTTACAATTCAAAAACATCTTCCAGCTTGAAATAACCTGTTAAAAGGTTGATAGGCCATAAAAAACAAATCAATTAATTAATTAATAAGGTAAAGACATTAAGTAATTGTTGTACAGAGTTAAATACAGTTGAATATGGTGGTCAAAGAATATTGGGTAAAATTTTATTCAGTTTTTCTGGTTTTTCAGATTTTCTTTAAGAGGACTAAAATGTCAGGACAGTAGAGAAGCTAAATAAAAACTTTAAAAACATTTCTTATCCATTAAATTTCATGAAACATTTACAACAAAAAAATAGCTTGACATGTGTGTGTGTGTGTGTGTGTGTGTGTGTGTGTGTGTGTGTGTGTGTGTGTTTTAAAATTACAAAGATCGGCCAATTATGCCAGCATGATTTCAAACCTTCGGTATCATCAGGCATTATATATTAACTGATCTCTTCATGTTTTATTTTGAAGACACAACAGGAATTTTAAAATGCATAACATAATATTACATGGTAATAATTATATATATATATATATATATATATATATATACAAAGGCAGCCTACTGTGAGAATGAATAACAGAAACAAGTGCCTCAGGTCCTATGCACAGTCCCAAGTGCCCATCAAAAATTAATATATTAAGTGATATTAGAATAGATTCAATCTCTAACACCTGGAACTACATTTCAACCTAACTTCTGAGATACCATGCTAAAATCTTTGTAATAACTTTGTATAAAAATATATTCGCCACTCAAAATACATTGGATACTGGTCAGAGCCTTAGGCTCTATCGTTGCTGCCAGCAGTTCTACACACACACACACACACACACACACACACACACACACACATATATATAAATTTGTGTGTCAATAGTATGACTTGTATTTCAGTGCATAATTTGTGTGTATGCATACTTATACACACACACACACACATATATGTATGTATATGCGTATTTATGTATATTTATATATATATATATATATATATATTTGGGTATATATTATATACATATATATATGTATATTTGTATGGGTATATGTATTATATATGTTATATATATATAATTTCACCAGCAATAATTCTTTTAAAGATGTTTCCTTAAATAATGTCAACAAATACTTTTGATCATATTTTGAAATAATGTTTTTTAATTTCATGGACATAACTTTTTAAAAATTTCATACAAAGAACTTGTCGATTTTTTTTAACCAGACTACATTGAAAATAAATATATATCAGATATTTTATTATCATATATCATGTATATATGTATATATATATATATATATATGTTTGTTATGTAGATATATTTATATATAATTCTTGGTTATATATTTTGTTTTTTGTGTCTATTTTCAAATCATTGCATCAATAAGCACATGCACACACATATATATATAGGATTAATATGAAGAAGTATGTCACTTAACTAAGCAGAGTTATGCTAACTTCAATGTTTTGCAAAGACACCGTTATAATGTTCTCACTCCTCAGGGATTTTTTCATGGTCTATCTCTATCTCAATACTGAGCACTTTACAACAAAAAACTGCTTGTCAAAATATGTTTTCATTAGAAAACCACTGAAAAAACTGCAATCTTGGCACTAAGAATAAACAAATCTCAAAACTATATATATATATATATATATATATATTTTTTTTAACGTGTCAGATTAAATATATTGAAGACACCATGTTTGCTTATTTTTAATAAAATTTGTTCATACTCATGGATAATCTTTCTCATATTACAATCAAAAGATGGCAGAAATGAGCTGTAACATTGATAGATGTTATTTTCATTCATTTCTTATGGTACCCAAGTACTTTCAACCTCTTTCCGAGATCATCTTCAGGTGTGTGAGTTATGGCAACTAATGTAACTGAAAAACTGTGTTGCTAAAAATTACTGTACATTCTTTTTCTTACTTCAAATATAATGGTTGGAAAATTGCTAGCATTCATTAGAAAATGAAATTTTTTTAAAACTATTGCCCGGTTTACACTCCACCCACGTCTATTGAACGGGTGAAGAGGCTTATCCCTTGTTTCCTGTTTAGGATGTGGTTTCTGGCTTTCCCTTTTACAAACTTTTACTCTTATTTTTTTTCTTTTCTCTTTTTTTTTTTTTCAATTGGAGTAGATAGACTAAACTATCACCTGGTTTACACTCCACCCACGTCTATTGAACGGGTGAAAAGGCTTATCCCTCGTTTCCTGTTTAGGATGTGATTTCCGGCTTTCTCTTTTCAAATCTTTTCACTCTTACGTAGCCCCCTGCACGTCAGTGGCATTACCGCCTTGCTCAGGGTGATATGATTAAAAAAAAAAAAAGTTGTAATGTCATGGTCATGCATGTGTTAAAGCATAAAAAAAACTGTTCTTTTTACTAACATTTTAGAACATTATGACAGTATTCGTAGCTGATTCTATTCTATTAATTGATGACTTAAGTGTTTTAATGAATATTGCCTTGAGAATCTGTAGTTTGCTATTTATTTTTGTTGTGGGATAGTTGTATTATCAATCATTATTTTTTTATATTGTGAATATAGACAGGAATGTTGTTGAAGATGTCTACAAATGGATTAATGGTCAGACAAATGTAACGTAAGACATCTAGTTAATGTGGTTGTTGTAAATCCAATATATATATTTGTTATTTTTACTGAATGAACAATATATATATTAGTAAAAATAGACATATTATCCTATGTTTTAGGCATGACTTGAAGTTTCATGTATTATGCATTTATCAACTTTTTTCGATTTTATCTCCTAACATATATATATTAAGATGTGTGACATGTTTAACAGGTTATTAATGAAAAAAAAAAAAAAAAATCCACAAGCCAAGTTCAAATTCTGGTCTAGTCTGATTCAATCCAGTTATTGTACTATTGCATTGAGAATGTCATGATTCTATATTTTCTCCCCACAGATATTTATTAGATATTAGTGTATGCTCTCTCACCTTGGGCACCTATATGTCTAAGTAAAACTATAGGGAAAGTAATGTAGATGCCCTTCCACTATTTTCCCTGGAAGAAATCATGGCAAGACAATAATGAAAGTAAAGTCATAATTGCTGATGCCTAGGAACGTGTCTGCAGATAGCCTTGATCATTTTTACTGTGAATGGACATGGTATATATATATGTGTGTATATACACATAAAGGAAAACTCAGCACATCATTTAATGTGGTTATAAATTATACACCATTTCGATGAACTATTAAGTTCATCTCTTCAGACCATACTTTATTTGGTACAAATATTTTCCCAGAATATCAAAAAAATATTTTTAATGAAATGGAAATCAAGTAACATGACTCAGAATAGAAATCTTTAGTCTTATCTTGCAAGGGTAGGGGAGAAAAAGTTAATTGGGGAGAATGTGTGTTCATAAATCCATTACATCCCCACTCACAAGCACATCTACACACACACACACACACACACACACACACACATATATGTGTATGTGTATGTATGTATGTAGATGTGCTTGTGAGTGGGCATCTAATATATGTTCACAAAAGACATTTGCATTTCAGATTAAAAGATCAATATGAGACAAGTGTTCAGAATTTCATCTCTGATTTTCTGGTATGTACATTTAGATGTGTTAATCAGCTTAAGACAATTGTAGTGTTCAAAATTTCACTGTGCTCTTTGCAGAGTCATCATTCATATTGTGCGCATGTTACTAACAGAGTCACCATTCATGTTGTGTGCATGTTCCTAACAGAGTCACCATTATGTAGGGGTGTTGGCCATGCCTGGTACAAGACCACTTCCAAACATAGCCAGCAATCCCTGTATTTAAAAATATTATCAGGTTGTTGAAAAAAATAAGTGGGATTTTGTTTACTGAACATTAACATAAATGTGTAAGAAGAAGAATGTTCAATGAGAAAATATATGTAATTGATTTGCAATGTGAAATGTAAGTTTTTAAAATGTTCCACAAAAGTTTAGAGCTCATGGTTGATAGTAGTAAATAGTTAAGTGTCTTGGGACATATACTGATAGTAGCAGAGTGTGAAGTCTTATGTTCTTTCTCCTTTTTTGGTAGGTTGGCAATAGAGTGAGAAAGAAGGTAAAACAAATAAAGAAAATTTACTTAGAGTGTCCTGTTGTTGTGGGTTGTTGTTATTGTTGTTTACTTTGGCAAGTGGAGAATAGAAAATTGGAAGTAAAGGCAACACATGACCGAGTCAGCTTAAAGTTTCTTCCTTGCATTGTGAGATGCTATCAGATACCGCTCACATTCTGACTGATTTTGACCAGTCAAGGGATGTCATTTAAGTAGTGGATTTGTCATGGGCCCAGCTCCAGCTTCTTTAGGTGGGAAAAAATTTGACTGACGTCATATATAAATTTTCGATTTCCTATTCAATCAGGAACCATAATTTTACTTTTCACACTGACTTGTGAAATTTGCCTTGGTCTGGGTTTTTCCAAAATATTTATAGTCGCTTGAATCAGATTTTGAAGGTGTGCAATTTTACTTTTCACAGTGGCTTGTGAAATTTGCATTGGTCTGGGTTTTTCCAAAAAGCTTTTAGTCGTTTGGATTTTGCGGGTGTGCAATTTTACTTTGCGTGTTTTAGTTTACTGTTGGATGATATGGGATTTGTTCAGATCATTTTATCTTTAAATGAGTAAAGGTAAATGAACAGATAGTCTTAAAGTAAGTAGCATATAATATTTGATTATATAGACGTTGTTTGCAATAACTGCATCAATTCTGCAAGCCATTGACATCAACAAACTTTTACATTCTTCATTTGTAATGCTTTTCCATACTTTTAGTGGAGCCACTTTCAGTTAGTGTTTGTTTCGGGTGGTTTCCTCCTTCAGCCTCTGCTTCATGAGATGCATGCTCTATTGGGTTAAGATCTGGTGATTGACTAAAACTGTCCACTCCCACCACTTTGTTATTTTGCTATGTTTTCAGTCATTGTACTGCTTTATAATAAACTTTCTCCACATTAGTTTATCTATCAGTAACATACTAGTAAAAATACATGTATAATATCCTCATCCACATGTAAAAAAGATTAAAAATAATGCAAGTACTAATAATAAAAAAGGAAAAGTCAACATTCAATAACATTAAGTAGAAACATGGTTGCAATGTGACTGGGTTTAGAAAATAAAAATTCCTATAATTTCAGATACATACATAAAAAACTCACACATTCAGCTAAAAATAAAAAAATAAAAATTGCCCCTGATAATGGCTAAAAGAATAGTTGAAAGTGTGCATATATGCAGAACTTTTAGATATTTTTACACCTTTTGTGTTTCAAAAAGAAAACTCTTGTACAAACACAAGAAAAAAGAAATAAAAAGCTTAATCACATTACCTTGTCAGTCATCATTAACAAAATTTGTATAAAAGAAGGATTGCTGCCAAAATACAGAATATATATGCATCTATCTATCACTGTATATAAATATATACACAGGGTGCAATGGTGCCATTTTATATGTTTAATTTTGCATAGTGTGTTCTTTGTTTTTGGATTTGTTGACTGCACAGTATACTAGTCTCCCTTGTGAGAAAAAGAGCTCCATGATGCAATAAAATCCATCAGAAATTTGGAAACACCATGCTGTACTGCTTGGCCTTCACACCAGAAGCTCCAGTACAAACATTTCAGTGTGTTTGGGTGTCAATCTGAGGACAATGCAGAGGATTCAGAAAGAACTGGACGACTCTAATGGCAATTACAACATTACAGCAGCTCAGAAAACTGACTCTGATTGTTCTAAGAAAAGAATTCCTGAATCCTGGCCATGATTGAAAATGACTCCTCCAAATCAAATAGATCGATAGCCAGGGAGGTAGCAGTGCCCTGGGTCAAGACAGTGGCTGATGGAAGGCACTATGTCTGGCAACAAGACTCTGCACCATACTACACAAGCAGGAGAACAGAGTCATAGTTATGAGACAATTTCTGCAATCTTATCACTTAACTCTCCAGACTGCAACCTACTTGATTATTATATGTGAGGCCAACAAAACTGAAGGCAAGGATTATGGCAGTATTCACCAATTTAAACAAAGAGGGTGTACAGAAGAGTTGCAGAATTAGAATCTTTAAGTTGTCTGGAGGCTGTGTTTGAAGCCAGTGGTGATTTTACTGAATGAATTTACTCTTTAGTATTTCAAGATATTTTTGTGTAATTTTGGCAAATATCTCTGTTAAAACGAGATGTCAGTAATATTTTCATTTTTTTTGCATCATTTGAACGACAATTATCCATCGCAGTCTGTACAGTCTATATTTATAATTAAAATTCATTATTCCTGTGATGTTAAATGACAACATTTAAGATAGCATGCAAACTTTATTTTTCAATAACATTTTTATATTTGTGGTGTGATATTTAAACGACAATTTATCCATCGTACCCTGTGTTGTATTTCTATCACTTGATAGCTACCTCTATCTACCTATGTGTCTGTTTTCACACACTCATGTATATGTTACTGAAGGAAAGTGGTCTACAAAAAAAAGTTTCATCTACCCAACAAAACATATTTATGAGATAGAAGTATTGTCCCTCAACTGACCACAGTTTCTCTCAATAAGCACATTTTTTTTTATAACATTCTCTTCGGGTTTTCAACCCTGCCAATACAGGTACCACTTTCTACTACTTTCACCACCACCCTTACCACCACCAGACTCTGATCATTCTTAGCCAATAGTTTTATGAACACTCAACAAATATGGTTTTATGTTGATAAACAGTTATTACAGTTCTGTCACTAATGTTCAACTGACATATTCTCACCAGAGCAATTTTCTACAGAACAATGAACACTAATATAAAAGTATATGGCTTCTATATCTATATATATATATATATATATATCCTGATAATCTCTAATATATATATATATATGTATATATATGTATCAGGTTAGGATAGCTTATAAATATATCTATGCTGACAAGCATTCATATACAAAAGTATTATTCCCATTATAAACTCCTACATACATCATATATACATGTGTGTGTGTGTGTGTGTGTGTGTGTGTGTGTGTGTGTGTGTGTGTGTGTGTGTAAATAAACATGCTTGTGTAACTATCAGGTAGTCACACCTATTGTCAACTATAGCAGAGAGTGTAATTCTTCAGATATTTACACACACAAACACAAACGTACACACATGTGCACACATGCACACACGCACACATACACACACAAGCATGAACAAATAATAGAATTTTTTTCCATTTTTATGTTGTGTCCACAACTTTAGGAATAATGGAAAATATACTGTCTCCTTATGTCAGTATTAAATAAAAAAAATCCTCTTTTACAAGGGTTATTGCACTGAGTGACTTTATATTTTATATGCTGGTTCCTGTCAAGGTTCACAGTGGGTGCTAAAAATTTTTACATTTATTACTGTCAAAGTGGTAGTTATGGGAGAGTAGTTTGCCCATTTAGTTATACACTTTCTTCTTTGACAATTATCATACTATTTTTGTCAAGTTACCTGTCAACTGAAGGGATAAGTGATTCCATGCCTTTCCAAAGTGCATTTATATTAATGAATACAAGTAACATCAGGTGAGATCTTGCACATTCATATTTCTGTGATAAATGGAAACTCTAAAACTGTTGTGCTTTTATTGGGGATAGAAATAATACAGTTATATGAAAATTTTTTTTCAGTTGGAGGTCAAGAATTTCCTGACTGCATCCATGCAGATGGTCCACCTGTTTATTGTAATTTTGTCCATATTTTTGAAATCTTGTTAAAATGAAACTTATGAGTATTTTTTTGATTCACCTGCAAACTAAACCTTCATCAACCTTTTTTACTTTTGTGCAAATCAAACCTGTGTCAACAGTTTCAACTTTTATGCAAACCAGATTCTTGCCAATGGTTTTGGCCTTTGTGCAAAGCATATCTGTGTCAAATGTTTTGGCTTTTATGGAAACCAAACCTGTCTCAATGTCTTTGACTCTTGAGATAACCAAACTTGTATAACTTGCTTTGACTCTTCTACAAACTAAACCTGTTTAAGTGTTTTTGACTCTAATGCAAACTAAATTTTTTATTTATTTATTTTTTGTTTTAATCATATCACCCCAAGCAAGGCGATAACGCCACTGATGCGCAGGGGGCTACGTAAGGGTAAAAAGAATGGAAAAGAGAAAGCCGGAAACCGCATCCTAAACAGGAAACAAGGGATGAGCCTCTTCACCTGTTCAATAGATGTGGGTGGAGCGTGAACCGGGCGATAGTTTAGTCTATCTACTCCAATTTTATATCGATATAACTATTGCTTATGAAAATGGCAGAATTTAGCATCAACTTGGAAAAGGTAAATATGCATTAAAACAGACCAAACTAAATGTTTGAAACAAAAAGCATTCAAAATGATTTTTAAAATATTTTAGAGTTCTAAAAGAACTTATTAAGTAAAAGAATTTATCTTTGAAATTCTCCTTTAATATTAATTCTTAGCTTTTTATGTATTTAACTAACATACATTTCTTAAGAATAGTACTTTACTCAGAATTCTTACCTATGGTTCAGCAAGAAGTTTCTATTAGAAATGATTTACTTGAATATGCTCTTCTCAAGGTTTCAGCACTTCAAAGTTTTTCCTGATAGCTGGATTAAGAAACAATTTTACACTTGTTATTGAATTCTGATTTGACTTTCTCTTTTGTTGATTGTTGTCAGAGAGCTCAGTCATCCTTATTATTTACCAATTTACTTAAACTCTGAAGATGGGACTGGGGAACAGGGCAAAGATTCATGCTTAATAAAAATCTGAGATGTGGAATCAGACACCCTCTTTTGAAAGTCTGAAAAGACTGATGAAGAAAATAATATACATATTGCTTATATAGCTTTGTTTTATATATGTTCCTTGATAAGAAAATAAACAAATTTATCCATTCACTTATGCACAAATAACCTTGTGAAAGGCATGAACCTATCATTTATACTCCAAGCTATAGATTGAATAGGCAGACAGACATCCTATAGGCTTGGTTGGCAACCAGTCTACTGCAGAAAGAAATTACAACCTACAGTAAGAAAATCTTCTGCCTAGTCAGCCATGGATCAAAAGAGATATGATCACCCAAAAATGTATCATGTATGGCACTTAACTGACAAATTATTAGTTGGAATATCAATATCGGATCAATACATCATAAAAATGAATGATATCAATAAAATAAATAAACTTGAACATATGATCAAATTCACTTACAAAAAAAAGAAACAAATAATACTTTACATTTCTTAGATATTATGCTACATCATACTGATAATGCTCTAACATTAAGTGTCCCCTCACAAATCAACTTCTAAAAATAAACTCATAAATTTCTATTCTCATCATAACAATAAAATAAATCTGGAATAATCATCAGATTCTACTTAAAAGCAGTCAGAATTTGTAGCACTCACTATTTATATAATGAGGAGAAATACTTGAAAATATTTTTAAGCTACTTTAATACCCTAATTATTTCATATTCAAAACAAAATGCTCATAAAATATTTCAAAACAGAAAAATGTAACTTCTTTACATTGTTTGGACTGTTGTCCTCATCTTTATTGTAATATTTACAATGTTTTGACCATTGTATGCTCTGAATTACTTTAGTTGATGAGAATTTTGAACTGAACTCTTTGTTTCAATAACTGGGATAGATTGTTCTTGATCCTTTAGTCATGTCACTTTCAGATGTTTTAGTTATCTCCATTTAACTCAATTTTAAGTTTTTTGCTCACTACTGTTGTCAACAGATATTGAACTCATAACTCTTTAGTTCAAAAACACAGGGGATAAAAGCATTGATTAGAGTCAGTGACTTGATCCAATGAGTTGTGAGTTCAATACCTGGAGACAGCAGTGGTGAAGAAAACACTTAGAGAGTTGAGTTAACTTCTTTAACAATCTTCTGTTATGCATATAGAGACAAAAAATTGTACAAAAAGTAGGCATGTTATTAATATTTAGCCTTTTATTGAAGAAGAATGCAAATGATATTTTTCCATATATCTGAATTGAGTATTGAGAAATAGGGACATTTTCTTGGAAACAAAACCAAGAGTACTGGATTGTTATGTCCTTCAATATGGCATTGAATGCTGGACAGTCTTATCAAAGATGAAGGAAAGACAGGAAGCAACCAAAATGTGGTTCTACAGAATGATGCTGAGGATACCATGGACCAAACATGTGACCAACAACAAGGTTTTTGAGTGGATGAAAATGAAAACGAAACTGATCAGGAAAAGACAGCTAATGTTTCTGGGTCATGTAATGAGGAAGGAGGACTTGAAGAATCTAATACTCGCAGGACAGACAGAGGAAAAGAGAGACAGAAAAGAGCAATGTGTGACATACTTGATGGGCTTGAGCAAATGGATGGCAGAACAGGGTTCGGGAGAAAAGCTACAAGTAATAGGAAGATGTGAAAGGCATGATCACCTCCGTCTTAAACCTTGCTTGGCTTTTGTTTCACTATCCCATTGGTCATTAGGCTTTTTGATGTTGCACTTTCCATCCTCTGTTGAAACACTTCACAGTTATTTAAATTCTTGTAGTGATTTGATTCTTGTATTTATTGGAATAAATAACAACATTCCACTCACCTGAAAAGGACTAAAGCATACAATGCCTGAAATGTCATGAATAGGAGAACAAAGATGAGGACAACAGTCCAAACAATGTAAATAGTGTAAATAATTACAATACCTCATCTCAGAAATATAGACAAATGCAATTTCTTTATCATGATCTTTTCTGAAACATTTTACTTGGATATTATATTTCTCAGTGACATGTAGGGTATCAATCATTCCTTTGTCTTATGAAACAGATAATCAATCAAACTCAAATAATTATTCACAAAATTATCTGCATATTATTGCCTTTGGCAAAAGGGTCTCTCAGGCGATCCAAATCACAAAGCACAAATTTCAAAGTTGAATTTGTATCTTTCTTTATCTTTTTTCTTCCATTTTTCTACTGCATCATTTTTTTCTTGTCTGTACGTTTCAGAAAATGTCAGATTTTTAAAAAATTTCCTACTTTCCACAATCACTTGATATTTGTTTATATATTTTATGTTACAATGGTCTAAAATTTTATACTTCTCTTTTAAATTGCATCATAGATTCTTTGACAAAATTGTTTGAGAAAGTACAGGCATTTCTTATTCTCAGTATTAAATCTTTTATTATCAAAACATGTCAGCAAAATTCTAACTGAACTGAATAGAAGCCACCTTGTTGGTAGAAACTTATGGAGAAAAAATATCCTGTTTAAATGACGGCATAGAAAGTATTTTTTCATATGTATATTTCCATTCAAATGCACCAAAGAAATGCAAATATTACTCTTTTCCAAAGCAGTATTATTTGTTTTGCTACTATTGCCAACTCAGTAAAGTGGTTTGTGCTATCAAAATTTTTATCAAAACTTAAAAATTTTGATTTGTCTATTATAATGTGTTGTCAGCTTTCAAACAACAAGCATACCATACATAGATATGATTATATTTGGTAGCCATTGCAAGTGAAAACAGAATGCAATGTTAAGCTTTAGAATGGCTGCAAATATCTTAACAAAGGCATTCTTCTTTTTGCTTCAGTAGTTCACATCTTTAAGTAGACTTAGTAAGTTTAATAAGAGTTATTACATAAATGCTTCTAAGTTAACCATAACTTTGAAGGCCTTATAATTTTAATGCCTAAAATACTAGCGCCAAATTTCTAAGTCAGGTTCAGTGACTATTTTTATGAAGGACTCAGCGAATGGATTCCGCCAATGTAATTTTACATTCATTAGTAAAAATTATTAGTGGGAAATCAATTTTTATATATTTCTATACCCATCATGTATATTTATCACTGATATTTTTCTGATAATTCTTTGTAACATTCATACAGCCAGTTTTTGTTTTATTTTGATAATATTTTCAATTACTTTTTTGATTGTTTTCTGATCTCAATTCAACCTTTTGCAATGTCCAAAATCACTTTATAACTTTACACTTGTTTCACTTTTCAGATTATATCTTTCTGATGACCCATCACAATGTTTATATATCTGCAAAATAAAAATGTTTATTCTTATGAACAAATTCAAACCTTCATGGCTAGGACACACCATGTCACTTACAATGTGGCAAACCACCTGCATTTCCTCCGTATTTCATCTTGAACGGCTTTTTCCCAGGAATCAGTGCTCTGTAGAACCAACTACCAAGAGGATGTTTACCTGATCACCTCAATTACCTCGAGTAGCCACAGAGTGAACCTTATTGTAAATAAAAAAAATAATTAAATCTGACATGGGGTACTAAAAGCAGTCGATTCTTCCTTTTTCTTTTCGTTTCTTTTTTCCCCTGTTTTTTTCCACATTAGCTTTTCAGAACAGAAGCCATAATCTGGAATGTGCATCCTGAAAATTCATAATGTGGAATTAGTAAATGCCAAACACTTCAAATACCTTGGTGTATAGATCAGTTATAACAAATTTAGTAGAGGATATAAGGAAATTTAATATAAAATAGGCAAGAGCTATTTTGAACCAATAATGCAAATTACTACAAAACCAAAACTTTACCTGTAAATGCTCCTATATAGCCTCATTGAAATCAAGACTTTCACATGATGTCATGCATGACACCAAACTCATTTAAAACCATCTGAACTGTCAGGTGCATACAACCACTTTCTCAGATTGATGTTTAAAAATATCTTTAAGCGAGTGAAACCTCCAGAACTTGGCAAAAATCATTCATCTTCAAACTTTATGGACTGGTGCTATGGAATCATGAACAAAGAACAGTACCAAATAATAGAAACCACCTTACTTGAAAACTTCAACCAGAGCAACATCTAAATCAAAAAGAAAACAATGACATAATGAAGATGTTTATATTCCACACCACTTTGAACAAAATGTTAAGAAGGAAATCCCAATAAAAAGCAATAACAGCTACTGAACTTAGAAAACAATTTTCTTGAAAAATTGTTTTAAGCGAAACATTTTATAAATTTAACCCAAGATCAATCAATTGATAAATTTTTGCTGAATGTTTTTTTAAAAAAACATAATATTACTTTTTGTCTTGTTCTTAGCTCATTCCTTTGATATCAGTGATAAATATATAGGATGGATAAAGAAATATATAAGAACTGATTTCTCACTAATAATTTTTACTAATGAATATAAAGTTATATTGGAGGGACCCATTAGCTGAGGGTAAGTGGCATGGGTTGTCCTTATCCCGAAGTTTTGAATTTGTTCATCATAATGGATATTTTTATTTTGCAGATATGTAAACATTGTCATGGATCATCAGAAAGATATAATCTGAAAAGTAAAGTGAAAAAGTTATTGAGTGATTTTGGAAAAAAAGAAAGAAATGAGCTAAGAGTATGTCCAAGAAGATTCCAGACTTTTGGCAATCTGTAATCTTCTTGGATAAATCATTCTTTGCCTAATACTTTGTATGTGAGTCTGGTGAAATCCCAGTCAGGGGTTTTTGAAGAAATAACTGCCACCAATTATAAAACATGGTTGATTTTCAGTGCTGGTTTGGGGAGTGATTTCTTGGTCTTAGTGGAATGCATTGGCAACATTAATGTTGTAAAATATATTACAATTCATCAGGAAAGACTTTTACCACTCATTAGTTGGTCAAAGATCAAAGACACCACGTATTTTGTGCTTAAGACATTGCTCTGTGGTATACTCCAAAAGGGATCTAAGCATGACTACAACAAAATGAGAACATCAATCATCAAGCATGAATCATATTGAATATGATGGAATCTTACTAGACAGATCACTGTGTAAGAAATTAGGGAAGCCTGTTTTCAGTGAGAAATGTTTTCTACTTCTTCATTCAACTTGGACAAAAATGCACCAGTTGAAAACTGCAGGAATTGTCACATCTATACCTGACACAGAGAAGGCCAACAAGGATGCTAAGTGAGCCTCAAACAAGTATCAATGGATACATTTATAAAATAAATAATGTCTCTTCCAAACACTAGTTTAATGATTATTCTTGATTCCCAAATTTGGTGGGTGTCTATTTACTTTTGACATGTCTCTATAGTTACAAATAATATAGGTTGAGGCATAAGAACTAATATTTACTTAATATAGATTATTACATGCAATTCAACCGAGGAAGTTCAATAAGAGTTATTATACAAAGGCAAGTGGATAGAAATTATAGTAGTAAATTTTATATCTGTATATATGAAGCCTGCAACATACTGCTTATCCGAGCTTGACTTTTGCTGTCTAGGCAGGAAACAAATTTTGATTGAATGAAAAATAATAAATTCACTGTAGATTAAAATTTGAATTTTGATTAAGGCAGAGAATGATTTAATCAAAATCTAGATTCTAAGAAAAATGTAATTAATTGACTCATGAGTCAGTTTTGGTTGGAGATCATCGGGGTATTATAATTGAACACCTTGCAAACATCTAAGTTTAGTATTGCCATTATAAGAGCAGATATTCAGGCATCTGATTTATGCAAGTTGTGAGGATTGTAAAAGATTTCTCACAGCTTAAATTGCCGCTTATAGATTCAAACCGAATTACGCTTTCTCCCAGAGAATGTTCTTTCATGAGTTTTGCATAGATTTTAACAAAAGTTTTCAAGGCAGTTTTAAAATAAGATGTTAATATTAAACAAATTTTAGAAATTCATTTTCATTCTTTTTTTGTATCTTTTTACTGGTTCATTTTCTAACATTCTGAAATGGAATTTTGTTTGCCACAAAGTCCGATAGAGGTACTGGTATAAATAATTAATGGAATAATAAGAGTAAAAGCTAAGGAATTCTTTTATGGATTCCTTATGTTTTGCTGGCTCCTACAAAATATCTAATGTAAGTAATTATTTACACTCAGACTAATGCTCTCATCTTTGTTGTCATAATCACAAACATATTGGATGTGTGCCTCATGATATTCTTCAGGTGTTTGTTGCCCTGGATAAACTTCAGGAAATTTTGAACTGAACTCTTTGTTTAATCTACAAAGGTAGTGCATTATTTTTCTACTGTCCATGTCTATTGATATCTTATCTTGTGTTTTTTAGTAATGCTCAAATTTAATTCCTTTTCCTTCAAAAGTTTTCTAAATATAACAGCTGTTTTACTGATTAGGCTACACAGACCTGCCAGCCACAATCATTCAGATCTAACCACATGACTATTCCTTATGTTTCTTGAGGGCTTCTCAGCATGGAGTAAGGGTTTGTGAGGTTAGTCTGGTTGACCATTACAACCGAGTAGTCAAGAATGAGTTCAAAATTGGTATTAAATGATTTAACAAGTGGTCGCATGTCATAAAATCAAATGTCCTAATCTATTTTTGCCTAACTGCAAGATAATAAAATGACAGAGATGATCATGACTCTCCAAAATTTCTTTGGAAAAAACAGTGGAGTGGTTTCCCGTTACATTCTCTTTGGTTTTAAATTATGAGTTTTCCTTCTCTTAGAATAGCTCTCACCCAAGGCTAGAAATTTTAGTTTACTCTGCTATTTAATTTATAAATGAGTAGAGAAGTGATAGATTCATATCTTTCCCAAATGTATTAATATAAAATTAAATGCAACAGACAGACTAGCCTTGAATTTGAACTCACTTAGCCAATTTCACTTTCATTCAACAATATGCCACCCACACATCCCCCTCAGCACTTAATTAGTGTCATATTTTCCATTTAAATGCACAAGCAGACAGACAATTAGTTTTTACTTTCATGTTTTTTAAATTTTTCTTTACTAAAGTTTACCCAAACAAGGCCCAAGAGGCACTCAAAGTAGACATCTACTGAATCAAGTGTATAACATGAATGCAAGAGGAAGCAAGGAGTGTAGATGATGAAGATATGGTGAATAGATAGCTCTTGTCTCTAGACTTGAAACGGTTAAGTTTGTAGTGTTCTAGAAAGCCTCCTTGTGAGAATATGTTCAATAATGTAGTGGATCTTGTGAAGAAGATTTCAGAGTGGAATGCACTTTTTTAACAAATGAATATATGTAGGTATTGGGCATGATTCAACCCTATAAAGGTAAAGCCTGTAAAGCCTGTAAACTGTTAGCACTAAAGAATAGGTCCTCTCTGAACATTTGTCCTGGAAGTAGTGACAGAATAGCAATATACTTGCGATATTTCCTCTGTGAGAAAATAGCTGCAGGGGGTGAGAAATAAGTCACTCCACTCAAAACCACAGGAACGTTTTTTTGAAATCTATCAAGAGTAGAAAGTCAGGATTGACCAGCTATGGCAGCAATCCTCGTTTTTTTGTCTGATCTGAATCTTGTAAAGATAAAGCATGGACAAAGAAGTCAGGTACTTTTTGGAGTGGTACAAAAATGTATATCTGCTCAGAATAAGCCAAATTCAAATCCCAGTTGGATTCAATGCATCACTTATACGCAAATATCTTTGGGCAAAGTATAAATCCATCTCTTCTTCCTCCAGCTATGGGTTAAATAGCAAGACAGATTGGGTCCTATATCTTTGGTTGGCACCAGCCTACCACAGAAAGTAATGGTAACCTACAGTTAGAAAATCTTCTGCCTAGTTAGTCATTTCTCAAAAGAAAAATGATCATGGAAGCATGTATTAAAAATGGCACTTAAGTGATTGACAAGAAGCCAACAATTTTTCCAGTATCATATATATGTTCTACTTGAGGTTTGGGGTAAATTGAGTTCCAATAGATGTTTAGCACAAGGAACCTTATCAAGAGCTCACCTCATTCTTCAGGCCTAGATTAAATTCAGGATCTACTTGGTAATAATGAAATTTTACTAGCTTAGTTCTGGAGATATTGAAAGTTACAAACCAGTGAGAATCAGCAATATTATTGATTCTGATCTGGGATCTCAGCTTCAGCCACTTCTCCACTACCATAAGGTTTTCTCCATGTGGCTGTTCAAGGAATACTATATCACAATAATTGTTTGGATGAACTCTTCCCTATAGTACATTGAATTTTTAAAGCATAGTTCTAGACTGGCATTAAGTTCTCATCAGATTACAGTTGAGCAGGCTAGATATAACTGTAAATTCTATGCTAACAGTCTCTTTTCTCATGCTTCTCACTTGTGGAACTCCCTTCAATCACCTTGCTTGCCAGCTAACTTTAATCTGTAAAAATTTAAATGCAATACCAATCTCTATCTACTATTCTCCTGATTACTTTTCACTTCTAGTTCATTAGTAATGTTTCTACACTATTTACATTGTTTGAACTGTTGTCTTCATCTTTTTTGTCATATTCACAATGTTTTGGCTGTTGTACACTCTGGTGTTCTTCAGGCGATTGGAATTTGGATTCGAACCTTTTATTTTGATCACTTGGCTATATTGTTCCCATTCCACGAACCATGCCACTTCCGGATATCTTAGTTATCTCCCTTTAACTCAACTCTCTAAGTTATTTGTTCATCACAGCTGTAGCTGGGTATTGAACTCACAACTCTTTAAGTCAAATCACTGGAACTACCCAACGCTTTTATCCACTCGTCTAAGAATATAGACAAGTAATGATTCTGTTTCTAATGCTTGCACACCCAGTAATCTCTTTGCATCTTAGTGGCTTTACTGCCTTGCCTTGGGTGAACTTGATTAAAAAAAGCATGACCAGAGAAGAATTCAGGATAATTGTTATATAAAGCAGCTGGAATTAAGACCAGAAAAAAAAGGTTCAACCCTAGTTGGTCTGATCAAGTCAATGCAAATGGCCCTTTACATAGTTGCATAAAATGTGCTTCATCAGAGCTACATGAAGTTGACACCCATGGTTAAAAACCCAGTCTGTTCTGCTGTTTAACAATAGCTGGGGGTGAAGAGTCGAATTTTTACCTTTCCCAAGATGAGAAAAATTTTAGGTAAAATATTAATAATGGTAAGTAAAACATGAAAATTATCCTTGTAACGAGGATATTCTTATAAAATTTAATGATTGCCCAGATATCAAATAGGTTAACAGGTTGTCACTGTCATCAAATATCCATGGGTTGCCTCATATGAATGCTGAAACTTCATTAGTGTTATCAGTTTTCATTCAGATTTTTCTCCCTCCGGGAATTGCTGAGTTAGGATGAAGCAAAAACCAGCAAGTGGTATCTTCTATAATTACTCTGCGAAATTACATTTGATAATCATTTTAAACTATATCCTATAAGCCTATTAGAGATTACAGCAGAAAAAGGTTTCAGCTATTAAATTGTGAAGAGAATTTAGGAGGTAAGGAAAGAGAGGGGTAGGAGTGGGTCCTAAAGAGAAGAGAAGGTGTAGGAATGAGATGGTAGGTGAGTGGACAAGATGGTTGGGGGGGGGGCGAGAGTTAATAGATTTTTGCAGATTGCAGCAACTCTTTTGTCAGTTAGTAAAGGCTTAGATTACAATCCGCATAGTATCTCGCTTTTTAGTCATCTTTATTTCTCGTTCTTATTTCTTCTTCTAGTGCCTTTTTTTGTCTTTTTTTTTTCACTTTTCCAGGTGTTATTTGATTCTATCTTTTCATTTCTATTTCAATCTAAATTTTTCTTCTTTCTTCGTAGTTTCTTAGCATTCATTTTCCAATTTTTAATTCTTCCGTATTTTATTCGTCTTTTTGCATTATTCATTCAAACTTTTTTTACGTCAATGTCTTTTGTTTAATCTTTTCATCATATATTTAACTTTTTTCATCATTTTTGCTTTCTTTTCATTTTTTCATTCTTTCATTCTCTTCATTATCATTCTTTTAAATGATTCTCTTTTATCCCCCCCAGCATTTTTTTCTCTTTATTCTTTCTATCTTTTGCTCGTTTTCATTTTCTTTAATTTTTTTATCCGCTTTTATACCACCTAATCTTATTTTCTTAGTATTTTCTTTCTTATCTATCTTTTTTAATTATTCACAGTAATTCTTCTTCCCTCTAACCATCATGTCTTTTGTTTTCTTCTACCTTTTCATATTTCATTTCATTCATTTTTCTTTCTATTTTTCAGTTTCATTTTATTGTTTGTCTTCTTTAGTTGGTTCTCCTGCACTTTTATACTTTTCATTCTTGCTTCTTTCTTTTTTTTCCTTACCTATATACTTCTTTTTTTCATTTACTCTCTTTATCAACTTTCCCTTTTCACTTTCTTTCACTTCTTCCTCCTAATTTTTTATCCATTGTCCTTTATTTTCATTTTAAATTCTATCCTCATTTTTGTTTCAATTTTTAAAAAATGTTTCAGTTTTTCTCATAATTACCCAACAGTCCTCCTTTCCTTTCTCTTCCCTTTCCTCTTATTAATTAACCTGTCTATTTTTCTACCTAACTAATTTGTATGTACAAACATTAAAAACGTCTGATTAAAATAATTATAATTTCAACCAGGAATCATTTTCCAAGTGTTTAGAAATTAAATTACACCTCCAAGCAAAATTACCCTCCAAGCAATATCATCCCCCAGCAAAAATACCCTCCAAGGCATAACACTTCATCATGGCTTTTCCAACATCCATATTTACTTTCTAAAACATATACTTACATACATTTTACACTACATTTATAAAGTATATATAAATTTATAGTTCATATATACATATATACAAACATACACAAGATATTCATACACATATTTGATACGATAAAAAACAATAATGTATCTATAAAACCTGCTTACCAAAATACTTTTTATCAGTAAAATTACTGAAAAAACAACAATCTTGGTGCTAAACATTATCACAACTCAATATCTTCTTTGAGACGTAGGCGATCATGGCCCTCCAAATTTTCTTATCACTTGTAACTTTTAATAAGTTTTGTCTTGTTGTTTCTCCCAAACCATGTTCTGCTTTTCATTTGCTTAAGCTCATCAAGTATGTCATTCACTGCCTTCCCCTGTCCTTTTTCCCTTTATCGTCCCTGTGAGTATCAGATTCTCGAAGTCCTCCTTTCTCATTATATGACCCAGAAACTACAACTGTCTCTTCCTTATGTTAAGTATAAGTTTCCTTCTTGTTTTTATTTTCTCCAAAACCTTATTGTTGGTCACATATTTGACTCATGGTATCCTCAGCATCCTTCTGTAGAACCATATTTCTGTTGCATCGAATCTCTTCTTCATTCTTGAGGAGATTGTCCAGCATTCCCTGCCAGACAGGAAGACAGATAACAATTCAGTACTCTTTTCTTTGTTTACAACAAAATTTTCCTCTCTCATAATATTATGTTTAGCTTTTGAAATATGTCTTTGGCCTTCACAATATGCCCTCAGATCTCAGTGTCACACTTTCTGTTCTCTGTTAGAATACCCTAATCTGAAATTGGCATTTTGCTCTCCTCTTTTTGCTGATGACCATGCATTCAGTTTTCTTGTAGTTTATGTTTAGTCTTTTCTTCTCATTTCCCTTTACTACAGGAGTTTCTTTTCCATGTCTTCCATCAGCACTGTGTCACCAGCATATCTCATATTGCTAAGATTATGACTGCCAATTTAAATCCTTGTAGGACTTCTAGTTCTCTCAGAAATGTCTTGCTGTATAGGCTAAATAAATCCAATGAGAAGACACATCCTTGTCTTACATCCTTTTCAAATTTTGTATATCTCCTGAACTCATTTCCTGTGTGTATGCAGACTAATTGCTGCCAGTATAGATTCTTGATTATTTAATGTCTTTTCTGAATATGTCAAGGTTGCTGACATATTCAGGAAAGAAATTAGAATAACCAAGAATCTGGCAGATTGTCATTAAATATTTATATCCTAGTTATTAATCATAATTAGAAAATTTCAGTCAATTTTGTTTTATTCATTCAATCCATCTTACTTGGTTTAGGCTAAAATGAATACAACCAAATCTTCTAATTTTATTGTTAACTTTAAATGTTACTTCAAATAAAATAAGCATTGACAATTTAGAGATCCTTTTTGAGATGAGTTGCCATTTCTACTGTGTGGGATTTATTGGGCTTGCTACTAAAACAGGAGAATGTGCAAAGAGTTGCTCTCCTGGAAGAAAAGGTTCTCTATGGTGGTTAAATGTATTAACATTGAAATAACTTAATTATTATAGATATTAGAAAGATGAAAATTTTAACTGGTAATTTAATATGAGTTTCAAATGATGCTTAATATTTATCTTATTATTAAATTATAAGCTCCTTGATGTTGGTTTCTTAGTAGCAATGTTCTGTGTACTCCATTCCTTCAGGGCATAGACAATCATTAACTTTTAGCATATTTTAATTATATACATCTAATACATTTTAATAAATTTTTAATAGATTTTAATAAATTTTAATTTATACAGAGTTTTATCACAATTTTACTACATTAACTTTTACTTATAAGCTACTTTTAGTTTGAATCTTCTATGTGTCCCATTGCTTCAGAACATAGGTGAACATGGCTCTCCACAACTTTCTATTTCAGTTGGCTTTTTCTCACCTTGTTCAGACCCTTACCCCTAGTTTTGCTACCTCTTCACACATGATCAGGAAGTAATTTCAGTGAGGAACTGAGACAGGAAATGGCTCATTAATTTTAATGCCTCCAAAACAAAACTACTCTCCTTTAACAACCAGAGAGAAACTTTCCTACCTGCTATAAGGATGGATGATTTTGAGTATGTTTTCTTTCATTGTCATCATTTTCTTTAAGGCTTCCTTGTTGCTTACTTGTTTCAGCCATAGATTGTTCAGTATCCTTCTGTAGAATCACTTTTATGCTGCTTCAAGTTTTTCTACTTAAAAAAAGAGGATGGATAGCACATAGCACATAGAGGCACGCTTTTTATTTTTAATGACATTTTTTTTCTTCTCAGCACATTTGCTAGCTTTTGAAATGCCTCTTTCACTTGTCTTATATGTGTTTGGATCTCAGTGTCACTTTTTCCATCCTCTGTTAAAACTCTTCCCAGATATTTGAACTTTAGCTACTGTTTGATGTTTATATCTTCAATTAGAAATAGAATCAGCTCTAATGGATATTGTTCTTTTATTTCTTCATATTCATTTTGTTTTACAGCATATCAACTGCAATGTGTTATTTAATGCCGACAAGATTTTTAGGATATGTTCGTATGAACAGAATAGATATTCTTTGTTAGAAACCAGTTTGTAGATAAGGGTATGGATTCATTTTGTTTTACAGCATATCAACCTCAATGCGTTATTTAATGCTGACAAGATTTTTAGGATAGGTTTGTATGAATAAAATATGTATTCTTTGTAAAAAAGATCAGGTTTCATTTATGTACTTTTGTAAAGAAAGTTTTGTCAAGTGTTAGATCTATTACTGGCATATATATATATATATATATATATATATATATATATATATATATATATATCTTTTCTTAAAAATATATCAGTGTTAATATTTTTTCTTCAAAAATGTATTGCCAGTAATATTTTCTTCTCCAAAAAAGTATTGCTGTAATTTTCATTATAAAAATCTATTTTTATTCTTTCACAGTGTTTTAACCCCAGTTTTGGAGTTAACTATTTGCCCATGACTGGGACCATAACAGGTGGTACCACCCACAGTCAGTGTGGACCTTGGAATAATAGCAATTAATGCACCTCAAAATTTCACAATTAAAGGCCTTGCTGCTAAATGCAGTTTATTGTCAAACCCAGGACCAGGATGTAGTTTGTTATCATTCTTTTATTCTAATTTTATTATCAGTTAAATTGCAACTAGTGTTCACAAACTCAGATTAACAGATAGAGATATTACAATTTTATTCTTGAAGAATGGGCACATGGCCAAGTACTTAAAATGTTAATGTTCTGAGTAAGAGATCTGGGTTCAAATCTTACCACAGTCAATTTGCCAAGGAGGGACTTTTTGAGAATATACAACTAAGGAGAGGTTTCCAACATGTGGCTCTGTTAGGATGTGCCTGAGAACCAAACCATATGATGACCTAATACTTCTGAGTTAAATTGAGTAGATAAAACTGTTCAGAATCTATAATCTGTTCAGTTCTACCATAAAGTTGCAAGTGATTGTGACCAGGGCTTTGAATATACTTGGCTAGTATGACAATTAATCTCACTAGATTATACGCTCTCTCATAAAAAGAATAACTAAGATTAGTTCAGCATAGTTGCAGTTTAAACAAGAGATTGAAAAAAACAAGTGTTGAAAAAAACAAATATACCTGGAAAGGTATCTGCAAGAGGGATTAGCTAGTTACCCTAGCAAATGGGCACACTTGGAAATGAGAAAATAACCATTATTCTTGAAAAATTGTATGCAGAAAACTTCTGCAATTGACCACTGTTGATTGGAAGAGATTGACTAACAAGTAGAAAGAATAAAAACTGTTTTACAAATTCATGATGGATGTGCATTGTGGTGTAATAGATATCAGCTTGGAATGAGAAATCAGAGAGCTGAGTTCAAATTCCAGTTGAATTCATTACATTCACTTACAGGCAAATATAGGAAATGGGAAAGATATTAATCCATCTCTTCTCCCTCAATCTATTGATTGAATAACAGGACAGATTGCATTTTATTGCCTTGGTTGGCAACCAGTCTGCTGTAGAAAGAAATGGCAACCTATTGTGGGGAAAAATTTTCTGTCTAGTCAGTCATGTCTCTTTCAAAATGTGATTGCCCAAGCATGTACCACATATGGCAATTAACTGACTAACTGATGGCAATGGTCAGGCTAATAGAAATAACTAGACATTTATGAAATACAAACATTTTTCATATTTATTCCAATTAAATGATGCAAGTTTTCCCCATACAGAAACAGATCTTATAAACAGAGTGTTTAAGAAAAGGAAAATGACACTGAGCAGGTTAAATGCACAAGACATGCATTTATTGACCAAACAACAATATTAAATTTGGTGATTTAAGAAAATTGTTTTCTGCTTTACAGACTAATTACTGTATTTTTTATGCAATAAAAACAAAAATATAATTCCACCAAATTCCAGATTATTATTCAGTATTAAATTCAACACACACACACGCTCACACACACACACACACACACACACACACACACACATATATATATATATATGAGGAAAATGACAAATAACAACAGCAGAGGTAAAAACACCTATAAATATAGCTATAGAAGTGAGCAAAATTGCTTGAAATAATAAAAAGAAATATGCAAAATTTTTGAACTCCATTACTATTATAAAATGTAAAATGCTTGAAAAACTTATTATTAAAATTAATTAAATCTTCCTTGTATTTAATGAAAGATCTCTGAAAGAAAGGTTGTTGTCCAAATATATATATATATATATATATATATATATATATATAGGAAAAACTACTAAAAAGTTACTACTTTAAAAACAAGGAATTTATTAACAGTCTCAAGAGCCCTTTCATCCAACATCTCATCAGGAGAAAATCATAGGAATTATAAATCAAACAAAAGCAAACAGCAACAAAAATGAAGAGCAAAAGAAAAGAGGGAAATACACTAAAATAAATATACATACAAATATATATATTTATAACAAGGGGAGGAGAAATCACATGTAAATAATTATTAAGGGTCAGTTAAAATAAAATATCCCCCAACAAATGAAGAAACTTCACAAAATCCTTCTGCCAGCAAAGAAAAGGCTTCTGTAATGATATGCAGACTGATTCCAAAATCTTTAAATGATTATTGGAACCAGCTACATGTAAAAGTTTGAATCATTCTTTCCTATATGACTTGACTTGACACAGGCTATATTCTCTACGAGGTGTTGAGCAATAGCTGATTCCATATTTGTAGAGTAAAATAGAGTATAAATAGTAATGGCTACCCGGAAGCCCTTATTAATAATATTATTAATAAGACTAGGAAATTTCATTCTTTTAAAGTCCTGGGGCCTTCTAAGTGTCCGGTTTATTTGAAGGTTCTTTGGATTGGAGATAAGGGCCAAAGCTTGGTTAAGCAGGTTAGCAAGTCAGTTTCTGGTTGTTTCCTGTCGGTTGCTCTGCATTGTATTTTTCAGACTACTGTTGTATTTCTGTCTTTTCTCAAGGATGAATTGACTTACATCAAATTAAGTAATTTGATATATGAATTTAAATGCCAGTGTGCTGCTTGTTATGTGGGGCCTACAACCTTACATTTGGAAACAAAAATTAATCAACCTATACCTTCTAAAATACAATTTGGCAAAATAAATAATAAATGTTATCTTCCCTCTACAAATATGGAATTGGCTATTACTTAAGACCTAGTAGAGAATATAGCCTGTGCCAAGTCGTATAAGAAAGAGTGGTTCAAAATTTTATATGTAGCTGGTTCCAATAATCATTTAAATATTTTGGAATCAGTCTGCATATCATTATCTCTTTGCCGGCAGAAGGATTTTGTGAAATCTCTTCATTTGTTGAGGGATATCTTATTTTAACTGTTTTTTGATAATTATTTACACGTGATTTCTCCTCCCCTCATTATAAATATATATATTTATATGTATATTTATTTTAGAATATTTCCCCCCTTTCTTTTGCTTTTGATTTTCATTGCTGTTTTTTTCCATTTGATTTATAATTCCAATGATTTTCTCCTGATGAAATGTTGGACGAAAGGGTTCTTGAGACTGTTAGTAAATTCCTTGTTTTTAAAGCTATGTATAGAAAGAAGTTTTTCGTCTTAGAATCAATTTGTCTGATGTCATTTAGAGTCCAGTTCAAGATACTGAAACTGTATTGGACCACTGGGATGGCAAGGTTATTAATGGCCATAACACTGTTCTGAGAATTTATTTTTAATGAGTCGTAGTCTTCTATAATACTCTTTACGCACTATTTCTTTAATTTTCTTATGGTGAATTCTTTCACTCTCATTTACCCCTAGGTATTTATAAGCTTCTTCTTGTTCTAAATCATTTATTGTTACAGCAGAGTCTAAGCTAATAGGGGTTGTTTGTTGTAGTGATCCTCATAAAACTAGTTAACATATTTATTCAAATTGAATTTTGTTCCATTGTCTTCAGTGAAGAATTTTACAGTTTATAGAAGACCTTCCAGTTCATTGTCATTCTTTTATTATTATTATTATTTCTACTGCTACTTTTATTATTATTATTATTATGAGTGGGCCCATGCCATAAAAAATGACTGCAAAATGTTTATATTCATGTGATAGCAACATATATATTGATGTACCTACTATTGAGTATCTTACATTACGACATAAGAAAAAAATCAAATAATACAAACTTCTGAGCATGACAGGAGAGAAATATGCTATATATATATATGTATATATATAATTAGTGCAAAAAATAAAATAGTAAGGCAGTGTTAAAGAGCAAACCTTTCATAACTGGTCAGTCAGTTAAGTGCCATACGTGATACACGCTTGGGCGATCATGTCTCAAAAGAGACATGACTGACTGGGCAGAAGATTATCCCACAGTAGGTTGCCATTGCTTTCTGCGGTAGACTGGTTGCTGACCAAGGCTATAGAACCCAATCTGTCCTGCTATTTAACCCATAACTGGAAGGAAGAGACGGATTAATACCTTTCCCAAGGGTATTTGCGCATAAGTGAATACAATGGATTCAACTGGAATTCGAACTCGGCTCCCCGGTTTCTCCTTCCGAGCCGATATCTACTGTACCACAAGTAAAGTCTAATAAAGTTTAATAACTGGTAGTAAAGGGAATGAAATGAGTCAACGCTACCTCTCTCTTCATTAGCATGACAGGAGGGATATATATATATATATATATATATATATATATATATATATCAGTATGACCAGAAGAGTAACTCACTGCACCTTCTTGGTTTCATGTTTTCCCTTGACATGAAGTTTAGTGATTATATTAAAGCACTTACTGAGTCTCTTGGTAGGAATGTTGGTTTACTGTGCTGTGCCAGTCAAAATTTCTTATTAGAATCTATGTTGCACATTTATAAATCTATTATTTGTCAATGCATTGAAAGTTGCTGTTTTATCTAGTTTGGTGTTCCTTCTATATATCTTGAGATTCTCAACATAGTTCAAAGAATGGTCTGTGATGTTATCATTCATGACCTAGCATCTTGGTTATAGTCTCTTTCCTTCTACTGTAACATGGCTTCCCTCTGACACTTCTATAAATATTTTCATGGTGATTGTTCTAATGAGCTCTCTTCCTTGGTACCATGATCCAATTTGAAATAGCTAGATGTAACCATAAATTCAATTGTAATAGCTTCTATTCTCACACTTTTCTCCTACAAAATTCTCTTCCAGATTCTTGCTCCTCTGCCATATTTAATCTTCAAAATTTAAATGCAATGTCCATCACTATCTTCTGTCTTCCTGAATTCCATTCTTTTATTATTCTTTTCCCTCGCTAAGGTCTTCTCATTCTCTTCTAGTCTCAGCAATCTTGCATCTTAGTGTTATTATCACTGTGCTTGGAATGAAAAAATTTAAAAATAAATAGTATTGACATGCTGGTAAAAATTAAAGCATCATCATTTGTCTATATTTCTAAGATAACAATATTGTAATTATTTACATTATTTACATTTTTCAGATTGTTGTCCTCATCTTTGTTGCAATATTCACAATGTTTCAGCCAGTGTATGTTCTGGCCTTCTTCAAGATCTGTTTTTATTTCTGAGATAAATATTGTAATTATTTACATTTTTCAGATTGTTGTCCTCATCTTTGATGCAATATTCACAATGTTTCAGCCAGTATACGTTCTGGCTTTCTTTAAGAGCTGTCTGTATTTCTGAAATGAGGTATTGCAGTTATTTACATTATTTACATTGTTAAGACTGTTTTTCTCATCTTTGTTGCCTTATTTACAATTTCGTGCTCATTGTACACTCCAACCATCTTCAGATAATTGAAATTTTGAACTGAACCCTTCATTTTGTTCACTGGGGTATATTGTTCTCGTTCTATGAGTCATGTAACCTCCAGATGTTTTTTATCTCTATTTAACACAATTTTCTAAGTTTTTTGTTCACCACTGTTGTAGCAGGTACTGAAGTCACAACACTTTGGGTCAAGTCAGTGGATCTCACCAACACTTTTATCCACTCGTCTATCAAGTGCATGTACATGGAGAAGTCACAGGACTCATGATCGTGAATACAATTATTTGATTGATAATTCCATTTTATTTCATTATCAGTGATATTTTTAATCTTTATTTATACTTTTATTATTTTAATATTATTTTATTATTTTATTATTTTCATATATAAATACAGGGTGCGATAGGTAAATTGTCACCATTTTATATTTTTAATTTAATGTATTTGCTTTCTTTTTTTGGAATATGTCAACTCCACAATATTGCAGGGTCAATTAGGAAAATAAAAAAGGAAATAGAGAACCATGAGGCAATTCACCCAGCCAGAAATTTGGAAATGGCATACTGTGCTGCTTGGCATTCACACTAGAAGCTCCAGTATGAATATTTTAGAGAGTTTAGGTGTTAATCTGAGGACAGTACGGAGGATTCAGTGCCTTGAGGAGGTTATGCTGCTCTGGGTTAAGAGGGTAGTTGCTGGAAGACTCTACATCTGGCAATAGGATTCTGCACCATGCCACACAAGCAAGAGAATTCAGTTATGGCTGTCAGACAATTTCTGCAATGACTTCATCCCATACATCTGGCCACCTCACTCTCCAAACTGCAACTCCCTTGATTATTACGTGGGGAGGCACATTTGGGCAAGAGACCAACAAAACTCTTTGTAACATCAAAAATGAACTGACTGCAAGGATTATGGTATCAATCACCAACTTAAACAAGGAGACCATCCAGAACAGCTGCAGGAGATTTTGAACTTATTTGGTGACTGCAGTTGAAACTAATGGCATTTTTATTGAATAAATTTACTCTTTCGTATTTCAAGAAATTTTTGTGTCATTTTAGCAAATATAGTTTTTATTTTCATAATGAATATTTCTTAATTATTTTACTTAATAATAATATATTATGATAAAAATAAAGTTGATATATATTTCACATATTATACAGGGTGTCTCCCCAAAAATTGACATCATTTTGTAGTCTAATAACTTCACCAATTCTTGCTCAAATGATCTCAAATCTTATCAAATGTGTTAAATCTAACCAAAGTGACTGTGAAGACTTATCTCATTGAGAATCTACTAGGAAGAATGCTTGCACATGCCAGTGATAATGACAATGTGCTGTTGAAATGGTAACCATGTTCACCTGACCTGACACATTGTTTTTTATTTTCTTTCCATAGGGATACATTCTTCCTCTTCCTACAAGCCTAGGGAAACTTAACTCCAGTGCATCACTGATGCACTGGAGTTATACAAAACATACTACAGTATGTTTCACAAGAGCTTGACCACATACTTGGTGTTTGTCATGTCACAGGTGGTGTGCACGTTGAAAATATATATTAATTATACAAAGCATAAGTACTCTACACTCAGTTATTCTAATTTAAAATGTTAATGTCTTTTACTGTTCAACATGAATCCTATTTGATTTTTATTGGGCACCTCAGCATGGTGTATTGGTTAGCAAGATTGTCTTGCTAGAACCTATTATCACTGAGTAGTGAGCTTGATCTCCATTTGGTACTGCATACTTTTGTCCTTGTGATACATTTAAGCGGTGCTTAGAAAATCAACTGTTTAATTTTGTTAGCCTGAAACATTAATTACTCAGATATTCATATTGTAAATGATGTCAATTTTTTTTGATACCCACTATTTTCCTAAAATGATGCTTCCATAATTACATTGATTGACCATTTTTTCACATATTCCTTATTCATACTTATATATATATATGTATAAACATTCTCAGTTGGAAATATTCTGAAGAACAGTATGATTAAAAAAGAGACAAGAGGTAAACTATATTGTTTTAGCATTTGCATTTTGTCTACTGTGGCTAAAATAAAATATAGTTTTCCTCTTATCTCTTATTAATTATATATATATATATATATATATATATATATATATATATATATATATATGCAGGTATGGCAAGTACCTCAGGGAACTGAATACACTTGCTTTGTATCATTCATTTTTTTCTCTTGGCATACTTGACTGTCAGTTCATTATTCAATCCCACCCTCTATTCTCTCTGCAGGGCAAAATTGAAGTGTTTGCCATTTTGAAAATCTTGGCTTGAATATATTAGTTCATTTTGATTTATCCCTTTTGTTCATTTTTCCATCTTTTTTCTATAAGGATTAACAGCCCTTATAGCTGGAAGATTATTTGCCATGAAAATCAATTATCTGGTAAGCTCTTGTACAAGTATCTTCAAATTAAATATGATTGTTCAGTAACTGCGTACATTGAGCACTTTTGTGTGTTTATTTCTTGTATATTCTTTCTCTTTATTGGAAACACGCACACACACACACACACACACACACACACACACACATATATATATATATATATATATATATAGGAGAGAATTGCAGACCTGTAAAGATGGGGAGGATAATCCAAAAGATTTTATCCACTTAATATAAAATATTAATTAGATAAAAATAGAGACTACGATGGATATAATCCAGAGCAATATAAAATACTAAGAAGAAAACTCAACACATGGTTAGACAGTTAAAAATCGTGATTTATTTTAACAATGTATAGTAAATTTGCATTATCTCATTCAGGTCGTTGGAAGATAAAATAAAAAAAACATTTATTTCTTTTTTTCTTTTTATTTTCCAACAGTCTGAATGAGGTGATGAATGAATTTACAATACATTGTCAAAATAAATCTTGATTTATAACCATCTAATCATCTATTCAGTTTTCTTCCAAAATTATATATATATACATATATATATATATATATATATATACTATAGTCATCTGCAGACAGATCTGTTTTGCTGTATTACAGCTCATCAGTATGGCTTAGACTCCAGTCGCTTCCTAACCCAGGATTGAAACCTGACTGAAATGCACTATAGAAACAGAAAGGTAGCCCTCAAGACCCTCACACCTACAGGGGTATATCAATTGGATCCATCATGGTGGAAGTATTAACGAACATTATATTAATTAGGCTTCCATCATTTTATAAAAGTCAACTCATCACAACCACGTTTAGTTTTTGTTCTTCTAAGGGATGTAATGATGGCATATATGTCATCAAACAACTCCAGGAAATTGCTGACCTTTCTAATAGGAAATTATATACCCGCAGCAGCGTATGACCACATCAATGGAGAGTTCCTCTTCTCATCCATTAGAAACTGCCTTCAAAGCTATGATTCCACTGAATGCATCAATTTAATTAGTGGAACTTTATTGGTCCTTAAAATCTTACATTCCATACCACATCCCAAATAACTCAACCAATGGAAGGCAGTGATCTTGCTTTCCCTCCCAAGGCCAATGGACTCATGATGAGAGTGGGGGTCTATGTCAGTGGCTTAAGTAATCATAGTTGGGATATGAATGTTCTTGAACAGAAAATCAACATCCTCTACCAAGTGTTCCAAGAACTAGAACTCAAACCTTTCCAAAATAGAAACTGTTATATGGAATTGAAATGAAAGCAATGATGTCTCATAGCCTGAATCCATTTTAAAATTCAGAATGTCGTAGTAAATACCAAACACTTAAATTACATTGGTGAATGGGTTTCTTCTAAACACCTTAGCATAAGATATAAAGAAATGCAAATATTTGCAAGTACTTATTGAATTTACCAAAAATAGTTTATTTTGTACTTAGTTTTGAATAATTTGTAAGATTTTTAGACGATTTGGTCTATTATATTCATAGTTATGAATTTTTCTAAAAATTGGTATAGTACAAAATTATCCCCCCCCCCACACCGCAGAAATTATGAAATAATATTTCTCTATTGCAATTGTTATGGTTTTTTTCTTAAATTGGTATTTAATACAAACACTCTTTGAAAATGAAATAGTATTGAACTGATTCTATAAAATTCTAAAAGGTAATGAAGAAGACAATATGTGAGTGTCACATTCTGCCATAATTCATTTGTTCTGCAATCATGGCAAAAGTGTCTGAACTTGACAAGAAACTCTGAATGAAAATAGTTGATGCGTACAAAAAAGGTGATGGATATACAATCCTTTCCAAGCATTTGAATGTTTCTAGATCAACAGTTCATAGCATTATCAAAAAGTATGACAAGACTCATTGTTAGGAAAGTTTTGTAATTTGCTTGAAGCATTGTGTATATAAAGTGTATGGGTAGGTATTTGAAGGCTATCACAATGCGTTTAGTCAAATAAAGGAAGATAAAGAAGGTCTTGTGTATTACCTATTTATTATTCATTAATACTGCTGTTGTTAATTGTAGTGAGCATGTGTGTGTACCTGTAAGTATGTTAGTGCATGTATGTGTGTGTGTGTTTATGGTTTATATAAGCGTGCACAATAGTAGGATTTGGCTTTTTCGCAACTTTTTTAAAATGATAGTGGATGCCGTTTTACAATTTGATGATATATTGCATTGAGAATAAAATAAGAACTCACAGAAAATGGTTAATTTCTGAAAGAATGGAAAGGAAAATTGTTTGAGATATCTCAAAGAATCCTCACTTAACAACAAATAACATTGTAAATGATGTAAAGACATCAGGGTTGAATGTATCAATGAAGACAGTCACTAGATGCTTTCGTTGAGCAAGATTTCAAGCTTGTTTCCCAAGGAAAACTCTCCTGCTTAAGGATAAACACCTAAAATTCAGATTAGCTTATGCTATAAGCCATCTAGTAAATGACAGTAAATATTAGAAGTCAGTTTTATGATCAGATGGAAGCAAACTAAAAATATTTGATCACATGAACTCCCATTATGTTCGGAGGAGAGTTAATGAAAATCACAAACCAAAAATTACCCTCCCTACAATTAAGTGCAGTGGTGAGAACATTCTGTTCTGGGAATGCTTTCCTGCTTCTGGACCAGGGGTATCTTTCTTTGATATTCAAAGGCTGGTACTACAGAGCCACTAAGAAAGAACTGCATCAGATAGCAGAAACTGCATCGCTCGAGAAGTACCAACAGCAGCAACACCTAAAATGGATAGCCCATGTAACTCCATAAGAAAACATTGATATAATCAAGCCACTAACATTCCACATTACTTACAACAATGTGTTAGGAAGGAAATCTCTATCAATACTGGAAAAAGCAGTAAAAGCTACTGAAGTTGAGAAACCTAATCTTCTGAAATATTGTTTTTCGAGAAATATCTTATGAATTTAAGCCAAAAGTAGTAATTGCTGCTCAGTCATAGAATGCCAAATGTTTTCTTGTAATGGTAGTAGTAGCCATTGATCTTAGAAAGCACTTGTATACAGCTGATTGTTTTGATACTTCTGAATGGGTTTGGCTCCATTCATAAAATTCTTTAGAAAGTCTCACTCCCACAAGGCTATTTAAGAACATGACTTGTGTTTTTAAGTTAACGTATTGATTTTGCTACAATTTGCAGTGTTGGGTAAAATACAAAAGTTTTGGTATTATCATATATATGGCCTAGAATGCATTTCATTGGCACTACTGGAAGATAATGATTTTAGGTAAGAAGTCTATGTAATTACAGTAGTCTGTATCAAAGGATAGATCATTGATGATAATAACAATAAATAATAATAAAATAAGAGTATTAATAATATAATGAATGGGAAATAAAAAATTTTTTGTCTCCAGATGAATGGATTTCAAGCTCTACAAAATTTGAGCTTGGAATAAATAATCAAGAATTAAAAATAGAAACATTAACAATGTGTCGAAAGTGTAATCAGGACAGTAGCTGGTGGTTGACATAGCCTTCAAATTTTGGCAAATTAAACTTAGCTGGAACGCATTTAGCCGGAAGGGAGTTCCATAAGCAAGAAATGCAAGAAAAGAAACTATTAGCATAGAATTTCTGGCTACATCTAAGAAGCTTAATTGAGGAGATCTTGATGGTAATGTAGTACACTGCTTAAATTAACAAAGTTTAGGTACCATAGTGGAGAGTTCATTTGAAAGTATTTATAAAAAAAAGCACAGAGATGCCACCTAACAGTGGTAGGAGACTGACGCTAAGCTGCCAGATCAAGTCCAATAATATTGCTGATTCTTCTTTGGATCTTATCAAGGAGCTCAAGGTAAATAGCAGGGGCCACCAGAACATATGTAGTAGCAATATTCTAACACTTCATCCAATAAGTCCTGGGCCAGACATATAGATTGCACCACTAATTAAAGTACATATAATTTTTATAAAGTACTAAACTTCAAATGGGATGTGAAAAAATTTAGGCCCAAGCGGATTATTAGTTAGCAAATTGCAGTTATTTAATTTACTGTTGCAAATTTTCAAAACAATGGAAAAATCTGAATTTCATATGTTGATAAATCATTGCTTTCTGATGGGAAAAATACTGTTCAAGCAAAGCAATAGCTTGATAAGTGTTATTCAGACTCTACTCCATTGAAAACAACAGTTAACAGGTGGTATGTTGACTTTAAATGCAGTCATACAGACACAAATGATGCTGAATGCTCAGGTTGCCAAAATCAGCAGTTGTCCTGGAAAACACCAGAAAATCCACAAACTCATTTTGGCCAATTGTAAATTGAAGTTGCATGAGATACAGTTGAACATATCAGAAGGCAGTGTATTCACCATTTTGCATGAACATTTGTCAATGAGAAAGCTGTGTTCAAAGTGGGTGCCACTTTTTCTCACAGTCAATCAGAAAAACAACCCGTTGATGATTCAGAGCATTGTTTGCAACTGTTTCAATGCAACAAAGAGGAGTTTTTGTATAAATATGTGACAATGAATGAAACATGGATCTACCACTTTACTCTAGAGTTAAATTAGCAGTCATCTGAGTGGACAGCAGCAGGTAAAAGCCATCCAAAGCGACCAAAGATGCAAACATCAGCAGGCAATGCTTTAGCCTCTATATTTTAAATTGCACAAGGTATTTTTTTCATCAACTACCTTGAGAAAGGAAGAACCATCAATAGTGAATATTATATAGAATTATTTGTGCATTTGAAGGAAGAAATTGCCAAAAAACGGCCATAAATGAAGAAGAAAAAAGTGATCTTTCTTCAAGACAATGTACCATGTCACAAGTTGATTGAAACTATAGCAAATATATGAATTACACTTTAAATTGATTCTGTATCAACCCTATTCTCCAGATCTGGCCCCCAGGAACTAGTGGCTGTTTGCAGACCTCAAAAGAATCCTCCAGAGAGAGAGATCTGGCTCCAATGAAGAAGGAGGCCAAAGAAAAAATCATTCTACAAAAAAGGCATCGAATTGTTAGAGAAGCATTGGAATAAGTGTATCACTCTAAAAGAAGACTATGTATTAAGCATGGATGAATGGTAGACTTATAGATATGTAAGATAGATTCTGAAGAGAAAAATTGTTTCGCATGACAAAGTGAATTGACATTCTCAGCAGCTGACCTAACAATGGATTCAATATAGTATTTCCATTTTATATTAGCAGAGAATGTTAACCTGAGATGGTGTAATGAGTCACTTTTCTGGAGGACTCATTTCCTTATAATGTTTTAAACATTTTTATTTTATTTTCATTGATTTAAAGTAACTTTATTGACATTTATAATCATCAGTTAGAAACCTGGCAACAAAGGTTGATATTATTTTTTATCAATAAAGAAAGACGACTCAGCTTAATGAAAAATAATATAAATCATCAAAGCTGGTTGAAAAGAGCTGAAGGAATGAGAAAAAATCAACATTTTAAATAGCAGAATTTCATTATTCTAAAAGTTTCAGAAGTTGCAGAACATGTGTACAAGAACTGTACCAATGATCTCTAATGAATAGGCAATAACTGCGAGGAATGTCCTAAGTCCCGTGAACCAAAATGAGACAAACTATAATTTTACAAAAGACAAAGAGGATATTAAAAACACTTGCTTGAACTCTAAAGTGACATGATATCATTTGGCTTCCAGCATTGCCTTATGATGATAATGATGCTGTTAATGGTGGGAGATGGTGATAGTGGAGGTGGGGACGAAGCTGGTATTTGTCAGAAGAGGGGAAAGAGATGAATCTAATGAAAAAAGGATTGTAATGGTTATTAGAGGGGTGGTTGTGATGATGGCAAATGTATTGACCATGACTATGTTACAGATGACATGTATTATAGCAAAACAAAAACTGAAACAGTAACAATATTGATGATACAAACACAAAAATCAATAACTATCAAAATAATGAATAAATTTTTTATTCTCTACAATAATAATTTTTATACAACCTACTTTTTTTGTTAATGTTTGTCTGTTCAATTCGTATTCCAGTTGATATTGAACTTTAGGCAAAAGGGAAAACCGGCTCAGGGGATTTGGTTGAAAACTTATTTATCCAGTGTTAAGTGGGGAAAGTCAGGATATAAAATCGGTATTTTATTACTAATTATAAGTACATTAAATTAACAAAGTTTCTTTTTCTTCTTTTTCATAATGTTCTTTCAGTTTTTCATAATTTTCATCTCCTCCCACACCATTCATTTTATTTTAACGCACACACACACACACACACACACACACACACACACACACACACACACACACACAGGCATTGTTTTTAAAGAAATGAATTTTTAAAATTGTATTTTATTTTTTTAAATAAAGTTTATGAAAAATTTGGTCAAGTTATCTGTTTTTTCTTCTTCTTCTTTGTCTACATCTCCTCTTCCTCTATCTTTTCTTCTTCTTCTTCCTCTTTTTTCTTCTTCCTCCTTATCTAAACCTCCTCCTTCTCCTTCATGATGATGATTTAAATTTGATCATCAAAGCGAATATCAAATATGCTATAAAATTTTTCATTTTGTTTCTCTGTTATTCCTGAAATGAGAAAACCTGATAGAAATATAGAAAAACTAGACAAAAACATGGACATTTTAATGAGGATAGATGTTTTAAAAAACTAGAGAAAGATGTCAAATAAGAGCTAATAAAAAATATCAATTTTTAGTAATTCTGACAGAGTGATAAAAAGAAAGAAAAAAAAGAGAAAATAATGATAATAAGCAAGAGAATGATAATTACCAACTCAAACATTCAATTTTTCTTTTCATCATTTATTCTAAACCCCAAACCATTTATTCTTTGAGCCTATAACCATTAATAGATAGTTGAGACCAATAAAAGCTTGCCTCTCTGAGAAAAATACAATTTAATAGAATAAAATAAACCAAAATAAGAATAAATTAATAAAGTTTCTTTTTTTTTCTTTGTAAAAATTTTCTTTCATTTTGGTTTTGATTTCATTCCGCTTTTTAAATAATGATGAGAGAAAATTTCCACTCTCTTGATGAAAGACTTGCATGCCATTATGTAATGAAACTACCATCTGGTTATTCAGTCACTTTGAGAGATAAGCTCATGTCATGTTTATAGTCAAGCCTACACAATTTCATAACAGTCACCACTATCACCATCATCTTCTTGATATCACTACCAGGCCCCACTGTTAACTGTACCATCATCAGCACAGCTGTTATTATTATAATCATTATCAGTGTCATGTTTCCTTTTCATAACTTTATTTATTCCTGTCTATGAACATTACATCTTCATTGTATCTTGCAAGAACTATTTGACAAAATAGAATATTCAGAGCATTAATTTTGATGGTGATGATAAGCATTTGGTTAAGTGGTAAGTGCCTGTTTGGTAATTTTTTTTTTTTTTTAATCATATCATCCCGAGCAAGGCGGTAACGCCACTGATGTGCAGGGGGCTATGTAAGAGTGAAAAGATTGGAAAAGAGAAAGCCGGAAACCACATCCTAAACAGGAAACAAGGGATGAGCCTCTTCACCCATTCAATAGACGTGGGTGGAGTGTGAACCGGGCGATAGTTTATTCTATCTACTCCAATTGAAAAAAAAAAAAGAGGAAAAGAATGGAAAAGAGTAAAAGATTGGAAAAGAGAAAGCCGGAAACCACATCCTAAACAGGAAACAAGGGATGAGCCTCTTCACCTGTTCAGTAGACATGGGTGGAGTGTAAACCGGGCGATAGTTTAGTCTATCTACTCCAATTGAAAAAAAAAAAAAGAGGAAAAGAATGGAAAAGAGTAAAAGATTGGAAAAGAGAAAGCCGAAAACCACATCCTAAACAGGAAACAAGGGATGAGCCTCTTCACCTGTTCAATAGATGTGGGTGGAGTGTGTACCGGGCGACACAGAAAGATTTGAATTTTAATACTTTTCAAAGAATTTATATATTTTTTGATTTATGATATAACATAAGCATTTTCTAAGCTTAGTTTTGTCTGGCATAAGGCCCCAATATGGAGCACGAAAAGAATATTAAACTCACTATGATAACTATTCCCTACTTTATGGTAATGTATCAGTTATGTAATGTGATTACAGTTTCTTATTGTTTTGGCAAGTAAAACATTAAAATAAAAAATGGCAAACTTGATAATTTTGTGTATTTTTCAGTCTCAGAGATCCTTTGCCTGCTCTGTAATGTCATGAAAATTTGAAAATCCCTGAAAGTGAAAGATTTCTTTAATTTTATAATTATTTCTTAATTTCAATATTCTGCAAGTTAAAATTGGCACAAATCTTCAGGTTAGCATATCCTCAATACCAGAAAAAACAGCAATTAAAAACATAATTCCTAAACTATCATTCCAACATAATGAAATAATATCCTAGTTTGAACACAGAGACCCTCTCAACTCATGAAACAATATGAAAAATAATGATTTTATTAAATTCTCTAAAAATCTTTTTTGGTGACCCAATACTAAATGATAAACAAGAGATGAGAATATTCCTGGCATTATGTTCCATGTCCCTTCTTGATGCAAGCAGTCATAACTCTCCACATTTCCTGTCCTTTGCAACTCTTAATAAGTTTTTTAATCGTCATTTCATGCCAAGCAAGGCAGGACTATCACTAATACAAAGGGAGAAAAATACTAATACAAAGTGAGAGAAAAAAATAAAAAGTACACGGGATGCCAAGAAAAAAAAAAGAAAAAAAAGAATAAGAGGTGGATAGAATTTAGGAAGATAGAAGATGGCAACTGACATTTGATTTAAACTTTTGGAGATGGTAGCTATCAGAGAAGCAAGTATATGGAAAGAAGTTCCACAGGCAGGAAGTGCAAGAAAAGAAACTGATAGAGTAGAAGTGGTGGCTACATTTGGTTATTTTGACGGAAAAAGAATGGAAGCTAGATGCCAGTCTAGTAAATTCATGTAGTTGGGGCACTAGGGAAAGAAGCTGGTTAGTGCAGAAACCATGGAAATATTTGTAGAAAAGATAGAGGGAAGCCAGGTCTCATTGGTGAGAAAGTGACTGAAGTTGAGCTACTTAATCAGGATCAGTTATTTTGTAGATTATCTTTTGAACCTGAAGATGAATAGCAAAAGCTATTTTTGTCCTTTTGCTATCACTCTTAAACCTCGTTCTATTGTTGATCAAGTTTGCTATGTAGGTTATGCTTGTTCTCTACAATCTCTCTTGCCTTCAATCTACCAAAAAATTCAAAAATTCAATGCTCACAAGGGTATAAAATTTTCCAAGTCCTCTTTCCTCTTTATGTTCCCTAGAAATTTCAACTATCTCTTTCTGTTGTTATGTATTGCTGGTAATTTCAGCTAAACCCGTTCTGCCATCCACTTGCTCAAGCCCATCAAGTATGTCTCATGCTGCTTTCTCCTCTTTCCCTCTATCTGCCCTGTGAGATTCTTCAAGCAGACATTCCTCATTATGTATGCCAGAAAGTTCAGCTGCCTCTTCCTCTAGATTTTCACCCTCTCCAAAACATTATAGTTGCTCACATGTTCAATCCATGATATCCTCAACATCCTCCTCTAAAACCATACTTCTGCTGCTTCAAGTCTCTTCTTCATCTATGTGGAAATAGCCTAGCATTCACTGCCATATAGGAGGACTGATATAACATAACAATTAAGTCCTTTTTTCTTTGTTTCTGATTAAATTTTCCTATTCTTTAATACTTTGCTTAGCTTTTGGAAGGCAACTTTCGCGATCTAAATGCACCTTCAAATTTCAGTGTTGCACATTCTGTCTAAATACTTCCTAATTATTTAAATTGTTGTACTTATTTGATTTTGGTATCTGCAATTTGTAATTTGCATCTTCAGCTGTTCTTTTTGTTAACAACCATGCATTCCACATTCTTGCAATTAATGTGTTGTCCTTTCTTCTTGCTTTCTTTTACTACCTTCTGTAGGAGTTTGCTTTCTATATTTCTGCTATCAACACTGGGTCATCTGCATATCTTATGTTGTTGTAGCTACCTATAAGAAATCCTGGTAAAACTTCTAATTCTCTCAGAATTGCCTTACTATGTAGGTTGAATAAGTCTGGTGAGAAGATATATTCTTGTCTTAAACCCCATTATATTTTTGAATAGTTACTGAATTTATTTTCTATCTAGATGCTGGAAGTTTGCAGTTTATAGGTTCTGCTTTGTTCTAATCAGTCAGTTAAGTGCCATACGTGACACACGCTTGGGCGATCATGTCTCGAAAGAGACATGACTGACTGGGCAGAAGATTATCCCGCAGTAGGTTGCCATTGCTTTCTGCGGTAGACTGGTTGCTGACCAAGGCTATAGAACCCAATCTGTCCTGCTATTTAACCCATAACTGGAAAGAATAGACGGATTAATACCTTTCCCATGGGTATTTGCGCGTAAGTGAATACAATGGATTCAACTGGAATTCGAACTCGTCTCTCCCCAGCTTCTCGTTCCGAGCCGATATCCACTGTACCACAACGCACATATTTGTTCTAATATCCTTCCCAAATATTTCAAGATGAAATCTTATTTTTGTTCCTTATTATATAAACTGTTGTAAAATTCTTTTTATGTTGTATTTTTCACAATATTTTCTTTTCATTTCATACTTTGTTTGTTTCTGCACATGTATATCACACTTTTATGGTATTATCTGATATCTATATGGCCTATTGGGCAATGCCTCCCAGTTTCATACAGAACGTTACGGTTTCAATCCTTCTAAACATAATTTCTAAGATTCAAAATAGGAAATAAAATCTTTAGTTTTGTTCCTTATTATAGACTGTTATAACATCCTACTTTGTTCCTACATATTTTTCTTTTAATCATTTCACCCCAAGTAAGAAGGGGCAGCCACTAGTGTGCAGGGGGGGATTACAGTGAGAGAAAAGACAAGGGATACTGAAGAAAGGATAAAAGACGAACAGGATTCAAGATGTTAGAAGATGGTAATTGATGTTGCATTTAATTTTTTGGAGATTGTAGCTATCAGGGAAGTGAGTAAATGGAAGAGAGTTCCATACGTGAGAAGTGCAAAAAAAGAAACTGTTAGATTAGAAGTGGTGGTAGCATTTAAATATTTCAATGGTAAAAGGGTGGAACCTAGATGCCAATCTAAATGCATGCTTAAATTCTTGTGGTCAGGGCACCAGAAAAAGAACTCATCAGAGCAGTTGCCATGAAAATATTTGTAGAAAAGACAGAAGGAAGCCACGTCACATCAGTGAGGAAATGACTGAAGTCGAGATGCCAAGTCAAGATCAATTACATTGAAGATCCTCTTTTCAAACCAGATATGGCAACAGTATTCAATGAATGGATGAATGATAGATTTATAAGTGTGCAAGATCAATTCAGACGAGAAAAACTTTCTGGCCTGACAGTGACCCAACCTTCCCAGCAGTAGACAAAGGCACGGATTTGGTGTAGCTGTTCCACTTCAGGGTGGTTGAAAAATTGGGCTAAGGAGGTGCAGTGTGTTGCTCTCAAGGAGACTAGCATTGTATATGTTAGACTTTTATTGAATTATTTTATATGTTTTCTACTAAGTGATAGGGAAGATATAATAATATTGAACATATTATTCTGAATTTAAATGATGTTAATCTACTGTGACTCATTAGGTAAATGCCTACCAGTCACATACAGAGAATTGTTTCAGTCCTCATACTTAATTTGTATGATATAAAGAATATAACATTTTGAAAAGTATTTTGGGATCCAATAGCATCTTAGGTTGTTCCATTCCAACAAATCAAATGTAAATTATGATTGAAAAGAAGAGTTTACTGTAAGTAACTGTGGATAGTTTAAGTAATAAATTGGACATAATGAAATAAAATCCTATTTAGTATGGATATGTCTCTTGCATTGAAGACATGTGGAAAAAGTTTGAATAGCAGCTCCATTTTTCTTTACCTGCCTGACATTAAAGAAAGGAAAAAGATAGTCAGTTGCATAGGCATGTGACAGCCATATTGCCAAATATTCACCAACATGGACCTGTAAATCTCCAGAAATTGCCTAATTGATGTCTTGTGCTAAATTCTGAAAATGGATGCAAACACAAAATAATTTGCAGAACATATAACAGAGAGACGGATACCAATTTTCTATAGAATAAATAATGAAATTTAAATCTTCAAATATATCTTAATTATAAACCTATATCAGAAGAACTTTTTTTGAATTTCAGAAAGAGAAGTTCTACTCTGCTTAGTTTAGTACTATTTACTACTGAGACATTCATTAATTCCCCCAACTGTAACCTTTCTAGATAAGATCCATCAGACTACATACATTGAGGAAGACCACCCCCATTCCCATTATACCCTTTTATTTAGGAGCAAGTTCTACTGAAATAGTTTCTTCCCAAGAATTCTTGCTTTATTTACACTATTTACATTGTTCAGACTGCTGTCCTCATCTTTATTGCCATATTCATAATACCTGGCTACATCAGAGATAAACAAAACCTTAGAGTTGAGTTAAAGGGAAATAACTAATACTGAGAAATCTGGAAGAGGCATAACACATAAAGATAGAACAATCTAAAGAGTTCAGTTTGAAATTCCAATCACCTGAATAAGGTGAGAACTTACAATAGCCAAAACATTGTGAAGACAAAAATGAAACAATTTAAATAGTGTAAATAATTATAGTAACTCATTTCATAGATATAGACAAAAACTGTTGCTTTGTAAAACACCAGGCAGATACTTTCCCAACCACTGCACTTACATTCTTCAAGTCTAGGGTTAACCAGTACTTTACTCCCACGTCTGTATAAACTATGCTTCTTATTCTTGCAAATACCTTCAGTAACCCTTTGCCTTAAGTGGCCCTTGGGCCTTGTAGGGTGAACATTAGTAAAAAAAAATTCCCTTAAGGGGTAAGGGATCTCTTCTGACAGTACAACATTTGCCTAGATCAAGTAACCTAACAAAAAATCTAGACTTTAGGGTGCTTATTACTATCATCCCATTCACAAAAATGTTTAGAGTGAGTGGCCGGGGTTAAATGTAAAATAAGTAACAGAATTGTCCAACAAGGTTTGCAATAAGCAATAACAAGAAAATAAAAAACAGGACAAAACATAATATAAAGCAAGCAAACCATATATGCAAGGCAAAAAAACAGTAATAAGGCAAATCAACAATAATAAGGCAAAGCAACAGTAATATGGTAAAGCAATAGTCGTAAGGCAAATTATCAGTAATAAAGCAAATCAACAGTAATAAGGCAAATCAACAATAATAAGGCAAATCAATAGTAATAATGTAAAGCAACAGTAACAAGGCAAAGCAACAGTAATAAGGCAAATTAGCAGCAATAAGGCAAATTAATAGTAATAAGGCAAATCAGCAGTAATATAGCAAAAAGTTCACAAACGAAAAATTTGGGGTTAGCACAAAAGTGCTAGTGTTGACAAG
The DNA here is from genome assembly GCA_037127315.1 of Ascarosepion bandense. NCBI lineage: Eukaryota > Metazoa > Mollusca > Cephalopoda > Sepiida > Sepiidae > Ascarosepion > Ascarosepion bandense. Next base: position 4,093,194 of record JBBBDQ010000154.1, read on the forward strand.
CAACTGTTGTTTTCTGATTTCTAGACAAGATAGATTTAGATAAAACAGAGAAAACCTATTTCATTGGCTAGGAAGAAATCCCAGCATGCATTTGTGTGCTTTTGCCTATAAACTGGGGAGTGTGAAAATGTTTTACAGTCATTCAAAATACAATTGGAACCAACATCATCATTTAAAGGGTTCGAATATTTACAAAGGGCTTTTCATACTGTCTTTACTCACTAGTCACCAGTGAATGTACAACAGACATCAAATCTCCAAAAGAATCTATCACAAAACCAACTCATGGTCATACGATGATTATGATAAATCTTTATGCAGGATGTGTTGTTGTATAATGGTTAATATATCTTGTTGAATTTGTTACATTCCCTTACCCACAAATACCATTGAAAAAGGTATTTTCATCTATTCTCCCTTCAGTTATGGATTAAATAACAGGATTGACTGGGTTCTATAACCTTGGTTGACAACTAGTCTACTGCAGAAAGTAATGGCTACCTACTGCAAGAAAATCTTTTACTCAGTCAGTCATGTCTCTTTCAAAACATTATTGCCTAAGCATATATCACTTAAGGCACATAACTACAAAGAGAAAGTAGTGAGCTAATTTTCAAATTTCAGCTGAGTTTATTATGCTCATTTGTACACAGATACTCTTGGAAAAGGTATGAATTCTTCTCTTTTTCTCCTAACTATGATTTAAATTGTTGGGTAGACTAGAATCTCTCGAGATAGCAACCCATTCATCAGTAGCCTAGACGACTTATGAGCTTGTGTCTGCCCATAAAAATTTGCAGTAACTAAAATTATTTGAATATGTTTGTTGCACTATCTGCTCTATTGGAAAATAGTGTCTAATTTTTTTTTAAATCAGCTTAAAATGCTTAATAACTTATGAATTACATCAATTAATCATTTTAATAAAATTATAACAACAATAGCATAGACTTCAATGCTTTTTTACCTATTATCTGAATAATTAAGATCATCAACAAAAAAACAGGCTCAACATGCAAATTACAAATTGGTGATGCCAAAATCAAGCAAGGACAAAAATTAAAAATTTTAGGAAGTGTTTTAAAAGAGGTCAGAAAGTGCAACACCAAAATCTAAAGGTGTATTGGGATAGCAATAGAAGCCTTTTAAAAGCTAAGCAAAGCAATAGAAGCCTTTTAAAAGCTAAGCAAAGCAATAGAAGCCTTTTAAAAGCTAAGCAAAGTATTAAAAAACAGGAAAATCTCATTAGAAACAAAGTAAATAGTTCATTTTGATGCGTTTGAGCAGAGAATTGCAAATGGAAATGTCATTCGTTCAATTTTTCCTGTTAAATATAAGGGAAACAAATCAATCATTTTCAATATAGTTTATGTAAACACTTTCAAATGCTTCCTTGTAGAAACTGGATGCCTGAGTAAACATGACAATTTGAAAATTGGCAAATAACAGAATTCTTTGCTGGTAATAATTTTCTGATACTTGATTATGAAAGTGAAGGATTTCTGTTTTAGTAACTTTTTTCTTTTCATGTCTTTTTTTCTCATACATCAAAGTAGAACTAACAGATTAGGAATGAAAGTTTCTCTTGTTTAGACTGGTTGATAATGGCCACATGTTTTTTGGGGATTCTTTCATGGCTTTTAATTGAATTAGACATCAATTTAAACACTGCCAAATCCTAGGTCCCTTTATCTTTGGGTGATCACATTATCTTAAATAGTTCTTGTAAAAAAATGTACTGTCAGTAGGCAGATGATTCTAAAACTACTTCACACACATACACACTTACACATGTACATACACACACACACAATGACATGCATACACACACATGCACATATACACACAAACATCAAGCATATGTGCATGCACACATAGGCACTCACATGCGCACACATACACACATGCGCACATGTGCACACACATATATACATGCAAACACACACATGTGCATGCATACACAAACTCATATGCATACATGCACACATACATTTACATGTGCATGCATACACATATGGACAATCACATATGCACACACTTGCATTCACTGACATGCACACAAACATGTGCACACACATATCAGCATACAGATATGTAATTGTGTTCACTTTTTGTCAGTATAAATATATATATATATTTTCATTACTTCAAACGTTAAAAATATCAGATCAAAAATAGATCTATTAATTCTGTAGAAACATAATATACATATGTGTGTGTGTGTGTGTGTGTGTGTGTGTATGTGTGTGTGTATGTGTGTGTGTGTGTGAATATAAGAAATGTGGATATAGATGTCAATATTGATTGGAAATAGTTATAAAAGAACTGCAGTCTGACCCATAATTTTTTCTACTCAAACAGAATTAGAATAATTTAAAATAAAATTGTTCCCACATATCCAATAACTGTTAAAATAACACGGCAAACTGTTTTTGCTGACCTTATTGATCCACATATATAAATATTTGAGCCACCAATCAACAAACATAGACTGAAACAGACTATCAACACTCAGTTTTGCCCTCAGTATCCCTTATATTGAACACATTTATCCATAATATACCATACTATATTTTCTAACCCATATAGATATAGTTAACTGGAATAATTATAAATCTATATTTAAACTGGAAAACCTAAAAAATTGTACAAAACTGGCTAGCCACGTGTGAAAATTAAAATTGAAATATGGAAAAGACCTCGATATAACATGGAACGTAGTAAAAATAGCCAAACCTTACAATGGTCGTAAAATATGCAGATTTTGCCAGGAGGTAAAATTGGCTGTTATGTTGTTCCCAGAAAAAAACAAATTACTAACTGAAAGAACAGAACTTGCATCCAAGTGTAACCATACAAATAAATACCAACTATTATACAATCATAAATAAGTGTTCTAAGATGCTTAAGTAACTTCTCTTAATTTTGAAAATTGCACATTCAAAAAAAATTCCTGTTACATGAACATTTCAAAAACAGTAAAATCAGTTATTGTAATTCACCTGAAGATACCAAAATGTAGGAACCTAGGTCAGAAAATAACTCATTTCAAATTGAAAAATATTCAAAAGTTCTACAATATAATTATATTGAACACTTTTTAATACAACTGTGTACTGGTCTAATTGAATTACGATGAAAAACTAACTAATTAACTAATTTTATATATATATAAGCGGAGAGAGAGAGAGAGAGAGAGAGAGAGAGAGAGAGAGAGAGAGAGATTAAAGTTATTAAGATAAATAAAACTTTTTTCAATCTTGTTCTTTAAAGATTTTTTGTTATTTTTTCAGATTTTGTCTAAACTTAAACTGTTATCATTTATGAAAAATAAAAAAACAAACTTGTTCATCATCTGTATCCCCTGGGTTAACAGATTTTACCCCTGTGCAATTTTTATCTGTGGGGTTATATAAAAGAAAGAGTGTTTCACCTATGTCTGCTCTCTTCATGATTTATGATATCAAATTATAAAAGTTTTGAAATTGATATCCATCCATCAATTTCTTTGAGGGGGCAAAGTGGAAAAAAATAAATAAATAAACAAAACATTTCAATGTTTGTGGTGTTCATGTTGAGTGCTTACAAATTGAGTAACCTTAAAATAATAAACTTTGAGCCTTTTCCTATCCGGGGGGGGGGGGATATGTTGAATGTATTCCTTTCTCTTAGCATTTGTTTTTATGAATTTTTAAAAAATCTGATCTTTCTTTTTCAATAACCCTGTATCTATGGGTTTTGACTTCAATGTCCACTTTTATATTTACCTATGCACTATCTCTGATATTGAGCACGTTACCTCATAAATTCAGTCGACCTTAAAACTATATTTTTTTTCAAATATGTGTATTACATTTTCTTTTCATTTAATCTCAAGCAAGGCAATATTGCCACTGCTATGCATGCAAGGGATCATTGACAGTGAATGATAATTAGAAGGCTTTTCTGAGGAGAAAAAAACAATAAAAGACAGAATTCAGGAAGACAGAAGATGGTGATTAACATTGCATTTAAATTTTTGAAGATCATAGGTGACAGGGAAGCAAGAAACTAAAAGTGAGTTCAAAAGGTGAGAAGTGCAATGAAAGAAAGTATTGGAATAAAACTTACAGTTAAATCTACTTGGTTCAACAATAAAATGGTAAGACCTAGTTGCCAATCTAACAGTATGCTTGAATTCATGTGATCAAGGTCAGTCAGTTAAGTGCCATGTGTCTTTTTCAAGACATGACTGACTAAGCAGAAGATTGCCATTTCTTTCTATAGTAGACTGGTTGCCAGTCCAATCTGTCCTGCTGTTGAATCCATAGCTGCAATGAGAAGGGACAGATTAATTCCTTTCCAAAGGGTATTTGTGCATAAGTGAATGCAACAAATTCAACAAGAATCTGAACTCAGCTTTCAAATTTCTCATTCCCAGTTGCTATCCACTGCGCTACAACAAACATCCGCACCCCATCTGCACCCCAATGCACATCTGTAGTCAAGGTACTACAAAGAAAGATCATTTGAACAAAAGACAAGGTAAGCCACATCACAGATTGGGACTAAAGTCATGATGCCAGGCCAAGAAAAATAACATTACAAGCCATTCTTTGGATGTTGCTGATAATCTCATGATATCTAGCAGAAGCACAACACCAGCTATGGCAACAATAGCCATGAAACTAACAAGACACAATGAGCTTCTCATCTCAAAGTCAGCATCAACCATGATGATGAAGAGCAAAAATGATCTTCTATAAAGATTAAAAAGTAGCAGTTTTACATGGAAGCATTTAAATTTGAAAATTATTTCTTGCTTCAGTTCATATATATATATATATATATATATATATATATATATATATAAGTATAAATCTAACCTAGAGCTAACGGACCTACCTAGGTTTCACCTAACGGATTGTCAGGGCAAATCGACTAATTGAGCGCTTTAGTGTTAGGGTTATTGTCTCGGGTTTTTTTCTTTCGACAAGTACTTTGACTTATGTTCAAGTACTTATTTCGTTTCTTTTTTGTTTCCATTTTTTCCATTCTGCATTTATACTCGGTGGGTTTTTCGAAACAGGTTTAAAAATAAATTGATTTTATATATATAAGTGAGATATAAATATATATTACATATTATATATATAAGTGAGATTGTAAAAATACTCATGTCGAAAAACCTTCCTTGAAAACTATCAAAAGAAGGAAAAAAATGGTTTTAAAAAAAAGAGCTTTGTACATCAACATCAGTCAAAAGAGTTTGGACCAAGAAAAGTGCTCAATACAGAGGTAGAGCGAAATAAATAAATAAATCACCTAATGGACCTAAAGCTTTCCCTGACGATCTGTTTAGGTGAAACCTAGGTAGGCCCGTCTGACTCATTAGGTGATTTATATATATATTCAAATAAAACTTTTAAAATTATATGTGTCAGATGACCATTCCTGTGAAGTACATTCGCTTCGTCAGTGATGCTCTTTCATTATAAGCCATAATAAAAGATCATCACTGATGAAGTGAATGTACTTTGCAGAAATGATCATCCGACACATGTAATTTTCAAAGTTTTATTTGAAAAAAATACATATCTGATAATCTTCTTTTTTTTTTTTTAATCGTATCACCCCAAGCAAGGCAGTAACGACACTGATGTGCAGGGGGCTACGTAATAGTAAAAAGATTGGAAAAGAGAAAGCCGGAAACCAGATCCTAAACAGGGAACAAGGGATGAGCCTCTTAACCTGTTCAATAGACGTGGGTGTGACATACATATTTGATAATTTTACTTATATCAAGCCCTCTGGACAGATCAGTTTTAATATTTATATTAATATGATCTTCCTTGGGATTTTGCCTACATGCCACTTTTTGTTTGTATTTAAATATATATATATATATAAATTATATTTTAGAACATAATTTTTCTATATATATCCATGACAAAGGTACATTTGTTTCAACATTGAAACTTCAATGTCTCATCAGGCGGTATGTAAAGGAATGGAAAGCCTCTTTTCTTATATTTGGTCAGTTGTGTTTGAGGTGTTGGTGGGGGTTAGTGATAGAGGAATAAGTGTTGTTAAAGTGGTTGATTAATGAGAGTCTTTGATTTCTAGACAGATTTAACCTTAGCAGTTAGAATGTAAGTTTTTTATTATCTTATGACTAGACTATATCCTTTGGATTTCTTAGAAGAGCCAGTAGGGGGTGGAGCCAGATATTTTTATATTTAAGCAGAGTCTTTATAATTAATGTAAATTTGTATATCTAATCTTAACTTTGGATTTAGGAAATATATATTTTCTATTAAATTTTTAATTTTTAATTATTAATTAGATCACAGTTTGGAAACCATTTTTCTATTAAATTTTTAATTTTAAATTTCTATTCTTATACTTAGTCACTTGTGTGTGTGGTTTTGGCATGGGGGTTTAGTGATAAGGGAACAAGTACTGCTGATTGACCTTTAGAATTTTGAGGAGGGTGGTGTGGGTGTGTATAGTGAGTATGTGGGTAGTGAGTATGTTTGATTAATGAGTGTCTTTGAATTCTAGACAGATTTACCATTAGTAGCTAGAGTGTAAGTTTTATTTATATATATCTAGTGGCTAGACTATATCCTTTAGGATTTCTTAAAGGAACAGGTTAGGGGTGGGATGCATATTCAGGACAGAATATTTTTTGTATTTAAGTAGGGTTTTTGTAAATAATCTAAATTTGTATATTTAATCATAATTTTGGATTTAGGAAGTTGATTTTTTCAATTAAATTTTAAATCTTAATTAGATCACAGTTTGGAAATTGATTTTTTCTATTAAATTTCAAATTTTAATTATATCACCGTTTGTGGTAAAATTTAATGTAAGAGGTAAATTTTAATGTTAGGGTTATTTAGGTACTAGATAAATGCAGGTAATTAGTGCATAATAAGTAGAATTTTATGTAGGAGGAAAGATTGAATGTTTGTATTTAAGGTAATAGGTGAATAGGTAATAGGTGTGTTTGTATTTAAGGTAATAGTTGAAGTTTTGTATGTATTAAGGACAGTATGTATAATTAATCTAATTATGGCTATTAAACCTTCCTTTAGAATTTAGTAAATTGATTTCTTCTATAAAATTTTTAATTTTTTAGTGCAAAATTTCTAATTTAATTATGAATATTAAACCTTACTTTAGAATTTAGTAATTCAATTTTTTCTGTAGAATTTTTTGTAAAAAAAGTTTTTATATGGGGTCCTTGCTCTGGCTATTGTAGTATTTTTTAGCATGATTGTAATGTTAGTTCTCTAATGTGCTTGCAGTTTACTGTGGTTTCATGCCTCTGGTTTAAAAGCTTGTTACTATTCATATATTTAAGGATTTCAATTTTTTCTTGAAGACAGAGGAAACATGGTTCCTTTATAGATTTAGCTGTTCTTGCTTGCTTAAGGATTTTCCATTTAACTTTAGGTGTTTTACTTTCGTCTTTTTACTTCCAAAAGTATTTGGAGAGAGATGTCATGTTTTGTTTTTCTTTGTTATTGAAGGATGAGAGGTGATTGTAAAATTGCTTTTTAAATACGTTCATTGTATTTCCGATATACATTTTTTCATCCTTAGGATTCTCCATGGATGAAATCAAACACATATATATCAGAAATTTTGTTAGACATTTATTGGTCATGGGGCATTGGTTAGGGTTTCTACAGTCACAGAGGTTGTTATTATGGGGCGGACTGGTATTAGTGTTGGAGTTATTTTTGTTGTGTGCTTTTAATATTTTGCTGTTATGTACTTTAATTATTTTTTCTAGATTATTGGAGCAGCTATAGCTTAGTTTAATTGTATTTTTATTGAAGATTTTGCTTAGAGGGTTATTTTTGGGGAAATATTGATCTATTAGTTTAAGAAATTTATGTCTCAGCTTGAAGTTAACTGATTGATTAAAAGGTGGGTTATACCATATGATTTTCCTGTTTCTATTTTTGTTTTTTGAACTCCTGAATTTTTCCACAAAGCTAATTTTTGATGATTGATATCCGCTTTCTTTAAGGATTCTATCATAAATTACCTTGTGTTTATCGAATATTTCTTTACTGGATGAGTGTGTGTGAATGCGGCGTTCTACTGATGATGGGATAAGGTTGATAATGGATGGTGGGTGATTAGAGTTGGGGTTTATATATATTGGGTTAGCATTGTTTTTCATGTAAGGTTGGAAAGTGTTCAATACTAAGTCTAATGTTATGTCTAAGAAATCTACTTGCTTGATATTGGGGTTAATCACTATGTTAAGACCAAAGGATTTAAAGACTTTATGAAATAATTTTCTAGTTCTATTAACCTTACCTCCAGTATATGATATAAATATAATTTATATATATATAACAATTTGATCAAAAAGTGTTATTAACGAAAAACAACAAAATCTGTCTGTTTAATTATTGTGCTTTTGCAATTTATCATGTATGTATACATAAATTTGAATTGTAGCATTCTTGAATATGCCTGGATAATATCACCTTTCTCTATGATAATATTAAAGTTTCCAGTAATGAGAAGAGTTGATTAAAAGTACTCTGTAGAGCTTCTGTAGAAATTTGATCATAAATTGGGAAAAAGAAATAAAATAATTAGACAGACAAGGTCTGTCTGTTTAATTTTAATCTAATAAAATTTGTTTTATAAATATATATATATATATATATATATATATATCCAGGTAAAGAGGATCCAAGGTTTTATGATTTTGAGTCCCCTGGCACTTATTTAACCAGTGCTCAATGTAAATCATTTTCACAACCAACATCCAACATTGCCTGATGATGAGATTCTATCTTGAAACATAAAAATTTCTGTGTTGCAATGTACATTTAATTCATAATTATATGATTATATATATATATATATATATATATATATATAAACAAAACATGAAAAAGTATGAAATTTGTATTAATTCATATATATGTAGATGTGACAAAACATTCATGTGTGTGTGTGTGCATGTGTGTGTGCATTTAGAAAATAGTTATCGATGTGATTCTGGAAATTATTTGCAATACACATTTATATAAATGTATGCAAACAATAATTAGTATGATAATTTACAAACATATACGTGCTTATAAAGAGTGGGAAGAAAGACTGGGAATTTCTCAGTACAACTCACTTCCCAAAATCTAACCAACTGAATTTAGTTTTTAATCCAATCTTGATCAGACCAAGAGATTTTCACACCTTCACAGATAGATAGATAGATAGATAGATAGATAGATAGATAGATAGATAGAGATAGATTTTTTTTAATTAACTGGTTTCACCCCAAGCAAGGCAGTAAAGCTACTATGACACAAAAGGTTACAGGGTATGAAAAAAATTAGAAACAAAAACATTAACAGTGAACAAAAAGAGAAAAGAGTAATCAGAAAGATAGTAGATAGCGGTTGACATTGCATTTAAATTGTTGCAGATTAAAGTTGGCTGGAAAGCATGGAGCCAGAAGGGACTTCCACAAAAAGAAGAGCAAGAAAAAGAAGCTGTCAGCATAGAACTTATGACTACATCTAGCCAGCTCAAATGTAAATCGATGAGATCTTAATGCCAGTCTGATATTGCGCTTAAATTGATAAAGACTACATCCCAAAACAAAGAGATCATCCAAACAATTACCATGAAAATATTTATAAAAAATGCAGAGAGGCAACCTTCTGACAGTGAGTAAGTGACTGAAACCAAGCTACCAGATCAGTACCAGTAATATTGCTGATTCTTCTTTAGATAGATAGATAGATAGATAGATAGATAGATAGATAGATAGATTGAAATGCCTAACAAAAGATAATATGAAAAAGAAAGAGGTTTATATGAAAATATACATTCATGTTTGCATATATTTACTGATATATTTACTTCCATAGATTAATCAATATAAGTAATTATATTCTATTTCTCTATATGAATGTTTTATCACATACTGTTATATATATATATATATAGGGAGAGAGAAAGAGAAAGAAAAATAGATAGATAGATAGATAGATAGATAGATAGATAGATAGATAGATAGATAGATAGATAAAGCGAGAGTGTAAAAAAGAGAAGTATGTGGCTAGGATAGGTAAGTTGGTATATAAATTATATGTACTCTTTAACGTAAAAATTATTGTTATTCTTCATATGTGAAGATTACTTTCCTAATTTAATTTTTGTCAGTTTTATCAATGCATTTGCCTATTTTATTTAGTTAAAATCTTCTTCGCCAAATTTAGAACTGATTAATTAATTAATATTATTGTAGATTGAAATTAAGAATAAAAATATTACTGTCCTGCATGCGTTCAATATTTTCCACACTCCTTTTAAAAATCCTCATTCCCCTTCAACCTGATATGTAACTGTATATAAATGAATATCTTTTAAAGAATGTAGTCTGCGTAATAACTCAGTCCATTCAGGGATAAAATGGCCTAAAAAATATTTGTTATCTCCCTTGAGCTATACTGAGAAAAGAAGTTGGTTAAAGCTGTAAGAATTCTCTACACTTCGCTAAACAAATATAAAATAGAATTTTAAAAACTCAAAATGCAAATAAAAGAAAATTAAATTAAAATCTTTAAAACTTAAAACATAGTCTGTAATTTTCTTTGAATAAATCATTTGAATGCTTTGCACTTTGCAAATAATTTTTGATATTTTTGTACATTATAATCTTGTGTATTTTGTTAAAATATTTGATTATTAGGATTTTTACAAAAGGTGATTTGAAAGTATGTGAAAAATGGCGCGAAATGTAAAAATGATCACCTGTCATTATAATAAGGTGAGAAATAAGTTTACATATTCATATCCGTCTTGACATCATTATCTCCTAATGAATTGCTAAGGATAAATCTCAATAAAACTTCTATATTGTGTGTGTGTGTGTGTATGTGTGTGTGTGTGCGCGTGCAATGGTATATATATGAGAGGGCACATATATACATATCCGTGTGTACATATATATATATTTATATATAATTTATTTGTTTAAACATTATTTTTAATGGCTACTTGTATTTCATTAGATATTGTGTTTTATGTAGATATTTATACTGTAATTAAACAGTATAAATATCTACTTAAATATAAGTAGCCATTATGAATAATGTTTAAACAAATAAATTAAAAAATATGCCATATGCTAATCTATTCTGTAATAGATTGAATAAAAATTTCATGAAATTTATTTATATATATATAAATTTCATACATTTATATATATATATATAAATTTCATAAATTTATATATATATATATATATATATACAAAAATTTATGAAATTTTTATTAAATCCATTACAAAGTGGATTAACTATGACATATTAAATTTATTTGTTTAAACATTATTTTAATGGATACTTATCTTTAAGTATATATATATATATATATATATATATATATTTAAGTTGTGTTGATCAGTCAGTTACACTACCATGGTTTCAAATTTTTCATTTTCACAACCATGGCTGATCTCCCCAACTTAAATATCCAAAAGCTTAGAATGTTAAAGCTTATTTCCCTTCAAACATGTATTGAGTACTTCTAATACAACTGTTTACTGGTCTAATTTAAAACTAATTTAAATCTGACCTATAACTGTTTCTTATATATATATATATATATATATATATAAAAATATGAGAAATAGTTTTATGAATATGTATATATGTGTACAAGTATATTTAAAAAACCTTTATAATGTGTGTGTGCATGTATGCACAATATATATGATTTGGTAACACTAATAAGTATAATGTAGTATTGGTTACCAAGCAGATCTTGTATACCATTCTTCTTCTTTGGTGTGCCATGTCCCTTCAGGACATTGGCAATCATGGCTATCCACAATTTCTTGGCCATTGTAGCTCTTAATAAATTTTATCTTTTCGCCATTTCTCCTAACACCTTTTTCCACCATCCAAGCTTGCTGGGTAACGTCTACATTATTTCCCTCTGTTCCATGCTCTCTTTTCTCATTATGTGCCCTACAAATTTCATTTCATTTCTGATATTTTTTTTTCTTTCCATTTTCTCTAAAACTTCAACATTGCTTACATCGTCAGTCCATGAGATACTCACTATCCTTCTGTCGAGCCATATTTTTGTCCTTTCAAGTGTCTTCTTCATCTGTGAGAAGATTTTCCAGTATTACTACATAAAGATTCAGTACTCTTATTGAATTTAATCCTCAATAGATGCTCTTCACTTGTAACCTTGTGCCAGATTAAGTAAGGTAAAATATATTTAGTTCTAATCAGTTCCTTTATAGTAAAATGTAGTTAGGACTAATTAAAACCAATTTTTTTTTATATGATGACGTAATCTGCCTTTTCGTATTCACAGATAATGCTAGTTGTATATTTTCTCTTGGGTTTTCAAATTCATTTTCTTCTTATTATAATGATTTGATTACAACACGGAAATGTTAAATTATTATAATTATTCTATAATTAAAATTAGTTCATTATTATTATTTAAATACAAAAAGAAAATTAAACTTTTTTAAAGCAGTAACATAGTGCTCGGGGTGGTATCTCAGCCGGTTTTATTATTATTTACTTTATTTACATTTTTTATATTGTTTGGAATGTTGCCCTCTTCTTTGTTGCCATATTATTCATAACATTTCGGCCATTGTACTCTTTGACCTTCTTCAGATGATTGAAATTTTGAACTGAACTCTTTATTTTGTTCACTGGAGTAAATTGTTTTCATTTCATGAGTTGTGCTGCTTCTAGACATCTCAATTATGTCTATTATTAGTTATTTGGCCCAGTGGATAAAACCGTTTGTTGGATCCAGTGACTATCACACCTTCTTTTATAGTGTTTTGAAGCCAGTTTGCTACATTTAGTGATCATGTTGTTTATTGTTTCATCTCTCTCCCTGCAGAGGCAACATCCGTTTTTTGTTTTTTTTTAATAATGCTGTCATCTGGATGGCTTCAGATTTTCTTTTCCGTCAGTGATTGTTTCCATGTGTTCCAATAACTGTCACCCTAACGTTCCACAATCCTTTTAGTTCTTTGGCAATCATTGGAAATTTCTTCAGCTTTTAATGCTCAGTTAATTTCATCAACTAGCTGACAAATCTTCTTCCTTTGTTCATCACACAGAAAGAGATGCTTTAAAAAATTGTATAGAATTGTACCTTTCAACACTTGCATCTCTTTTCAAAATATACCATTTGTTTCTGTCCCCAAATCTCCACTGCTTGCATAATTTCTAGTAAATCAATATTTTACCCATTCATATCTATTTTTTATTCTCCTTCTGAACTTATTTGCTGCAACATTCACTTATATTATGAGAGTTCAGTTCAACAATAGTGTGGAGTAATAAGGGGCAAGTGTCAAAACACTCTTTCAACCCATCTTGCTAGGGGTAAATTTTTAAATTCAACTTTTGACATCACAAATATGATGCTGTTGCACTACAAGTCAGTTAGAATTCATGTCAAAACATACTTTCTGTTCAGTTTGAGAATCTTACCTATAACATTTATTCCAAAGATAATGCAAAGACAATAATATCACGCTTCTATAAAACACCCACAAACGTAAATGCATACACATACATATCTGAAGATATATATATATATGTATTCATGTATGCGCATATATATTGTTTCATATGTATACATATATATGTGTGTGTGTCTGTATGCATGTGTGTGCATATGTATAGGGTGTTACATTAAGATGAATCAAAGTTAGCAGGAAATAAAACAATGTTATTTGTGAAATTTTATTGATTCCACTATTGGATCACGTTATTTAAGTCATGGCAATTTTGTGTGAAAAGTAATATTGCCCAAATATCTGCCAAGGCTTTGGCAGTACACCTCCACTCAATGATGACGTCTCTGCATAGTTGCTTCTTGACCAATATGTCTTATTATCTCATCCTTCAGCTGTTGAATTGTTGTTTGCTTGTTGACATAGATCTTTACTTTTGAGATGACTCCAAAGAAATCTAAAGGTGTCAAGTCGCACAATTGTTGTGGCCAAATTGATCTGACTGTTATGAGAGATGATATGACTTGGGAACTTCTCTTGTCCTGTTTGAATGTTCATTTTCATAATAGGTTTTGATAACTTTGACATGTTGTTCAATTGTTGATCTTTCACTGGTTGAAATTGCCAAAGACTGAAGTTGCTAAATCTGAAAGAAATTTAAAAAAAATATTAGATGCTTAAACTTAATTTACATTTTAAATCAGTCCAAGTTATTGGAATACCTTATGTATATGTATTCCTATATATATATATGAGGATGTGCATTTGTGGTGCAGGGGATATCAGCTTGAAATGAGAAATAAGAGAGCTGTTTGAATTCCAGTTGAATTTGCCGCATTCACTTATGTACAAAAACCTTAGGGAAGGTATTAATCCATCTCTTTCCTGCAGCTATGGATCAAATAACAGGACAGATTGGGTTATATAGCCTTGGTTAGCAACTGATTTACCACAGAAAGTAATGGCAATCTTCTGCCCAGTCAATTATGTCCCTTTTGAGACATGATCACCCAAGCATGTATCATGTACCGACCTTAACTGACTAATGTGTATATTTGTGTATATTTATGGTTTTGTGATCATATATTTATAACAAGAAATATCTATCAAATTATTGATGTATATACAGGTTGTGATGAGTAAATTGTTATTATTTTATATTTTTAATTTCACTCATGTGTGTTATATGCTTTTGATTTTGTCACCTGTACAGTATAGTAGGGTGAGTTGTAGAAAAATTAAAAAAGAGAACCATAACCTAATTCACTTTACCAGAAATTTGGAAAAGGCATGCTATGCTACTTGGCAATCACAGTGGAAGCTCCAATAAAAACATGTTTGGTGATCACTAGTGATGGCAACATTATGCCTTCATCATTTTCCCACAGGAATCAACATGTTGGGCTAGATCAAGTAACTTGAGAAAGTAGTGCTGTCTTGGGTCAAGAGGGTGGCTGCTGGAAGACTCTATATCCGGCATCAGGACTCTGTACCATGCCACACAAGCAGGAGAACTCAGTCAGACACACCACTTCATAAATCTGGCCACATAACTTTCTAGAATGCAACCCTCTTGATTATTATGTGTGGAACACAGTTGATTGTGAAATCAACAGATCTCCATGTAAATGAAAGATGAACTGAATGCAAGGATTATGGAAGCATTCACCAGTTTAAATAAAGAGATCACCCAGAAGAGATGCAGGAGATTCGAAAGTTGTCTCAAGGCCATGATTGAAATCAATGACAATTTTATTGAATAAGTTTACTCTTTCATATTCAAGATATTTTTGCGTAATTTTAGTAAATACATCTGTTAAAATGAGATATAAGTGTTTTTTTTTTTTTTTTTTTTAATCATCTCACCCCAAGCAAGGCATTCCACTGCCACTATTGCGCATGGGGCTACATAGGGGAAGGTAAAGAGAAGGAGTGGATAGACATAGGGAATGTCAGGAGAAAGGTGATAGATGAGTAAGGATAGCGAGGATGAGTGTCGGGCAGATGGGAAGAGTGTTTGATAGAATGGGAGCAGGTTAGTGTGTTAGGAGGTGTCTATTGACCTTACATTTAAACTCCTGGAGATTGTAGCCGTCGGGGAAGCAATCGTTTGGAAGAGAATTCCACAGTCGGGAAGTGCGAGGAAAGAAACTGTTGGAGTAGAAGTTACGGCTGCATTTTATCGATTTCACTGTAAAAGGGTGGGATCTAGTTGCTAATCTAGTATCTCGTGCAAATTCGTATTTAGGGGGCACCAGTGATCTAAGTTCATCGGAGCAGAAGCCGTGAAAGTATTTATAGAAGAGACACAGCGAAGCCACGTCTCGCCGGTGGGAGAGAGACTGCAGGCGGTCTGCCAAGTCGGTATCTATCACATTACAGACCCTCCTCTGAACCTTATCGAGAAGCCCGAGGAGAACAGCAGGGGCACCCGACCAGATATGGCAGCAGTATTCAATGCACGGGCGGATGGTAGATTTGTAAATGTGCAGGATAGATTTAGACGGAAAAAACTTCCGGGCCCTACACAGAGAACCGACTTTCATAGCAGCGGATTTAGCAATGGATTCGATATAGTCATTCCATTTGAGGTCCGCTGAAAGTGTGAGACCAAGGAGGCGTAGTGTTTTACTCTCTGGGAGGCAAGCCTGTTTCATTTTTGCAAAATTTATCCAACAATTTATCCATACGCACTCTGTGTGTGTATATATAGAGAGAGAGAGGGGGAGAAAGAGAGAAAGAGAGAGAGAGAGTGGTTGTGGTAGTGTAGATGATGATGATGATGTGGAGGAGGAGAAGGGGATGATTGGATGGAAAAGAGAAGAAGTGGAATGAATGAGATGAAAGAGAAAAAGGACACTGATGAAGATGAAAATGAGAAAAAGCAAAAAAAGAATATGTATATAAAAAATGGTGACAATATAGAAATGGTGGAGAAAGAGAAAAATGCTGAGGAAAAAAGGAAAGAAAATGAAAAATATGAAATGAAGAAGAATACAAAGTGGTGAAGGAAAAAATAAATTGATGATAATAACGGAAGTGGACAAGAATAAGTGTAAAAGTGATAGAAAAGGAAAAAAAACCAAATGATCCAAATTAAAGGCAAAATAGATCCGGTCTGATAAAAGAGGAATTAATAGCACAAATAAAGAGAAAAAGACAAAAACTGTCTTTAATGATGGAAGAAAAAGACGAGACTAATATCGAAGAATAAACTAAAAGAGAAATCAGGAGGGAAGGAGGAAAAGAACTTTTTCAGGTAATATGAAGCATATGGACGGTCAGTAAGGCAGCTGCATTTCACAGACCACCCAGCCATACCCCTTTGAATTGCAGCATGGAAACTTGAAAGAATATACAGCAGCATGTTTTGCTAGACGGTAATGCCTTCAGCTTTCACATGCAGTAAATCTAATGGGATGTTTGACTTTCAATGAGTCATGTCTGCTCTTCTCAGCTGATTCTTTAAAAGTCTTTTGGAAATTTGAACCCTACTAGAATTTCTAGGTTACTCTTATCTTTGGAAAAACTCCTTGTAACTGTTTGCTTCTTCTTTGTTTTCCTCCTAAGAGGAAAGAAGATTTTGTTTGGCTGGTTGTGGTAGTCGGGTAACTGGAATGGTTGACTGAGTTTTATTTACCTGCCCTTTTTCAATGCATATACAAACTCTATTAACTTATCACCCTTCTTGATGTTTAACAAAAAAAGAAATACTTCTGGTAGGAAAACAGTTGTCTCTCTTTTTAGAATATATTTTCATGTACTTTGGTCAAAATAATTACTGAAGATAAAGTATATTTTTTATTAATCTGAAACTTTTCTAAAAAGAAAAATCAGTCTGAAAAATTGTTAAAAGTGGCTAAACAATACAAGATTTCAAAAGAACATTGAATTATGAATAATAAAATTATTTAAAAGCTGTTTTATTATTTAAATTATTTAAATATCAAGTCACACATAAATACCTTTATATTAAAAATGTGCAGGTGGTATAATGTATAAGAAATTGGAGAGCCAAGTTCAAATTCCAGTCAAGCTCACTACATTCTCTTATGTGCATATACCCTTGGAAAAGGTATAAATTTATCTCTTTTATTCTCTAGCTATAGGTTAAATAGTAAAACATTTTTTTTAGTGTCAATCACTATCTACTGTCCTCCTGATTATTTTTTCTTCTTCTCATTGATTATTAATGTTTCTGTTCCTAATTCTTCCACACCATGTAACCCCTTATATCATAGTGGTTTTGTATTTAGAATTAAAATCAACCTTATTCTTCACTTTTACAAAAGTTCACAATGATGTGTGAAATTCTGGTTTTTCCCAAATAGAAAAAGGATTAACCATGTGCTTAAAGAAAAAGTTGAAACCAGATTTCGCAAGTAGGTGTTAAATTGATTTTTGACCAATGGGAGAAACTTGCAAGAGTTGAGAACTTCACGAGTCAGTGTGAAAATCTGAATACTATAAAAAGCCTGATCAGTGTCAATCCCAACCAGTCAGGGATGAAAGCAACAAAATGATAAGCTAAAATGTAAGGAGCCATCCTTTTTCTCTTTCCTTCTCGTGTGCTGATTTCTTTTATTTCTTCTCCTCCATCCAAAGACATTCCTACTGAATACATACATACATATGTTCGTACACATATACTCTTTCAACAATTAATACTATGAACATTTTCTACAAATATTGATACCCTTAACTCAACTTTCTCATTGAACATTAATTTTTACGAATTCTTGTTATTCTATTCTTTTAATAAATTTGTATTTAACATGAAAAATGTATATTTTATTCTTACTATATTCCACACAATTCCACATATTCCAACCTGCCGACAACCAAACTTCTGATAACAATGGAAACCTTCTGATGATGATAATACAGGATAAAACTTGTAAGCTACAGGGATTTTGGTTATGTTTGACAAAAGGACGAATCAAATAAACCTTAACCAGCTCCCTATAGCTAAAGCATTACTGACTTGCATGGGGTGATAATAGTTAAAAAAACAATATCACAATATATATATATATATATATATATATATATATATATATATATATATATATTATAGTATTTAATGAGTGCATTTTGATGTCGTGTTTCATGGGCAGCAACCATGTCTCACTAGATCAATTAAATCAATTTTAAACTAAATAGGGAGTTCAATCCACTAGGCAACAGCAATTGACAAAATCATATATTGATTAAAATGTAACGTTACATATATGAGGTTAAGTTGCATGTTTTCATTAAGCAATTACCAGGAAGACAAGCAAATAAAATTTGAAAGTAAGTGTAAATTCAGTCACAAAAGGTATTTCCTTATGGACTTTTTAAAAAAATTTAAAATAGCTTCTGACTGAAAGACACAAAAAGTAGCAGAAATGGATGTGTTTTTATGGAATATAAATACACAAAATGTTAAAAAGAAATGAAAATTGCACAAAAAGTAGACTTAAATATCTGAATAACGTTTTTGTTAAACAAATATTCATTTAAGTTTGTTGCAAATTTAACAGATTTTAATATTCTCGTATCTGCTCACATCTTACATTATTTGCTTGTTTATAGAATCACTTAAAGAAATTATTTTCAGGTAATCAAAATGACACCTTCATTAAGTAAATTAAGAAAGTAAGTGAGAAAGAAATTCTATATAGGTAATTTTATCCAGTTATAACCGAGAAAAACAGAAGCATGCTTATGCCATAGATTTTGGAGTCTAGTGTGATTTTGGAGTGTCATTGTCATGTGATCAACACTGACTCCCTTCCAATGCCTCACAGTATCACAATGCTGTGTTAATATTTCCTCACAATGAGAGATTTCCAGATCCATGTAGATTAAGTTCTGCTTAATCATAAAAACTCTTTTATAAATTTTCTCTTCATTGATGTTGATAATCTGAGTTTAATTTCATAGGCCAAGATAACTTCTCTGTGTTTCGCCAATAAACTTAATGAATATTTTTAGCCAAAAAAATTCTTTATCCATTTTTTTCTCCGAGCAAGATGAGACAGCCACTAGTTTGCAGGGGGTTACAGGGGGTTACAGTGAGAAAAAAGATTGGGTAGGGGGGTGATTGAAGGAAAGATAAAGGATTAATTGGATTCAAGAAAATAGAAGATGGTAATAGACGTTGCATTTAAATTTTTGCAGATCGTATCTTATCAGAACAGTTGCCATGAAAATATTTGTAAAAAAGACAGAGAGAAGCCACATCACATTGGTGAGAAAATAATTGATTGCAGATCCTTTGTTGGATTTTGTCAAGAACCTCAGGGTGAATAGCAGGAGCATCTGACCAGATGTGACAAGAGTATTCAATGCATGAACAAGTGATAGATTTATAAATGTGCAAGATGGATTCTAATGAGAAAAACTTTCTGGTTTGACAAAGAACGACAACTTTACTAGCAGGAGATGCGGATGGAGCTGTAGATCCAATATATTTGTTCCGCCTCAGATTGGTTGAAAAAATGAGGCCAAGAAGGTGACTTACATCAGCCATGTTGATGACATTTTGAAAGTTTCTCTATGGTTGATAAAGTGTACTTTTGTTTAGGAGGCACTCAAATGTACAAGCCATTTTCTGTCCCAGTTAACCACTGTTTTTTTTTATTTGGTTCCGGAGATATTCTAATGGTATCTTTTCTGCTAGTTGGAAACCCTTGTCTATTAGTGGTGTGTAGACCACTAATAGACAAGGGTTTCCAACTAGCAGGAAAGATAGCATTAGAATCCCTCCGGAACCAAAAAAAAAAAACAACAACATGAAAAAGAAGAAAACATTCTAGCATACATTTCCACACACAACAAAAACAATCCAGAATTATTCACAAAGATTAAAGCCCACATGGAATTACTCAACAATAATGAAAAAATAAACAAAATCTTAAAGACAACCAAAATAATTAACAGCAAACGTCAGCCCCAAAATTTAAAAGACATCCTCACCTCATCGAAATGCAAATAACAACACACAACACATGGGGTCACAAAATGCAACAAAAGAAGATCTGGGGTATGCAACATAATAATAGAAGGAAAACACTTCCAGTTCAAAAACGCAACTACATTCGAAATAAAATCGGATCTGAGCTGCAATTTGAAAAATGTAGTTTACGCTCTAAAATGTGATAAATGTGCAAAGATATACATAGAAGCGACACAATGCTTGAACAATAGAATTTCGCTTCATAAGAGCAATACAAAATTATTACGTAACAGGAAATCATATGTTTCTAAACATCTACATGAATATTGTGATGGCAAATTTACTGTTGCACCACTCTATCAAAATACAGATTATGAAATATTATTAATGCAGGAAGAAAGATTCATAGAAAAATACAAACCTTCGCTCAACAAAACAACATAAAAAACACACACACCGAAAATCATTTTGAAACACACATACATACACACATACATACACAACCCACAGACACACACAGACACACAGACACACACACCAAATTCAAAACACTGTCAAAGAAATAAAAATCAACTAAATGACCGATTAAAAGACTAAACACACTAAACAATAACACATACACAACCCACATACATGTACACACACACCAAACTCAAAAGATAACTCCAAACAATGACATGGAACCCATAAAAACAAATCCAAATCATACAGACGAAATAAATAAAAAATGCCAACACACAGAGACACACACAGACACACAGACACACTCACACGCCAAATTCAAAACACTGTCAAAGCTATAAAAAAACAACTAAATGACTGATTAAAAGATAAACCACTGCAACAAAAGGATAACTCTTACACACTAAAAAGGTCACCATGGATCAGAACCACTTCCAATTGGGATAAACACTTGACTCTTTCATCTGTTTATTTATTTATCTGTTTATCCATTTAGACACATGCTGATGTGGAAACAGACCATCCAATGTACCAGCATTTGATTTATTTTATTTTGATTTATTTTATTTTATCTAATTTTATCTTACTTTAATTTGTTTTACTGATTTTATTTATTTTCCTATTCTTCCTATTAACTTTATAAAACAACACGCTTGCGACCAGATATTTGAAGAAACTCAGAACGTAAAAGCCACAAATTTATTCACCTGAAGAGAGTCAATTTTAGACTCGAAACATGTGTAGCATCACAAACACCATTATGGACAATTAATGTTTCAAAACATGTATAATTACAAAAACAATAAATATACACTATATATATATATTGATTTGACTACAGCATTAATTCGGTTTAATGTGATACTTCACTTATACATCTGTGTATAGTAGCAAAAACTGCCTATTTCAAGCAGCTTTGACACAGATAATGGTGTAGACTTAACCCAGAAGATCAGACAAACTAATCCAAGTCCAAAGAGCAGAAAGTGATCTCATAATCAAAGAAATGGTAATAAAAAATAAAAACATTAAATAAAAGCTATAAAGTTTTTGAACAATGTCTGTAAGTTTTTGTCTTTATCAATAATATTGTCTTGTGGTAGGATGTAGAATAAGTCACTTCATTCAGTCTTTTAATAGAAAATCAAGAAAAAAGAGGCAAACAAAGTAAGAATTTCATTCTGCTATAATCAAGCTTTCTTCATCCCATTTTATCTGAGCACATCCAACCATGTGATTGTGGTACTCTATTTGACGTGCCTTAGAGCATTGGACTTTCAAAAAACGATGAAGAACCAATCAGAAATATTGATCTTTGGATGCTTTCTAATCATTCCATTTAATATATATATATATAAATATAAATTAAAAAAGGATTAATTCAATGATGTTGAATGGCCATTTCGATATGAAGCACATGATAACACATCACCTCAGCAACAGAAAAATCCTTTCAGAAACTGGAGTTTGTTTTATCTTTTTCTTTTATTTTTCCTTTTTATTTTCTTTTTTAATTTCTTTGCAAATCTATTTAAAAAGGAAAAGTAGACTAATTTTTCTCCAGTTTCTGAAAGGATTTTTCTGTTGCTGAGGTGATGTGTTATCCCCTGTGGGGATCTTCATATCGAAATGGCCATTCAACATCATTGAATTAATCCTTTTTTAATTTATATTTGCTCTGTAATATTTTATTACATGGAGCTCTCTTCCTGTATCATTTTTTAATATTAAAATAAAATTTTTAATATTAATTAGGATTGGGTTTTTGGAATTTACCTTCCTGCTTTTTTCCCTTGGATTGAAGTATCTGAATTAATATATATATATATATATATATATATATATATATGTGTGTGTGTGTGTGTGTGTGTGTGTGTAGGTTTCATTAAAAATGACAGACAAATGTAATAATTAAATTTTTATGTAATTTTTCATGTGATCTTATGATTTCTTTCCTTTGAGGTCATAAATTATATAAAAATTGTCCAAATGTTTTGTTTAGCCAAGTGCTTTCAGCTGTACTTTTAGCCATTTTATTTTACATGCAACAGAAGGTACAATGTATTATGTATGTTACAGTCTGTATGTTACATGTTAATTGTTAACAATGTTACTGTTAATAATATTAATGATAATAATGTTCTGTATGTTACATGTTAATAATTCTGTATGTTATATGTTAATTAATATGTATGTTAATTATGTATGTTATATTCTGTTATACATAAAATTACATTCATAGCTAAAAGTGCCCAAATAAACAAAACATTTGGACAATTTTTATGTAATTTTTGTCCTCAAAAGAAAGAAATCATAACAACACATAAAAATTACATAAAAAACTTTACCATCCCACCTTGTCTGTCATATTTAATGAAATCTGCATAAAAGAGAAATTACTTGCCAAATACCTATATATGTATAAATGAAGATTAGCGCAACTTGGTTATAAACAACCGACAATGAAATGATTTGTTTGAACAGAATATCTACTTAAATACAAATATTGATTAAATATTTGTATTTAAGTAGATATTCTGTTTATAAACAAACAGTATTATATATTTATTTCTACTGGCCTGATTATTTATGATACATTTTTATTACGAAAATGTGTGTCATTCACCAGGATTCAAGTCTGCAACCCCTATCCATATAGGGGAAGCTACCTACTAAATAATCAGGCCAGTCGAAATAAATATATGATATATATATATACGCGCGTGTGTGTGTGTATGTGTGTGTGTGTGTGTATGCGTGTGTTAATGTATACATTGGCAGCAACCATTCTTTCTAACATCATTCATTGAATACAGCCTACAAGGAAGATTTAACTGATTTTTCATTAATTCTTTTTCATTTTGTTGGAGATAATGAATATAAAAATAATTTTTGTCATCCCAAGAACTTTTGGTCACTTCTATAGCCGTTTTCAAAGGTGTTATGTCTTTGCTGTTATTTTTTCCTCATGTTTTGATCGTTACATAGTAATTTATTTTGTTTTGTTTCTGAAAAAAAAACATTCATTCTAATCATGTACATGCCTTGCACAATATCATGTGGGCATCTTTCTATTAAAAAAACAAACTTTTAATACTCCATTTTCACTATTAATTAATATAAGGTTAATAGTCAGAGAAAAATGTTTTATATATATAGTGCCCCTCTAATAGAGAGGTGTTTTCTATATTGGGATTTATGTAGACTTTTAGTGTTTTTGATCAGAATTTTCCTCAAGGGTTCTTGCAAATTATGTGTTAATAAATGTTTATTTATATCTATATAAGATAGAGTAAAAAAAGGACAAGGTAGGAAACTTGTCTCAATCTAACATGCTTCAATTTTATTAAAGCTTCTTCAAAGATCAGGGTAAAAAAAATGAAAAATGACTAATTTTTACACAGAGACAGTATACTGGAATATTGTTTGGTTATGATTTTTATTGGTTAGATATGTGCCATGTGTATTAAAGCAATAGACAATTATTTTTAAATGTATGTATTTGAAAAAGTTTTGTAAGTATATGGATGTATAGGAGTGCTTGCTGTTTACATGTTTGCTTGCGAAATAATACGCATGTCAAGTATATTTAAATGATCAATGATTTTCTAATAAATATGTGAGGGATACTTATATATATATATATATATATATATATATATATATATATATATATATATACTATTAGTGTTAGATCAAGTGAAATGGCTATTGGGTATGAGACCTTAATCCTAATAGGCATTATACATGACATTATACTAGAGCATTTTAAACATACAGCTTCCCAAAGAATACCTGCATACAGGCAAAGGAATTCTAACTCCTTTACATACACCACATTGGGTCTGGATAGTGACTGCGAAAGTCAAAATTATTTGAACAATAATAACAAAATATGAACTTTAGACAGTTTGATTTACAACTTGGAGCACAATACTCAACATCTTATCCAAAACCTGGAAAAATACAATTATATATATATATATGAATAAATACAAAAGGAAAACTTATCTTTACTAACATGTTCTGTCCCCTGATAAAATTATGGAATATAAATATTTAAATTATGGAATATAAATATTTAAATTTAAGAATACTCTAAAATATCCTTCAATTTAACTGTGTAAAAAGTACATGTAAATGATGGAGAATGCCAAGTAATTTAATGTCTGATAGACAAAAGTGTGTAAAGTTTCTTATTGTTGTTGAATTTTTATTTTTTTTAATATATTTATTTATTAATATAATTTTTATCTTTTATTTTATTCTAATTTGATAAATTATTTGTTTATTTATTTATTCAAAATAAAAAGGGCCTTGACTTAACTGCTTAGTTTAAATTTATAATTTTTTATATTCATATATGTTTGGAAAGAGGTATTTGTTTGCACAAAGGAGATACTTGAAAAAAGTTGGCATAAGTTAACATTTTGTTAAGAAATGATAGTTGCACCCTCAAATACTTTCTGTCTAAGTAAGTTATGTGTATGTAAAAAAAAAATAAAGCAGTGTATATACTGACACAGTAAAAGAAAGTCAACTTAACACAGAGAAAAGAGGTCAATCCAAAATAGTAAAAAGAAGTCAGGAATTAATAAACTTTAATTATAAAGCAATTAAGCATACATATACTTAAGTATGCTTAAATGAGGTGGACTCAATAAAAAGCAATTAACCACCAACAAATCCTACACTACTTAAGAAACAACATTCATCAAACAAAAAAAATTTGTCACACACAATGATATCAGATTACACCAAACTTCATATAAATATAAAACACTGGGAAACAGCAGCTGTAAAAGCAAATAACCCTGGAAAGTGAAGATATAACAATAATGCCTTTATAAAACTTCAAAGTTGGCCTGACTGAAATAATACTGTGACACACCCTTTCACATTAATTCTATCAATGCTCTATCTTTATCTTGATACTAAGCACTTTATGATCAAAAAACTCTGCTTGCCTAAAATGTCTTTCAACCATTAAACTACTGAAAAACAGCAATTTTAGCACTAAGCATCATTACAACTTAATTCAATACTATATATATATATATATATATATATATATATATATATATATATATATGTTCAAAGCCATATTATCATGACATGTGCTTGATTCATGTGACTAGTTTAGACATATTGCTTTCATTTAGTTATATATCACTAATGTGTTCTTTCAATATGACATGCATAGCTTTTATCTTTTTAAAATCAAATTCTATAAAAATAAATAAAAAATAAACCCAAGTGCATGAAAATTCTTCTTCTGGTTAAGAAGAAAATAAGATCTAAAATACTACTGGACAAGAATTTAACATATAATATCAGTATAAATAAAAAATAAAAAATGTTCAAAATCTGCTTGTGCAGTCATACAACTGTATAAATTGTTCTCCACCATTTTGTTTTCCCTTGGGTGAAAAGAAAGATAATAGAATTGGTGTGACTTCATTAGAAGCCAATCTCATGTTTATCGCACCCCAAAGGATGCTAGTCAAGAAGATGTCATGATTTGGCAGTTTGTTAAAAGTCTGAACAATATGTAATGGTTCAGATACAAGCCAGAAACCTTGTCATTAAATGGTTATGATAGAATTATAAATGATTTTTTTCATTTACTATATACAAAAGTAGGCTGTGTATTGTGGTGCACTGGATATCAGCTTGGAATGAGAAATCGGAGAACCAAGTTCAAATTCTAGTTGAATTCAATGCATTCATTTATGCACAAATATCCTTGGGAAAAGTATTAATCTATCTTTTCTCCCTCCAGCTATGGGTTGAATAGAAGGGCAGATTAGGTTCTGTAGCTTTCATTAGCAAACAGTCTACCATAGAAAGAAATGGCACCCTACAGAAACAAAATCATCTGCCTAGTCTTTTGAGATATGATCACCCAAGCATGTATCACGTATAGCACTCAAGTGTCTGACTGATATGCAAAATAATTTATAAGCATTTATACATTGCACAAATTGTATACAAGGTACAATTGTCATATATTTTTTAATATCATACATGTGCATTATGTGTTTTTGATTTTGCCAGCAACAAAGTAGAGTAGGGTCAGTTGGGCACCATCTATGCGAAAAAGATCAGCATGACACAATTCACTACACCAAAAATTTAAAAAAGGCATGCTGTATTGCTTTGCATTCACACCCGCCGCTCAAATATGAACATTTAGGAGTGTTTGAATGGCAAATCTGAGGATAATGCAGAGGATTTAGAAAGAGTTGGAAAATATATCCAGTCAGCATCATGATGTTTGATGTGATCACTTATGATGGCAACATTATACCTCCATTTGTCTACCCACAGGGCCACTCAGAGGCCAACATCAAGTTCCTTGCTGCCCTGGATCAAGGGGTGGCTGCTGGAAGACCCTGTCTCTGGCAACAGGACTCTGCACCATGCCACAAAAACAGTAGAACCCAGTCATGGCTGTCAGACTAATTCTGTGATCTTACATCTGGCCACCTAATTCCACAGATTGCAACCCTCCTTATTTTTATGAGCAGCACACAGTTGAGCGAGAGACCAATAAAACTCCTTGTAACATCAAAAATGAACTGAAGGCAAGGATTATGGCAGTATTCATAAACTTAAACGTGGAGACTGTTCAGAAGAGTTACAAGAGATTCCAAAATAATCTGAAGACTGTGGTTGAATCCAATGTTAATTTTATTGAATAATTTATTCTTTATTATTTTAAGATAATTTTGGTAAATATATCTATTAAAATAAGATGTCTGTTATTTTTATTTTTGTGCAATTTAGGCAACAATTGATCCATCATACTCTGTACATTGAAAAAATATAATACACGGTTTTAAATTATCCATTTTCACATATTAATTTGTGTTATATCCATCATACTCTGTAAATGGTTGATAAGCCATGAAAACAAATCAATCTATGGACAGTTTTTTTGATCATGTTTTCATGTGATAGAAATTTATTACTGGTCAAGTATCACTGAAGATAGAAAAGTTTTTGAATATTGTCCTGAGGTTGCATAGAATCTTTTTTGTTTTTAATTCTTGAATGAGGCTAAAGAACACACTGAATAAAATGCTGTGACTATAACAACCAAAAAAAAAAAAGGATTAATTCAAATAGATAAATCAGTCACAATAATTACCCAGGAATACTGATCAAAATTGTATTTATAAGATTAGTAGAAACAAAAAAAATAGTGAATGCTGGACATTTTCTTATAAATGAAGAGGATACAAGAAGAAACAGAAATGTAATTCTGCAGAAGGATGATGAGAATGCTATAGGCCTTCAATATATATATATATATATATATATATATATATATATGCATGTATATATATGTATGTATTTGTCTATATATATATATATATATATATATATAAATCTAAACTTATTTATAAATAGAACTTTGTCTGTGTATGTGTGTATGTGTGTGTGTCCATTACCTATAGACTCCGAAACGGCTGAACTAGAAAATTTTCATAGTTGTACTATAAGTGTCTGTGAGTGTTCTTAACTAGGTTTTGTGTCGAGGTACCCCCGATAAATATTGAAAATTGATAATCAAAAAAATCAGGTTATAGAAGGAGTGGTCCGATTTTAATCAAATTTCATACACTCATAGACAAAGATATAAGAAACGATATTCAGAAGTTTCAAAGTTGCAGTTCTTACAATAGTACAGAAAATTGATAATATATATATATAAAAAGCAAGATGTTTGTGTGTGTGCCTGTTTATCTGCCTGTATGTCTGTATTTTTTCAGCCCTTTTATTTTAGTTTTTACTTCGGGTTTGGCTCTAAGTAGGTATAATTGCAGTTTTTAGTTTCAGCCATGATACCATTTACTCAGAGGACTTATTTAGCCTTCAAAATTCAGTTTACGACGAAAAAAACTTATTTGATATCGATACCAGGAAATCAAAATTTGAATTACATCCATTCATTTTTCTTTCAGTCTATGGTTTTGCTTTAACTGGAAACAACTATTACTTTTTAGTCTTTTGTGCCAACGTCCAAAGAGTGTGAGCTCCAGGACCATGGATTAGTTTTAAAGCTTTCATTACACCCGAACAACACCAGGCTATACTACTAGTATATAAATAGATTCAGGAATGATAATAATCAAGTTTGAAAAAGTATGGGTTTGAATATAGTGGCAATTAATATAATTATAGAATCACAAATGAGAAGAGGGTTCTATGGGACAGCAAAGTGAAAATCCTGAGAGAAAGTTTTAAGAAAAATGAAAACAAAAAAACACTTTTATTTAGAATTAGAAAAAAACAGTTGAAATTTCTACAAAAGTTCATAAAGAAAGTGGACTTGGAGAATTCAACTCACTTTTTTACAATAATTTTTATAATGGCCTGTTGAAGTAGATGATTACAGAGTAATAGGTAAGAATTACAGTTTATATGCAAACCAAGTATCCAAGGAATATAGTTTGTCTAAACACTTTTTGTGAAAGCAATGATGGAGCAGCAAGAAGTTTGCCACATTTTGCCTCTGTGTGTGTGTGTGTGTGAGAGAGAGAGAGAGAGAAAGATTGGAGGTGGAAAATAATTCATCGCCCACAAAAGACAGACACTTTTCGACTCTATTGAGACCTGGAAATGAAGACTTAGCAGCTCCTGTTAAGATATTGTAGGCAAAAAAGGCAACTGATCATTGAATAACCCACCTAATAATCCTGGGTCAATGGATGGCAGAACAAGAACAAGAAATGTTAAAATAACAAAGAGTATTTATTTCACAGAGATAAAAAAGTTATGGAGAATCATGATCCCCCATCTCCTGAAGATACATGGGATATAAAAGACAGAAAGAAGAAATTAATTACTTTGTTCTTTTTTAGAGCCAATTTTATTTGATGGTTTTTCAATCCATTGAAAGTGAGATTAGTGTTCCTTAAGAGCTCAGAAAATTTTTGTTGCTATTGTAACAGTGTTTCAGCCACTGTGCCCTTTGGCCTTCTTCAGAAGACTGTCAATCCAGTTAAACTTTTCAAACCTATGCGTATGATAAGGAGAAATTGAGAGCTCCTGTCTATTTAATCTTTTCCTGGACTATGTCCAGCCCATTTAAAAGTATAGATGTGAAGAGATGGGGACTGATCAAGTATTCTATAGCACATCCCAAATAAATCGACTAATGGAAGACAACAATCCTGCTTTATCTCTTGAGGCCAATTTAATGGTGTTGAGGAAAATATGCTGATGACATAGGTATTCATATATGAGATGAGAATAATCTTGAACAGAAAATCAACACCCTCTACCAAATGTTCCAAGAAATATGTCTCTAGATAAACCACTCCAAAACAGAAGCTCTTATCTGGAATTTGAATGAAAGCAGTGATGGCACCTACACTTAAACCATTTTAAAAATTCAGGATGTGGATTTGGTAAATACTAAACACTTCAAATACCTTGGTGTAGGGATCAGTTTTAACAACTTTAGTCAGAGGAAAGGAAATTAATCATAGAAAAGATTATACTAGAGTTAGTTTTACCTAACACTGCAAATGGCTACAAAACCAAAACATAAACACAAATGCTCTTAAATAGCCTTTTTAGATGGAGACTTTCACATGGATGTAATGAAATATCATTATACAACTGCCATATACAACTGTTTTCTCAGATCAACTTTTAAAAGTGGCTTTTAACAATTATCCCTTTAAAACCTTGTCAACTGGTACTAGAGAATCAAAGACCTGCACTAAATAACAATTCCTATATCACTTGAGAACTTTCAACAACAGCAACAATTATAAATAGATAGCACATGTAACATGAAGAAAAAACAACAGCATCAACATACTAAAATTTAATGCGACTTCAAGCAAAAATGTTAGGAAGGAAACAACCATCAATACTGGAAATAATGATAAAAAACTATGGCACTTCAGAAACCTATTTTCCTGAAAGATTATTTTAAAACAAAGATTTCAGTAAACAATGGGACTGGATACTTAGTCAATGAATGCCTAATGTTTCTATATAAGGAAACAGATAATAATATCTTTACCATTTAGGGAAATTTGAATTGAACTCTATATTTAATGTATGGGATATATTGTTCTCAATACATTGTCCATGTCTAAAGATGTCCTGTCTCATTCTTAGCACATTGTAGAGCAAATAATTTGTCCTATAGACAACTCTGAACACCAATTGATAATGTGTGGTTGTGTTGTCATGTCCTGCAATGGCAACTAAAAATACCCTTAACTGAAATCAGCAACATTATTTTTTCTTTGTTTTAATCCTTTTATCCCAAGCAAGTGTGCAGAGAGTTATATTGAGGGAAAAGACTTGGTACAGGGGGCATTAAGGAAAGAATAAAAGTTGAATGGGATTCAAGAAGACAGAAGATGGCAATTGACATTGCATTTACATTTTTGGAGATTGTAGATGGCAGAGAATCAAGAAAACAGAAGAGAGTTCCACATGAGAGAAATGTGAGACAAGAAACTATTCGAGTAGAAATGGCAACTGGAAAAAGAATGCAGTAAAAGGAAAATACTTATGAATGAAAGTGTCCTAAAGGTTAAAGCATTGGTTCATGAATTTGGTTGCAGTAATCGAGAGTTCAATCCTTGGGGCAGGTATTACAGATTTAGACTCATCAAAAACAGTCTTTGCAGGGGAAACCATTGTAATATTTTTATACTTCATAAGTCTAACTGATGTTACAACTATTCTACACTTACTAAGAAATATATTTGACTTACATGACAAAGCAACTATAAAAATGAAATTAACTAAATAAAAATATTTCAATTGTAAATGAAACTTACTTTTCTGTTGTTTAGTTGTGATTTTCAGTTCAATTTTTTATCATTTCACTCAAAACAAGGTGATAATGTTGCTAGGATGCAAGGTGTTATTAGAAGTGAAAGAGAATGAGAAGACTTCAGTGAGGTTAAAAGACACTAAAAGAACAGTTTCAGTTTCATGTGGCAATATTTAAATTTTTGAAGATTGTAGATTGCAGGGAAGCAAGGAATTGGAAGTGAGTTCCACAGGCAAGAAAAGAAAAATGTTAGAATAGAACATACAGTTGATTCTAATTAATTTGACAGTAAAATAGTGAAACCTGAAAATCTTGCAGGACTCATAAATTCATGCAGTTGGAGTATCAAGAAAGAAAGTGCATCAAAACAATTGTCCTGAAAATATTTGTAAAAAAAGCAAAGGGAAGCTATAAATTGATTAATGTTTTAACATTGTTAAAATATGATTATTATCTTTCACAGTGTATACACTCTTGTGTAAATTAAGTAACAAAAGGAATAATGTCTTCCTAGGATCTTTGACATTTTCCTTTATCCCGTATACATCATCTCTTGGTGTTGTTTTTCTCTTTCAGCCACATTTTCTTTCATGTTTTAGACTGATGAATCCAGTTGTTTTCTTGCATAAGATGACACAACTGACAGTTGAAAGTCTGACACCAACAATATCCGTGATCTCTCTGTAAGTCTTGTCTGTGTGTTCATGCAGCACTACAATTTTTGTACACTTTTTTGAGTAATATCTATCACAGAGAATGGGCGTAGGATAACTAATTGACAGTTGAGACAATTTCATCATACACCCCAAAAATAGATTCGTATTACTGCACAACACTTCAAAAAAATATAAATCAATTACACCCTGTAGATATAAAATTGACCTTATGTTGAAAGAAAGGAAACTAAAGCAGTTGTTTCATTTAATTTGCACAAGTGTGTAGTGTTGGTTACAAATAAGAGCTTTATTTTCAGGTTCCCTCTCATGGCTTAAGAAAATAAACCAGTCATTTCTTTTTTTAATTAGTAAGCTGTATTCAATATTTTCCAAATATTCTTGCAAGCATACCATTTTATGAATATATTTTCAAATCAAAATCTAATATCAGTAAGATATTTCCATTTTTCGTGTAACAGCCCAGAGTTCCAATGATCACTGATACTGTAAAAACTTTCTTTGCTAGTCCCTCTCAAACTTTCAAATATTTATACTTTATATCATTATATTTGACAATCTTCTTTTCTTTGTATTCATTTCTCATGTCAAATGGACAGGAAGATCCTATCAAGTAGAAACTCCTTTCTAGTGTGTCAAGCTGGTTATTGTTCTTGGTTTATTGTTCTTCAAAACTGTCACTGTTTGTATTGGAATATCTCACAGGATTTGCTTTCCTCCAGCATTTTCTTCTCCTTTGTGATTCTATAATTATAATAATTGCCACTACATTCAAACCCATACACTGATTAATATTATTCCTGAATCTGTTTATATATATAAACAGATACATACATATATATGCATATATATATATATATATATATATATATATGCATGCATATATATCTATACATATATCTATATACATATATATATGAAAGTGGACACTGAAGTCAGCATCCAGATACAACAGTCTGTTTCAGTCTAAGTGCAATCCCAATGTCCTGATGATTGCATTTAGTATGAAACAGACAGTTGTCACTTTTGCATGTTGACTTCAATGTCCACTTTTATATTTACATATATTTTATCACTGATATTGAGCAATTTCATCCATAAGTATAATATACCTGAAAACCATATTTAATCACACACACACACACACACACACACACACACACACGCACATACATATATATATATATATATATATATATATATACCATCTTTTTACCATCTTTGAACCACTTCAGAGTTTAGTTTCATTTCTTTGGTTGCTTGGACTAATAAGCAGAAATGTCAAAGAAATAATATATATATATATATATATATATATATAAATTATTTCTTTGACATTTTTGCTTATTGGGCCAACCAGATGAAAGTGAAGTGATCCAAATATGATGAAATTTTACTGTTTTACAGCATTCAATTCATGCAGGTAAAATGCATATCTTTGAATGTATGCATAAAAATTGTTCTCATGTTCATAGCAATATGTGCGCATCTGTGTGCATGTATCTATGTACATGTATTCACACACATCTACCTGCACCCATTTACATACTTTTGGAATATAAATGTCTATAAATATATGTGCATATGTACTCATATATTATACTGAATAGTTATATACATATATATATATTTATACACACGTGTGCATGTATACTTATCCACATACACATACACCAACACACAGACACCTATATAATTTTTCTTTTCCATCATTATTTCAAGTCCATGTGCAACACACAAGTGAGGAAGCCTTGTACTCTATAAATGGCACTTGACAGATCTTTGATCATCATCATTATTGCAATAATGATGACGTCAACTCCAAGCCATGCTGGACCAAGCTACCCTTCTATCATCTCCCAATCCTTAACACTAATCACCACACGAATACCCTACAATGTCGCCTCTCTCAACAAAACATCCCTCTTCTTCTACACTACCTCCCAGTCTACACTTCACTCCCTTAGACCTATGAAAAAGATTTTTTTTCTTTCCATGCTCTTCTTTTTGGCTGTGGGGCAGGGCCCCATCACAGGAAGAAGTCTTGCATTGGTAGGATGTGGGCCCTCATTCACTCATTATGTAGATCCCTTCATGCAGAAACAATGAAATCCTTCTCCTTCAAAACTCCTTACTCTCCGTCTAAGCTACTTACTCTCCTTTCATTTCACTCCCTCTCCTTCTCCCTCTCTTTCTCTCTCTCTCTCTCTCTCTCATTTCTGCTATTGCCATCCTGATCTTCTTTTTCACTGGCTCTAGTTAGGAGTGGGGTCCTTCAAACACCTCCTACCCCATCATGTACCACTGCTGCTGCCCCCTATTATCCCAGGCTTCTAAAGTGTGGAAGGTCTTTCTCAGACTAGCAATGTACAAATTACTTTCCAAGTTCTTGGATACGCCCAAACACACACAAACTTATATAAATGAGCTCACGCAATGATAAAAACAGACCACTTTTATTCTAATGTACACACATTTATGCATATTCATCCACATATATTTACATATATGCCAACTCATGGTTGAATCTAACCATACCATCATACACATAAATACAAATATACATCATGGCATTCTATATTAAATCAAACAAATGCATATACTTACACATGCATAAAAATATAAACTTGTTTGTAACTGCTAATGCTTATATATAGATAGAGATCTACATGAATACACTTATTTACACACTAATATCTTATTAAATATCTTTTATATAAAGAATATATCTAACACTCATATATAATTATTTATATAAAAAATCATTTTAAAAACTGTTTCTATTGACCAATGATTAATATACTATATCTTTTGTTAGTGAAATCAGTATAATCTTCTTGTACTCAGTTTTTGTTGAACTATGGCTGATTAGACTAAGCTTCACAAAAATATAACTATTTATAATTACGTATATTTGTATGGGTAACTGAATGACAAAAGGGAAAAATATGCCATGTTGCTCATTTCATCCTTCAGAAGAACTTCTTCAGATTAATAATATTTTTTGATGAAATATGTAGACTGAAGGAATGAAATACAACAAATATTGGTTATAATTATAGATCGAGAGAAACAAATATTTAAGAATGTAGAAATTCTTAACTTTACACTTGAGTGTATTGTTTCTTAGAAAAATATCCTTTTTCTCTACAGATATTCTTTTATTAAATTTCTTCATGTTTCACTGGCGTATTTCTTGTGACATTTTTTATTTTCTATTCTGTAACTTCAGTTTTTAGGTTGTTATAATAAACAAAGACATTAATCAAGATTGTATAACATGAAACCCTCAATTTTACCCCAAAGAAAGCAATAAAGTCACTAATATGTCAGGAGTTATAGAGTGAGAAATAATATAAGAAAAGGAGAAACATTAATTAAGGAGCAAGACAAATGAAGAGGAATCAAGAAGACAGAAGATAATGACTGACATTGCTTTTAAATTTTTGAAGATCAAATTTAACTTGTAAGCAAAAAGCCAGAAAAGTGTTCCATGAGTGAGAAGCATGAGAAAAGAAACTTTTAGCATAAAACTTACTGTGATATTTAGCCATTTCAACTGTAAAATGCTGAGAACATGTTGTCACTCTAGTACTGCACTTAAATTCATAAAGTCTAGGCACCATAGAGGAATGTTCATCAGAAAAATTACGACGAATGTATTTCTAGAAAAGACACAGAGAAGTTAAATTATGGCAGTAGGAAAGTGATGCCAGTTCAGGAGTAACAACATTGCAGATTCTTCTTTGGATTTTATTGACGATCTGTAAATATATAACAGGAGCACCAGACCTTATGTACCAGCAATATTCAAGTCATGGACAAATGATTGACTTATAAATATACAAAATAGATTCAGGTGAGAAAAATTGTCTAACATGACACAGTGATTCAACTTTCTTAGAAGCAGATGTAGTAATTTATATAAATTATTAAAACCAATATGCAAATTTCAAATACAGGGATAGGTTTAACATTTAAATTTAATTTTGATATATAATCTAGTTGATGCTATTGAGCTTTCTGTTACTTTTTTTATCATAAATGAGATGACAAAAAAGTTAAAACTTTAAATTTCAAGATATGCTCGAACAAGTTTTTTTTTTCTTTTTACCCTGACCACAGAAATTTAAGTGTGCTACTAGGTTGGCATCTTGGTCCCACCCTTTTACCATTGAAATAATTAAATGTAACTACTACTTTTACTCAAAAAGTTTTTTTTCTTGCACTTCCCACTAGTGGAACTCCCTTTCGTTTACTTGCTTCTCTGATAGCTACAATCTCCAAAACATTTAAATGCAATGTCATTTACCATCTTATATTTTCTTGAATCCTGTTCATCTTTTATCCCTTCCTCATTGCCCCTGTACCCTTTTCTCTCACTGTATCTCCCTGTGCACAAGTAATGGTCCTGCCTTGCTTAGAGTGAAATGATTAAAAAAAATGTGTCCCTGTATCATCAGCAGTTCTCAATGGAAAAGTGTAAGCTTTTTGTATTTCTTCCGCCAGCCATTTATAAAAGACTTCACCAATAAAACCATTATTAATCTGAAGATGTCCTTTTGATGGGAGAAATATATTCATCTCAATCTTTGCTTCTAATTCAACCTTAGAAGACATAGGGCATTCCCTTCACAACTTCCCCATCTTACTGAGCACAATCTCATCTGAGGAGTTTTTAATTACAACTGGGAAAGTCTCAAGATTTATCAAAGGCCTTGACTATCAGAAAGTGACTGGCCCAGACAAAACCCCAGTGGTGGTCCTTAAAAATATCAACCCAGAACTATTTCCAATCTTAGTGAAATTATTTAACTGCTTCAATCCTTCCCAAGTCTGTAAAAGGTGTCAAGCATATGCCCAATTTTTAAGTACATGGGTGAGCTCTCATTCACTTCTCAGTATAGATCTATTAGTCTCTTCAGTGTCATTAGCAAGCTTTTTGAGACTATAATCATCAAGAAGGTTATCATGAAGCTGTAGGGAGATGATTAATGTTTATTAAATCAGCCTTGTGTCAAACATAACTGAACTTCTTACAACTTAGGATTATTCATAATCATCAGAAGGTTGTCAGCAGGTTGGAATGTATGGATTTGTGGAAGAATAAAAGTATACATTTTGCATGTTAAATGGAAATTTATTGATGGAAAAGAATAACAAGAATTGGTAGAAGTTAATGTTCAATTAGAAAGTTAAGGGTATCAAGAGTTCATAGTAGTATGTGTGCATGTATGTTATTGTTGAGTAGGAATGTTGAGAAAGGAGAAGAAGTAAAAGGAATCAGTACACAAGAAAGAAGGAGAAAGAGAATGAATGTGCAATGCGACCTTACATCTGGGGTGACTTGAAGTTTCTCCTGTTACATTTTAGTGTGTCGTCTTGCTCACTGCTCCCATCTGACTGACTGGCTGACACTGACCGAAGCCTTTATAGCCATTTAGTTTTTTCACACTAAATCGCTAACTCTTCTCAGATTTGCAAATCAATTCCATTGGTCAGAAAATCAATTTAACGTCTCCTCGTGAAATTCATTTTCAACTTTTTCTTTCAGCATGTAGTCAATCCTTTTTCTATTTGACAAAACCAAGATTTAACATGTCATTGTGAATTTTTGTAAAAGTGAAGAAGAAAGTTGCTTTTGATTCTTAATTCCCTATCCACCACAATTAATCATCAAACTAGGAAAACTCTCTTAAGCAATGAGCAGTATGGATTTGATCTGCTATATCCACTGCTGATTCTCTAAGTACCATAACTCCCAGAATCAGTGAGGCTCTAGACAACAAATACATATCAGCATTAGATATTTCAATGATCTTTAACTATGTGTAGCATAAAAGATTGCTGTGCAAGCTCTCTAGCTATAAAATCACTAGAAGAGACTTCTCAATTGTAAAGTCCTTCCTAATGCGTAGGGCCCTGAAGGTAGATATTAAGGCCAGTGCTCCATCCAGGAGCATTTTTGTGTTCATGTGGGTGACAAATTATTTTCCACCCTAAAAACTTTTTCTCACAGACAAAACATTGTAAGTTTCTCAAGGCTCTATCACTATTTCCATGGAAAGTGTTCAGTTGAACAACATTTCTTAGCCCCACTAGCTCCTTGGCTAGGACCCACCATGCTATGCACATCATAGCAAACCACCCTCACGACTATCATGTTCCATTGGTGAGAAATAAGTTCCACTCAACCATGTTCTTCCTGGGAACTACTGCTCTGTGGAACCAACTCCCAAGACAATGTATTCCTGATTAGTACAATCTTAACATGTTCAAGTCTAAGGTTAACCATTATCTTCCCCACATGTCAGCATACGCTATGCCTTTTACTCAGTTGTAAGCCTAACAAAATCTACATCATAAACATACTAGCCTACTGACCAGTGCTGATGTAACACAAGATTTAAGGTTAGCCTTTTGTAACTGATTTATTAGATGATTCACTATTTTTTGGGAGCAGGGAGTTTTAAAATTTAAAGATTGTCTTATAAATAGAAATATGTGGTATTTACAAAAACTAGACAAGTGATATGATCACAATTACCTAGTGAGTAATGAATTTTTGGAGTGGCAACAATGAATGATGCATCAGTCAGTTAAGTAACATATGTGATACATACTTGGGCAATCATGGCTCAAAATAACTGACTAGGCCAAAGATTTCTTTGTGGTATACTGGTTGGCAACCAAGGCTATAGAACCCAATCTGTCCTGCTATTTAACTCATCGTTGGAGGGATGATGTTTAAGTTACAGAATTCTATGAATATGGCATGTAGGCTATTGTTCATTGGTGACAAAAGTGCTTTGTCTGCAGTAATACTTAATATATAAATAATGTTTTCTTTACCGCTATTAATTTCTGTGGAAATAAATACAAAGCATTACTTTTGGAACTTCATTCATATATTTAGAGTTTTATGTATTTATGCATATCTGTGTATATGTGTGTTTATTCAAATATATGTATACATATATCTATTTATGCAATTGTGTAAATGCACAAATATATATGTGTATTTGTATGTGTATTAATAGATAAAGTATGCACAATAGAAACATCAACAATCTTATTTATTTTTCTGTTTTGTACATAGATGTAAACTACATAATTATAAGTCGATATGTAGATAAATTGGTGTAACTGATATTCATAAGTAACAGTGTCTCCATGGATAAATCTGTGTTCATGTCTATATAAGTATTTTAAATATACAAGAGCATACAAATATGAAGCACACACACACACACACACACACACACACACACACACACACACACATATATTAAACATCTTTCATTAAAAAGACTGACAAGAAAGATTTTATTAATTTTTGTTCAATTTTGGACTTTCCAAGCCTCTTCACAAGTCATTTGCAAGGATGTTATATTTCCATTGTTGTTATGTCCTCATGTTTGACTGTAATGTAATTTTGAAAGTGTTTTAAAAAAATAGACAGACACTCACACGATGCTGACCATGCACATCATGTGACAGCTTTAAAAAACTCCCTTTTTCAAAAAGCAAAAAAAAACACTAAAAACTGAAAAATCCCAGTCAGTCATGTCTTTTTTGAGACATGATCGCTCAAGCATGTATCACATATGGCACTTAACTGACTGACTGCCTAGATCTCAGCATTTTGCAGTTGAATTAGCCAGATGTAACTCAATTTTTTGCTTACAGTTTCCTATCTTGCATCACCAACTTTTATCATCTGAAATTTAAATCCAATGTCAATTGTTATCTATTGTTCTTCTTTTATTGTTCTTGATTCTTAATAATGTTTTCTTTTTCAGGTTTGTTTCTGCTGTTACAATAATAATAAAGATGAAGATAATTGCTATGATGCTACAATAGAAATGCGGCTCTAAGAACATCTGACCTTAACTGATTGGAAGTATTAATATGAACATGTTTGTCATGGTGAATTAAGATAGACAACAACTAAATATTCTGCTCTTTACCATGGATCTGCTTATCAGCTGTCCAACCTTGACCAGTTGGCCATGTCTGCTAGAGGCTGACATTGTGTGCATTTCTGTTCTTGAGTTGGGGTCGTTGTGGAGTATCAAAGACAGCTGCTGAAGTGGTCGTCTTTTTTTTTTGAGCTTGAACAAACATCAAGGTGACATGGGAATACCATCTTTATATTTGGAAATGCTCGCAATCAGAGATCGTCTATGCAGACTGGATTATGCAACCTGAAAGTATTTCTTACAGGACTCCACATGCAAGGTTATGTGCGACTTCTATCAAAACTTGTCACCATATTACACACATTTGGCTGTGATTATACACTTATCAGACTGGCTTTCATGATGTGTATATTGGGTTTTGAATATTTGTACCCTAGTTTTAGTTTGTTAGTGTTTGCACTCTCAATTATTAATAATAATAAATTGTATATTAACTAGATTTATCCATTGCTTTTTTATCAGGTTTAGATTTAGCCGGTTGAATTTGTGATATGATAAATCTTGAATTTTTATAAAGCATAGTATGCTGTAGTACTGAGTTATTTTGACTATTTGACTATTTTGAAAGTAGTTGCAACCTAAATGTCGATCTACTAGCATGAATAAATTCATGTGGTCAGGGCACCAGGAAGAAGTGCTCAGCAGAGCAGAAGCCATGAAAATTTTTGTAGGAAAGTGCCCAAACCCCCATTAGTTCTCAACCAGGCTTGGTCCAGCTATGGTGGAATCTGTTTGAGTAAACTTTTGTTATGTTATTTACATTGTTTGGACTGTTGTTCTTATCTTTTCCATATTCACAATGTTTTGACATCACACCAGCCTTCTTCAGCTGATTAGAATTTCAAACTGAATATTTTAGTTCAATACTGGGGTATATATCAATCCATATGCCATGCCACTTGTGAATGTCCCTTCAATTCTCTAAGTTATTTTTTCAACTCTTTGGGTCAAGTCACTGAATCTAACCAATGCTTTTATCCAAAGGTTCCTATATTGTATTAATTTCTATTCTTAGCCAGCTTAGGAGATTTTTGTAGCTTAGCATAAGTGCTGATTGTTTTTGTCTTTGTAATTTCCTGTGGTGTTCTCTATCTATTATTTTACCTTCATCCTATAGGTGATCCCCTTTCTTCCTCTATATGTGGTCAACTATGCCTGATTTTTCTATTTCCTTTCATGTTATGGCTTTGCAGTGTTCATGCAGCCTTACCTTAAGAGAGTGAGTGGCCGTTTTATACTCCTTTTTGCAGCTGCATGGAATGGCATGGCATGCACACACTCCTTAGTCATGTTCCCCCTCTATTGGAGGCCTTATTCAGGAGTGGTATCTGTGAACTGTAGAACCCCTTTTGAAGGTCGTCCTGATGTTATATGGACCACAGATCCTTTGTAGGTTCTCTGATAATCCCTTCACATAGGATAGACAGATGAAGGCAGTGTTCTGATTGTTATTATCCTCATGCATCCTCCCCTCCACAGTCAAAATGTTGTGAATATGAATATAAAGATGAGGACAACAGTCTAAACAATATAAATAATGTAAATTCTATTTCATTTTAGAAGTATAGGCAATCTTCTGTTAGACTGCTTTAGACAACTAAAGGCCTCCATTTTCGCTACTATTTATCCATAGCTGAGAGAGTAGTGGATTCATGCCTTTCCCAAGGTAGAGTGGGCATTTAAAACCTTTGCAAAAGTTCTATTTTGGTTCACTGATGCCATTTTCTAAGCCAATAATCATGGTTCCACTTGGCACCATTGGAAACTTATCAGACAAAAAGCTTACCAACAAATGTGTTATTTTAATTTTCTTGAAACTGTATTATTAATTGCTTTCACGTATATAGTATTAGATCTCACACTTAAATGATAAATTTTATTCCAATACTTTTTATAAATTGAAAACCAGAAACAGATATGGATTATACTCTGACTTCATTTCCAATTAGTTGTCACAAATTCTTTTTCTCATCCATATGTTATATTTTCTCTCTGTGTGCATTTGTAGAGGAGGTTGTTTGCATATATAATAAGCCAGACATTTGACCTAAATCTAATCTAACCCATAATTTTTGCCATCTCATGAAGGCTAGTTATAAAATCTCTATTCATAATTGTAGGCTAGGTTAACAGTGTTTTACTACATGGACAAGGTTATTACAGCAGAAGTTTGGTTTGATCAAACTACTAACTCATTCACTTTCATCTTCAAACATTCGGGCAGGTAAGAAATAAATATGTTATTTTTTTAAAGATAAGGTGATAGAAAATCTATTCCAGAAGATCAGGATTCAAGACTTTTCTAGGAAACTAATGTAAATTAAATATAAATAATTTTAGTAAACTAATTTTATTTGGAGTGCTGATAGCTATGCCTTAACACACACTCACACACACACATTTTCATGGCAATTGTTCTAATGAGCTATTTTTTGTGGCACTTCAACTGCATGAATTTAACTGTCCTACTAGATTGGCAGTTAAGTCTCATTGCTTTACTGCTGAAAAAGCTAGCTTAAGTTCTATTCTGATAGTTTCATTTCTCTAACTTCTCATCTGAGCAACTTTTTCTGGTTTCTTACTTCCCTGCCATTTACAATCTTCAAAAGTCTAATGTCAATTGACATCTTCTGTCTTACTGAAAACTGTTATTTTATTGTCCTATCTTCTCACTAAAGCTTTCACATTCTCTCACTCTCAGTAACCCATTGCATCTTAGAGGTATTATGGAGTAAAATGATTAACATGAAATATTTGACCAAATTAGATAAGATGGAATATGTGAGAACTAGTTATATGATTAAATTTTTTAAAATTTTCTTGTTAATGATTCATTCTGTACAAGTATTTTCAAAATAATTGAAAAAATATTTGTCTATATTTCTGAGATGAGGTATTGTAATTATTTACATTATTTAAATTGTTA
Organism: Ascarosepion bandense; assembly: GCA_037127315.1. Classification (NCBI taxonomy): domain Eukaryota; kingdom Metazoa; phylum Mollusca; class Cephalopoda; order Sepiida; family Sepiidae; genus Ascarosepion; species Ascarosepion bandense. The sequence continues at coordinate 4,136,522 of JBBBDQ010000154.1, forward strand.
GGGCTGTTGTCCACATCTTTGTTGCCTTATTCATTATTTTGACATAACCATACATCTTTTGTTGCCCTATTCATGTTTTGGCTGTTTGTCCACATCTTTGTTGCCCTGTTCATTATTTTGGCTGTTGTCCACATCTTTTGTTGCCCTATTCATGTTTTGGCTGTTGTCCACATCTTTGTTGCCCTATTCATTATTTTGGCTGTTGTCCACATCTTTGTTGCCTATTCAAGTTTTGGCTGTTGTCCACATCTTTGTTGCCTATTCATGTTTTGGCTGTTGTCCACATCTTTATTTGCCCTATTCATATTTTGGCTGTTGTTCCACATCTTTGTTGCCCTATTCAGTATTTTGGCTGTTGTCCATATCTTTGTTGCCCTATTCATTATTTTGGCTGTTGTCATCTTTTATTTGCCTATTCATTATTTTGGCTGTTGTCCACATCTTTGTTGCCCTATTCATTATTTTTGGCTATTGTCCCATCTTTGTTGCCCTATTCATTATTTTGGCTATTGTCCACATCTTTGTTGCCCTATTCATGTTTTGGCTGTTGTCCACATCTTTGTTGCCCCTATTCATATTTTGGCTGTTGTCCACATCTTTGTTGCCCTATTCATTATTTTGGCTGTTGTCACATCTTTTGCCCTATTCAAGTTTTGGCTGTTGTCCACATCTTTGTTGCCTATTCATGTTTTGGCTGTTGTCCACATCTTTGTTTTTGCCCTATTCATGTTTTGGCTGTTCACATCTTTGTTGCCCTATTCATTATTTTGGCTGTTGTCCACATCTGCTGTTGCCTATTCATATTTGGCTGTTGTCCACATCTTTGTTGCTAATCGTATTTTGGCTGTCCCACATCTTTATTTGCCCTATTCATTATTTTGGCTGTTGTCCACATCTTTGTTGCCCTATTCATGTTTTGGCTGTTGTCACATCCTTTGTTGTCCTATTCATTATTTTGGCTGTTGTCCACATCTTTGTTGCCCTTTTCATGTTTTGGCTGTTGTCCACATCTTTGTTGCCCTATTCATTATTTTGGCTGTTGTCCCCATCTTTGTTGCCCTATTCATTTATTTTGGCTGTTGTCCACATCTTTGTTGCCCTATTCATTATTTTGGCTGTTGTCCACATCTTTGTTGCCCTATTCATTATTTTGGCTGTTGTCATCTTTGTTGCCCTATTCATTATTTTGGCTGTTGTCCACATCTTTGTTGCCCTATTCATGTTTTGGCTGTTGTCCCTTCTTTGTTGCCCTATTCATTATTTTGGCTGTTGTCCACATGTCTTATTTACTTATTCGCTGTTGGCTGTTGTCCACATCTTTGTTGCCTATTCATTATTTTGGCTGTTGTCCACATCTTTGTTGCCTTATTCATTATTTTGGCTGTTGTCCATCTTTGTTGCCCTATTCATTATTTTGGCTGTTGTCCACATCTTTGTTGCCCTATTCATTATTTTGGCTATTTGTCCACATCTTTGTTGCCCTATTCATTATTTTGGCTGTTGTCCACATCTTTGTTGCCCTATTCATTATTTTGGCTGTTGTCCACATCTTTGTTGCCCTATTCATTATTTTGGCTGTTGTCCACATCTTTGTTGCCCTATTCATGTTTTGGCTGTTGTCCACATCTTTGTTGCCTATTCATGTTTTGGCTGTTGTCCACATCTTTGTTGCCCTTTTCATGTTTGGCTGTTGTCCACATCTTTGTTGCCCTATTCATTATTTTGGCTGTTGTCCACATCTTTATTTGCCTATTCATTATTTTGGCTGTTGTCCCATCTTTGTTGCCCTATTCATTATTTGGCTGTTGTCCACATTTGCCCTATTCATTATTTTGGCTGTTGTCCACATCTTTGTTGCCCTATTCATGTTTTGGCTGTTGTATGCTCTGGCCTTCTTCAGATGATTGAAATTTTTAAAAATATCAAAAAAATACGTAGCATGAAGTTTCAGCTATTTTTTCTCTAGATTTTTTTCAGTTGTCTTGAAAGAAGCATGAACAAGAAAATTAAAATAATGAACATCAAACTGCTTTTAACAGACACATCTATATATATGCATGTATTAACAATGAGAATATATGTCTGAAAAACTGTAAGTAAAAATGGTTACACTTAAAAGAAAAGAGGAAAAAGCGAGAAAAATAAAAAAAACTAAAACAATAAAGAATGATAATACTGAGAAAAATCAAAATCAAAGAAAAGGACAAATAAATACAACATTCCACATCATACACACATATGCACCAATGGGCAGATGGGTAAATGCACACATATCACTTGCATAAAAGAAAAGTGCATAAAAATAATGAATAGAGACATATAAGCAGCCAACTGCTGATAGCCTGATGAGTGGACAGAATAATTCATGGTGGATCTGTCTACGAAGCTCTGGAGTTGAGATGGTGAATGTAACATCAATCAGCTAAATAAAATAACAACCTTGCATTAATTATATATATAAATATTTTTTTTTTTTTATCGTTTCACCCCAAGCAAGGCATTCCACTACCACTATTGCGCTTGGGGTTACATAGGGGAAGGTAAATAGAAAGAGTGGTTAGATATAGGAAATGTCAGAAGGTGGGTGATAGGTAGTTAGGAGGATGGGAAGAGTGTTTGAAAGAATGGAAGCGAGTTATTGTGTTAGGAGGTGTCTATTGACCTTACATTTAAACTCCTGGAGATTGTAGCCATTGGGGAAGCAGTCATGTGGAAGGAAATTCCACAGTTGGGAAGTGCGAGAAAAGAAACTATTGGAGTAGAAGTTGCGGTTGCATTTTATCGGTTTCACTGTAAAAGGGTGGGATCTAGTTGCTAATCTAGTATCTCGTGCAAATTCGAACCTAGAGGGCACCAGTGATCTAAGTTCATCGGAGCAGAAGCCATGGATAGTATTTATAGAAGAGACACAGGGAAGCCACGTCACACCGGTGAGAAAGAGACTGCAGGCGGTCTGCCAAGTCAGTATTTATCACATTACAGACCCTCCGCTGTACCTTGTCAAGAAGCCCAAGGAGAATAGCAGGGGCACCCGATCAGATATGGCAACTGTATTCAATGCATGGGCGGATGGTAGATTTATAAATGTGCAGGATAGATTCAGATGGAAAAAACCTCTGGGCCCTGCACAGAGAACCAACTTTCATAGCAGCGGATTTAGCAATGAATTCGATATAGTCATTCCACTTGAGGTCCGCTGAAAGTGTGAGACCAAGGAGGCGCAGTGTTTTACTCTCTGGGAGGCAAGCCTGATATATATATATATATATATATATATATATATATGTGTGTGTGTGTGTGTGTGTGTGTGTGTGTGTGTGTGTGTTGTGTATTTGATAGCAATCCCACTTTTATAAAAATTTCATTAAAAACAACTGACAAGGTACAAAGAATTGCTTCTCCCTTTCCCTGTCCCTCCCTCTCTCTCTCCCGTCTCTCTCTCTCTCTCTCTATATATATATATATATATATATATATATATGTGTGTGTGTGTGTGTGTGTGTGTGTGTGTGAGTGTGTGCTTAAATGTTGAGAACATTAGCATTCTGGGCATGAGATCCTAGTTTCAATCTGAATATAGTCAATTTGTCAAGTTGGTGATTTATTGAAATAATGACTTGGTGAGATTATCCTAATGCACAAAACCATTAAGAAATGCCTGTAAAACTATGCTCCTCTTGAACTACTGATCATACCTGATTATACATTCCCCAAAACTATAATTAATGTGCACTCAGCTAAATTTTAGTATTAACCACAGGATAGTTTTGTGGACATTGAAGAAACATAAATATGCCTGAGTGGGTGTTTGCAACAGTGATTAGCTAGCCATTCCAGTTACTCAGAAACTAGCAGCCAGATACTATTTATATAGGTATAGTCATATATCAGTTAAATGTCATATGTGATACATGCTTTGGCCATCATGTCTCGAAAGAGACATGACTGACTGGGCAGAAGATTATTCCACAGATGGTTGCCATTACTTTCTGCAGTAGACTGGTTCCCAGCTAAGGCTATAGAACCCAATCTGTCTTGTTATTTAACCCATAATTGGAGGGAAGCGATGGATTAATACCTTTCCCAAAGGTATTTGCACATAAGTGAATGCAATGAATTTACCTGGAATTTGAACTCGGCTCCCTGATTTCTCGATCTGAACTGATATCCACTGCACCACAATGTCCATCCATAGTCATATATAGGTATATTTTGCCGCTATATAGTTTTTGGTATGTCGATAAACCACATCTGGTAACAAGGCTTCTTATCAAAAGATTGGAGGTTTCGAGGTGCATGGAACCACCTCTTGATTGCTGTTGTTCCCAGGTTCACCAAGACCCAGAGTAGTAACATCTGTTAGTGTTCCAGCTATGGGCAAATAGTGAACTCACAAAAAAAAAAAAAACACTATGAAAGTATAAAATACCAGCAATATATTTTAATATAAAATTCTTATCAACAATACTTATTAATAGTCAAATTAATACTAATACATTTTTAAAGAATTACTAAGAATATCTTTGATAGCAGAATGACCCAAAATGCATTTTATAAGTCACAAAATTGTGTAAAAATATTTAGATTTCAGCATTAAATAACTTATAGAGACAAAATCAATCAATCAATTAAACTTATTACTATAAAGCTTATTTTAGTGGCTGCATGTATTTGAATTGTTATCTTCAGTTTTCTAATTTTCTTAAAAATTTATAACTACTAAGATTAAGAAGTTAGAGAAATTGCTAAAGAAAGGTGTTAGATGAAAAAAGTCCATAAGAAAATACATAGGTATATATGTAATATTTGTTTATATTCTAGAGAAATTTTTTAAGCGCATCTTAGGGAGTGCCGAATAGTTATTGGTTTAACCAAGAATCTCTCTAAAAAACAAATTATGATGTTTGATTATTTAGTTACATTTTGGGAAATGGGTTTGTAGAAAAAAGAAAAAAAAGGAGAAATAACAGCAAAAAGACCAAAAATTTCACCATCTGTAAAAATAGATTCAGAATCCATGAAGTTATATTTCGACCAATCAACTGAATACAAACAGAATAGTGACCAGAATATGAACATCTAGTGAGCAAATGAAAAATAAGATCCATTCCCAACCATGATATAAGGTCACTGAGCCAATCAGAAACTATGCAGCAGTTTTGAAGTGGATTTCTAGATATGTACATAATGAAATGAAAAGTCAACATAAATCAGAATTGATTAATTAACTTTATGAATTCTTTGATGCTAATGAAATTGTAACATGCCCAAGAACTGCAATACATGACAAACAAAATCTCACATGAACTCATGCCTTGTACCACCCACTGGTGATCTTAAACATTCACATAGTGCTGTGTTGACACTAAAACATACATACTTCCTTATCTCACATTTAAGCAAAGCAGCTGCTACATTTGAGTAGATACATATGCATATGTACATTCATTCTCTCTCTCTCTCTCTCTCTCTCTCTCTCTCTCTCTCTCTTGGATGTACCAAGACATTTACATTTACACTTTTAAATCTTCAAATGATCACACTATCCTTATGTATATATATATATATATATATATATATATATATATGGTCCTGAGCATGACAGTAAAACTGCATCCGGCAGCAAGACCTCTCACTGAGAGGTCGTGAGGAGCATGGAACCACCTCTTAATTGTTGTTGTTCCCAGGTCTACCTTGACCTGGAGTGGTAGCACCTGTTAGGGCCCCAGCTATGGGCAAATAGTTAATCCCCAAACTGGGGTTAAAATACTATGAAAGTATAAAAATACACTTTTATAGAAATACATACATAAAAACAGACTTTTATAGAAAAATATACATTTTTGAAGAAAAAATTATTACCATAATACATTTTGGAAGAAAAATATTATTCTCAGCAAAACATTTTTGAATACAAAACTCGAAGACATTTTCAGTTTTCTAAAATAAAAAAAGAATAAAAACAAAAAATTTTCATTAAAATCTGGCTAAATCAACCTTCTCACTATAAGCAAACATTAAAAAAAAACCCTTAAAACTCCACCTCTTTGGCATTAAATAACCCACAGAGGTTGATATGCCATTAAACAAACTCAAACAAATCAATATATATATATTGTAATTTTGTTATTAAAATGGTTTATAAAAGCATTATATTACTACACAAAAGTTTTCATGTTTCAGAACAAAACTCTTCTTCATCGGGTGATATTTTAAAATAAATGGTAAAAATGATTTATTTAGAAAATGTAGATGAATTCATGGCTATTTAGAAAGTTAAGGAGTGATAGTTAGAGCTAGTTAAACAATATGCTCGCAGGTATGTCAATATTGCTCAATCAAAAGTAAGAATTAGCTTGAACTATAGAGTTGAAAATTTGGGTCAACAAATGGTAGAAAGTAGCATAATGTCAAGAAATTACACTTTTTAACTTTGTCTGGCTAAGATAGATACTGGGATCATTCATTATTTAAATGGGTCAACAATAATTTTTAAAGGCAGTTTGGATTTTATAGTGTATATATATATATATATATATATATATATATTGATTGTTTAATTATTTACTTTTTGGTCATAATAAAATTAGACCAGTACACAGTTATAGTAAAAAGTGTTCAATACAATTATATTGTAGAACTTTTGAATATTCTTAATTTGTAAATGAGTTATTATGCGACCTAGGTTTCTACCATGTGGTGTCTTCAGGTGATTTGCAATAAATGATTTTACCATTTGTTTTAAGAACGCTCATGTAACGATGATTTTTTGAACGCTCATATAATGGGAGATTTTTGAATGTGCAACTTTTAAAATTACAAGAAATTACTACATTTTTATCATTGGTTGTATGAACCTAATAGGTATTTTATGGTATGGTTACACTTAGTCATAATTTCTGTTCTTTCATTCAATAATTAATTTTTGTTTGGGAATAGAATAATCACTAACTTTTCTTCCTGGCACAGTCTACATATTTTGCCAGCGTTGTAAGACTTGGCTCTTATCACTATACTCAACATTATGTCTGGGTCTTTTCCATATTTTAATTTAAATTTCCACACATGGTTAGCCAATTTTGTACAATTTTATAAGTTTTCTATTTTAAATGTTGACCTGTGATTGAACCACCTGGTCTTAAAGCCGTCTTGGGTTGATCCCAAATATATATATATATATATATATATATATATATATATATATATATTGTGTAAAATCCTTTGTAAAATAAAGACGGAAACTGATGATGGTTTGCCTGAAATCAGCCTATACCTCTGATTTACCATGAAATAATGTGTCTGCCTTAATTTTTCTTATATATATATAATTTTTTGTATATATTAATACTATATTTTCTTTGAATCTTTATACAAAGACCAAAAAGATATATGGTGGCAACAGAATTTGTCATCAAATAACTAACAACAACCTTCAGTTTTTAATACACCTATATATTTGCACAGTGAGAGTTTTTATGCAAGTATATAGTGTAGATACTTTGTTATTGATAAGTAAAAATAAAAATATAAAATAATAAGAAGAAAAATTATATGATTTTAATTTACAATTTAAAATGCTTTTAATGTTATTTCATTATGTTTCTGTTCCTGTGTACACCAAGCTATCCCTGTAGATATAATGTGAGTGACCCCACAATAAACATGCATTAATACTCTAACCATATATTGCAATATACTGTGCATTAATATTGTTTTTTGAAATCATCTTCACCCAAGCTTAGAGGAAATAAGAAGTTAAGTGTTATAAGTTATTTTTTTAGAGGAAAAAGATTTTGCTCTGCCGGGACCTTCTTTCCCTCTATCCCTCCTTCTCTTTCTCTTTCTCACTCACTCTCTCGCTCTTTTTTGCCCTCTCTTTTTTCTCCCTCCCACCTCTCACTTTTTCCTCTTCCTCTCTATACTGTTTTCTCCTTCCCTCACTTTCTTTTCCTTTCCCTTCCCCTTCAATTTCTACCCCCCCTCTCTCCTTCTTCTTTTCACTTTTTTCATTAGGCAGATGTAAGTTCAGGTAAAATTGTATTTCCTGGATTTATAATTATGAGAAACATAGTTAATTCCTTTTTAGTTCTCCACTTCTTCCAACATGAAAGTGTATGATGCTTGGGGGTATGTCAGTTTCACTGATAAATTTGGAGAAAGAAGACAATGTTTTCAATGTCGTAAAAGAATTTGTTTTTATATACATATTTGAACAAAGTATTCTAGTGAAATGAATTGACTTATCGAATAAACCTGAATAAACATGTCAAATATATGAAATAAGAACTTAATAATTGTGATTAAAACTAAAAGTAAAAACAGTCCATAAAATACTTGACGTGTTTGCATAAGAAATGATAAAATATCCTTAAACAAATATTTATCTTCACTGTGAAATGTTCCTTTAAGAGAAATAAGCAAATTGTCCTTTCTTAGCGAGAAATTGAGATAGGCTTCTTAATCCAGTAGATATGATTTTAATTACTACTTTACCGTGTTGTCTAACAATGAAATGATGTCTCTCCTTGCAGTTCAACACGCTGAGTTCCCATGAAAACCTCATCAATACTTTCGCAGCTGATTTAAGTAATTTAAAGACAGTAATGCAGACGCTCGGTAAACTTGACATATTTGGGAAAGACTATGTCTAATATCCGTAATCAAGAAACCGTATTGGCAACAAACTGCCTGCATACAGACAGGAAACGAGTTCACCAGATATACAAAGATAGAAAGGGGTGTGAGACAAGGCTGTGTCTTCTCACCAGATCTATTCATCTTATACAGCGAGACAATTTTGAGAGCAGTAGGCGTCCTGCCGGAATTCGTGATTGGCAGCCGCAATCTGAATAATGTAAGATATGTAGATGACAGTGTGCTGATAGCATACACGGAAATTAAGCTACACGATCTTCTACAGAAAGTATTTACAGAAAGCGGAAAGAAAGGACTTCATATCAGCTACAAGAAAACTGAATGCATGGTAATTAGTAAAAAGTAGAGCCCAAAATGCCAACTACAAGTCGGGAATACTAAAACCAATATATATCCCAAAATAAATATGTATATATATATATATATAATTTTTGTATTTTAGCTCAACTCTAGAACGCTGGGCGATAGCAAGCACAGAAGTTGATTTCAAAGTTATCCTTTTCTGTGACTGATTGCTACCCAAGACAAGATCGATCAATCTGCCATACTATTTAAATCATAGCTGGCTAATGGAGAGGAAATTGATACAAGATTTTCCCCGTGTAAACGCAACGTCTTTAGCAGCAACTTGAACTTGGTTTAAAACGTGGGTATATATATATATATATATATATATATATATATATATACCCACGTTTTATATATATATATATATATATATATATATATATATATATAATGATGTAAACGGAGAGGATAATCCAAAAAGTCCATTTAATATAAAATATTAAAGAGATATATCTATATAGAGAACTCAATGGATATTATCCATTATGGGAGTGAAAGAAAATGAGGTGACTCATGTAAGGACAAAGACAATAAAATAAAAGGATCCCGGAAGACAGAAGATAGCAATTGGTGTTGTATTTTATTTTTTGAAGATTGTAGGTACAAAAAGAGCAAGAAACAGGAACAGTGTTCCTCAAGCGAAAAGTACGGGTAAAAAAATTATTAGAATAATATAGGGTTGCATCTAGCTACTTCAACAGTAAAACGTTGAGGCCTATTTGCCAATTTAGTAGTACGCATAAATTCATGCGGCTTTGGTTCAAAAGAAAAAAAGAAAGAAGGAAGATATTTCACGTCTTTGGGAAGTCAAGATGCCAGGTCACGACTGATTACATTAGAGAGCCTTCATTTGATTTTGTCAAGAATCATGAGATAGAAGCACCAAACCAGATATCCTCCAAGTAGGTGGCTTGCCTTTGTCGTGATCACGTGGTCGTTGTAGTTCATCTGAGAAATTCTTTAGCACTGGAAGGTGAACTACGTCGAGGAAGTCTTTCACCCACCTCTCACGTGAGATTAGCCGGTCAGCTGAAACGGTTTATCAGGGCATAGCAACTTGGGGTCATCATGTAATAGATTTAGGAAAAGGTTGAGCATTAATGATGCCTGTTTACTCAAAGACAGACATCATTAATGCTCAACCTTTTCCTAAAATGCAAAGCCCTTAATAAAAGATTATAAGACATAAGCGATATTTTAGAAAAGAACACACTCGATGCCCTAGATTCTCACCGTAAGGAGCTCGTGCATAATCTCCATTTAAACAAAGCTGTTCTACTTAAAAGAATTTATTAAAATGAAAATATATAGAAAGTGCTTAAATTGCGTCCAAGTTTTTACAGCATTTCATCATTGTTGGCAGATTTTTCTAATCTTAATAACAAAAGTGATGGAACCATAAAAAAAAGAAGCTAAATGAAATTGGCTAGACGATTCGGCAACTAGGACATTTCCGGAAAAGACATTAGAATATTCATGAACCTATATTGGCAGCAAACTGCTTGCGTAGGTATAGTAATGAATTCAGCAGATATACAAAAATAGAAATAGGCAAAAGACAAGGATGTGTTTTCTCGCGGGATTTATTCAACTTATACAGCGAAATAATTTTGAGATTAAAAAAAATCTTTGCCAGGATTCGTCATTGGCGACCACAATCTCAACAATATAAGATATGCGGATGACACAGTGCTGATAGCAGACACGGAAAAGAAAATACATGGCATCCTACAAAAAATAGCAAGAGAAAAATGGACTGAGCAAACACTTCAAGAAAAATGAATGGATGGTCATCAGCAAAAAGAAGGACCCCAAAATGCCACTACAAGTTGGAGAAATTAAAATAAAACAAGTAAAGAAATTGAAATATATGGGAAGCTTTCTGACAAAGGATAGAAAGTGCGGGATTTGAGAGAGATATCAAGAGGTAAAGATATTAAGAATGACAAGAGACAGGGACAAATGGAAGTCCATGATAACCTACGGATACGGAAGGAACACGGCACATGAAGAAGACGAAGAAGAAGAAGAAGCAATGAACCAAAATACATCTGAAAAGTATTTAAAATCCATATTAGAAATGTCAGAATCATCTCCTCTTTGTACGTATTTGTAGGTACATTAACGTAAACATCACTTTTTAAGTCCGATGAAGTTTTAAAGGAAGGAAACGCGTCACACCAATTTTTTTCCCCCTTTATCATTTATTTTTCTTAACATATCCTGATGCATGCATATAAATATATACATTAATATATATGCTTCTGACTAGATATATGATAATGAACTATATATATATATATATATATATATATATATACACACACAGTTTTATTATATATATATATATATATATATATATATATATATGTGTGTGTGTGTGTGTGTGTGTGTGTGTAAAGTAACGGGAGAAAGAAATCAAATTATACACATGACATCTTGCTGTGTCCTTCCCATCTTTTCTTGGAGCAATTAAGGGTTGCTTATTTTGTAGATCCTGTTCCTCTCTCTCTCTCAGTAGCATGTGACAGATTGTACTGGGTTACCTGGAACGATCAGCAGGAAGTAATCCCTGACCTGGCCGATTGTAAGAAGTCGATTCGTGACTTCCCCAAGGGCGTGAAAGCTACACAAGAACTCTACGACTGCGATTACACTACTAATTCATTGAACAGTTATTGATTTCCTTTTACGTAGTTACAATGATGCATATATATATAACATGCAGATATATATATATATATATATATATATATATATATATATATATATATAACATGCATATTATATATGTTCTCTGGTTACCGTATAGAACGCTCGTTCGAAGCGGTTACCATGTAGAGCGTTCGTTCGAAGCGGTTATCGGATAGAACACTCTCGCTGTTGGCGTTGTTTACATTTCGTAAAATACATTACACGCTATGAAATCGTTTTTTCAGCGTCGTTGCGTCTGAGGCCTGGTGGGTGAATATCCGACTGCTGTCAAATTCGTCAGGTTTCAATCTCGGCTTCAGGTCAATCTAGCCGCACCGAAGAGCTGTGGATGGTTTATTTATATATATGTATAGATATTGTTTAAATCTTGCTATATTTATAGGAGGAATGCTCAGTATTAGCGATACATTGCTTACTGATATAGGCAGTGGGAACATAAGAATCAAAACTGCATGCTGACTGTCTGTTTCACGCTTCTATGTGATCTTTGGACCAAACATTGGAGTGTGAAACTTAGTATCACCATGCGATGTTGATTCCTATACCTCTCTGTCTCTCTCTCTCTTTCTCTCTTTCTCTCTCTCTCTCTCTCTCTCTCTCTCTCTCTCTCTCTGTATATACATATACAAAAGTATAGGGTAAGTATAGATGGAATAAAATCCCGTATCCAAAATACACTGTTTCTTAAGTGCTCAATACAAAGTAGAGCGAATAATATTTATTTAGAATTTATTATAAAAGTAGCTATTTTGTTTCGACACTACCTGTCTTATCAAGTGATGGTGCTGATTTCAAGTTTTACAGTTTTAAGCGGCTCAGTCATGGGGACATTGTTACATAATCTGTTGGGACTAATCAAAACACAAGTAATTTCTAATTTTACGAGCATAAGAACAGACTCTAAGACAATTTATTGGAGCATTAATGTTAATATTTGATTAAAATACGAATCGGTATAACTAATCGACTATTAGTTTCACTTTACAATGAAAAGTATAATTTATTTTCACTATATGTATATATAGTGAAGTTATAGGGAGATGGTTAATGTTTATTGAATCGGCCTTGTGTCATACATTACCAAACTCCCTACAACTTACAAACTATTCGCTATCATCAAAAGGTTGTCAGTGGGTTGGTGATTGGAAGGTGTGGATTTCTGGAAGAATAAAAGTATACATTCTGCATGTTAAAATAGAAATTTATTAATAGAAAACAATAAGATGGATTGATAAAAGTTAATGTTCAATTAGAAGTTAAGGGTATCAAGAGTACATAGTAGTAAATTGTTGGAAAGAGTGTATGTATGTATGTATGTATGTATGAGCCTTGTCGTAGGATAGGAGTGTCTTTGAAATTTTTGCTCACTGTGAATGGTGAAAGGCAGGAGGAGAGAGGTGAACGATGAAGAAGAAGTAGATGAGAGAGAAAGAGAGAGGCAATAATAATACGATTGCTTGACATTTCTCAAGGGTACGTTTTAATCTTAACTCCCTGACTGACGGTCAAATTTGCTCGTCTTTTATTTCGTTTTGGAATTCACTCCCGGATGTGATTCTAGCCTTTCCATTGGACGACAAACATTTCGCATCAAGGTGTGAAATTTCGAGACAAAGTTTGTAAATTCGAGAAAATTCGTTTATTTCTAAACAATGAGTCAGATTTGAATTTTAAATGTAGATCTTGATTTGTTCACTACAATATATATATATTATGAATTAATGTTAGAGACTACGAATTTTAAATTCTAAGTTTAACAAAGCATTAGATTTAGTTTATTGCAGTTATTCAAATATGAAACGGAGAGAAAAGAGAAAGACACACACACACTAATATATAGATACCCATATATGAACAAACATATACACACATACTTACATAAACTAGTATATACACATGTACAGGCACACATGCGTATATGTATATACATAACAATTTTTAAGGTCTTCTTCTATCCGTTAAATTTAAAGCCAGATTTTGAAAACGCTACATATTATTGAACATGACCTTCTTTAAACTTCTCAGACCCATGTCATTTTGCAAATTCGGTCTTACATGTATCCACGTAACATAAAATTTCCGTGTCGCAATTTAAATTAAATTAATTTTTAATTAAAAATAAATTTAATTATATTATACTCTACGATTTATCTTGTATTGAGCACTTTTTAAAAAAGTAAATGCCGGAGAACTCGGGATTCTAAATATTTTAGATGTTTACATAAAACGGTCAATTCATCTCTACGATTCAATAGATCCCTATATATATATATATATATATATATATATATATATATATATATATATGTGTGTGTGTGTGTGTGTGTGTGTGTGTGTGCTTAGGATGTATATCGTCATTCAAACATGTCTCATTGAATAACATATTGTGTCTTTTTATTTTTATACTGATTCTTTCTTGTTGTCTAATCAGTTTCTTGATGTTAAGATGAAATTCATCAAGAAAACCGCCGTAGTTTTTTTCTAACCTACGTACTTAAAAAATAAGATATTTATATATATTTATATATGTTTTATTTTTAAGTACTTGGCTTAGAAAAACTAAAGCGCTTTCCTTGATGATTTTCACCTGAACATCAAAAAACTCATTAGAAAACTGGTAACTGGTAAGATTTAGTATACAAATAGATAGACATAATGTGTCCATATTATTCACTGAAAAATGTTTGAATATAACAGGGTGCGATATGTAAATTGCCATTTTTGTAGATTGCACAGTTTAGTAACGTTAGTTGGGTACCATCGCTGAAAAAAACAGTATTATGTCGCAATGCACTCCACCAGAAATTTGGAAACGACATGCTGAACTTCTTGGCACTTGCATCAGAAGCTCCAATACGAAAATTTCAGAAGATTTGTATGTCAATCAGAAAGAGTTGGATGAGTTTAATGAGGATTACGAAGGTGTTTGGAATGATCATAATTATGGCGACGTTATGCATCCATTCATCTTCTCACATGGCTTCAGACCCAACACAGAGGCCTACCTCAAGTCCTGCTCTGAATCAAGAGGGTCGCTGCTGGAATACCCAATGTATATTCCAACAACACTCTAGACTGTGTCACACAAACAGGAGAACCCAGTCATGGATATCAGACAATTTCTGCGACCAGATCACCCGTTACATCCCCAGAGAGAGAAGGAAAGAGAGAGAGAGAGAGAGAGAGAGAGAGAGAGAGAGAGAGAGAGAGAGAGAGAGAAAAGAGAGAGAGAAACAAACAAAACTCTTTGAAGCCAAAGATTAAGGCATTATTCACCAACTTCAACAAGGAGAACGTCCAGAAAAGAAGCAGGAGATCCCAAAGTCGACTGGAGGTCAGAGTGACACTAATGTCGACTTTTACTGAATAAATTTAATATTTTTATTTCAAGATATCTTTGTGTAATTTTGGTAAATATATCTCTTAAAATGAGATATCAGTGTTAGTTTTGCTTTTACTGCGTAATTTAGATAATGTATCCATAGTAAACTGTGTTATCTCTTATTAGATAGCTTGAATTTCGCCCAAAACTATATAGAAGTTACTGATGATGAATCCAAGGTTTTATATATATATATAATTCATCAGCTGGTATATATTTACATGATAAATTTAGTTGTAAAACATTACTGTAATTCTACTCCCGCCCAGTCAATTTTGGATTTTGATTCTAATGGAAAAATTTTGGACGTAGGTTTTGGGCCTCGGTCTCATCTTAAATTGAATGCGTTCACTCATTTGTACAAATTTCACATACGTTCAAATATCCCAAGGAACATAACAGTAATATAACAAACATAATGTGCACACGTTAGAGACAAGGTTGATTCGAGAATTGGAGGATGTCAGAATGGATCCAGAAGGTTGGCGTCATCCTAACTCAGTCAGTAAGAAACAGCAGAACTGACATGGTCGGGTTGGGGGAATGAAGAATTTTAGAATTAGTCAAGAGGCAGAAAAAGGATGAAGATAATTTCAATTAAAAGAATTGGAGAGATTAGAACAAATGAGTGTCGGATGTCTGGGATTTCTGTTTGCTTCCATGCTGTCGTAGGTTTTTTTTTTTTCATCTTGCTTTGGTTAATGTCAGGAAATTCTAGCAACATATTATTGCCATGCTTACAGCATTTAGTTTTACTTTTCTATAACTTACTTGCTTTTTTTTATTCTACCTTCATCGTCCTTCCTTTTTATACCACATTCTCCTGAGCGATCGTTAGTGTTCTTTCTTTTGCCCTCTTTTATATGATTGATAACTTCTTTTTTGTTTCCTCTTTACATCCTCTCTTCTCTTAACGTTTTCAGCTTTCTCTCTCTCCTTTTTTCTCTTTCTATTACGATCGGCTTCTTTTTATTCCTTTCTTTTTTACTTTCGCCTCTCTCTTACACGATCTCTAGCTTTCTCTTCCTTTCTACTCACTCTCTTTTACTCAATAGTTTAGCTCTTTTTTTCTACTTTCCATTCTTATTATATTCTTTCCGTATTTGTCGTTGTCCTTCATTCTGTTTCACTGCCTCTCGTATCGTCTTCACTTCCCTCATTTTCTCTCTCATGATTTCTCCTCCTTCTTCTTCATTGTCCCGTCCGTGGTTTCCCTTTCACCCTCTATCAATATATCTTGTTTTCTCTTCACCCTCTATCATTTTCTTCCGCATATATTTTTCCTTCGCCCACCGTCACTGTCCTCTTCACTGTCTTTGTTTCTCGTATCATCTTCTCTTCAACTTCCATTATTTTCTCCCGCACACTTTCTTTTCCTTCTCCTTCATTGTCTCTCACATTGTACTGTTTTCGCCGTCTATTATTGTATATTGCAGTCTTCTCTTCACCTTCTCTCATTCTCTTTCAGATATAATTTTCCTTCATCTACCCTCATTCTCTCTTGCATATCCTTCTAGTCCTTTTCTGTCTTTCCGTTTCTCTTTCTCACTCAGTCACAATGGTTTTCTCTTCAACCTCCCTTATTGTCTGTCATATAGTTTTCTCTTCCCTCTCTCTTTCTCTCTCTCTCTCTGTCTCTCTTTCTCTCTCAGTGTATCTTGCTTACTATTCTTTTCAAGTAACTTCGTTGTTTTCATTTGTTGCATTGTCCTTTTAATCTTTCATTTTTCTCTCATTCTTTAAAAATAACTTTTCTTTGCTATTTTTCATTATTTCTTCAGTAATGTCTTACTCATTTAATACTTGTAGATACAATATGCCAAAGTAGGTATATAGTAATGAAAAACCAAGCGTGCGCACAAAACATAAAGAGCAATACGAACAACCTTCATCTTATAAATTTTTGAAAGACATTTGACAAAGTAAGCCACAAAGACTTGTTCGACATGCTCGGCAACCTCGACATTTTCGGTAAAGACATTAAGATAATTAAGAACCTATATTAGAAGCAAACTACTTGCGTACGAATAGGTAATGAATTCAGCAGGTATACAAAAAAAGAAAGCTGCGTCAGACAAAGATGTGTTTTCTCACTGAATCTATTCAACATATACAGCAAAACAATTCTGAAAGTAATAAAATCTTTCCTTGATTCGTCATTGGCGGCCACATTCTCAACAACGTAACATATGCGGATGACACAATGCTGATAGTAGACACGGAAAAAAGGATGAGTTTTAACTTCAAGGAAACAGAATGTATGGTCATCAGCAAAAAGAAGACCCCAAAATGCCAACTACAGGTGGGAGAAACTAAAATAAAACAAGTAAAGAAATGTAAATACTTGGGAATTATTCTGACAGAGGATGAAAAGTGCGACATGGAGATCCGAAGACCAAGGACGCATTTCAAATTCTAACCAGAGTACTGAGAGACAGGAAAATCTCATTGGAAACAAAGAAATGAATACTGGACTGCTAATCTGTCCTTCTGTATGGTAGTAAATTTTGGACGATCTCCTCAGGGATGAAAGAGAGGCTTGAGGCAAACGAGAAGAAAACTCATATTTAACATCAGGAAGAGACAGCTGAAATTCCAGGAACACGTAATGAAGAAAGAGGGCCTGGAGAATCTAATACTCACAGGATAGATAGCAGAAAAGAGAGACAGAGGAAAGCAGCGCAAGGCATATTTGATAGTCTTGAGTGAATGAATGGCGGAGGGGGGTTTCAGCGAGGAAAAATATTGAGAGCAACAAGAAAAATGGCTACGCCCTGAAAGAACACGACACAAGATGAAGAAGAAAAAGAATAAGTATCTCCACCAATTCGCTGAAAAAACAACATAGTATGAAGAAAAAAGGCCCCAAACTTAATAAAAACAAAGTTTTATCGTCAAATTGTTTGTTATTATTAAGAGGAAAGATCAAAACATTTTTAATTATGAAAAAAATATTAATTCTTTGTAACACGTTAGAAATTTGGTAAAAGATATTGTTTTGTTTTTTTTTCGTCAGCGGGTAACAAGATTTTTACGAAACTCTTTTTTTTTTTTAGTAGAAAAACACATTACATTCGAAATTCTTGCAAAAAGAAAAAAATTGTCGGATTTTAATGAAACTTTCAGGGTTTATTTACAAACGAATGAAATTATTTTTTTAATTATTATTTTTAGAAAACCATAGCAAAACTATTTTTTACGTTTGTTCCCTTCCGCCTCCACGTAATTTCATGAGATTTCAAGAAATTAAATTGTTTCGAAACTTTGTTTCATGAGTTAAACGCAGGGCACCTTGAAACTTGTAGATCATCTAATTTCTTTTTTTCAGTTAGCTTTTTTTTTAAAAAAAAATCTGCTCCGTACAGTAAAATAAAAATGCAATAAAAGTACGATATTATTTAATTACATACACTTTTAATTGCTTTTAAATATATATAAATATTAAGGATTTGCGTTGTGATGTAATAGATATCGGCTCGGAATTCAGAGAGCCGAGCTCGAATTCCAGTCGAATTCGTTTCATTCACTGACGCAAAGACATTATAGGGAGCTTGATCATGTTTATTAAATTTACCTTGTGCCAAACATAACCGAACAAGTTATGGTCATCACCAGAAGGTTGAAAAAAATAAAAGCGTTTCGTTTGTATGTTTAAGTGGAAATTTATTTACAGAACAGAATAATACCAATTTGTAGGAATTGAAATTATTAACTGTGGAAATGTTCTAAAACAAATCGTAGGAAAGAGTTAAATGAATCCAGAGTTCGTTGTAGTTGTAAGTTCTTCGTACATTTCTTTTATCGGCCAGCGAGTAAGTGAAGAGGAAGAAGAAGCAACAAAGGAAAATTGTAATTATCGACGTTAATTTTTAGGAGTTTTATCGTTGTCTTCTTCTTCTCTTTTGTTAACGGTGAATAGGCAAAGACGAAGAAGAGATAAAGGAAAATATCACGCAAGAAGGAAAGGGAGAACGAATGTGTGTCGGGACTTTATGTCTGGTTCAGCGGCTTGAAATGTCTTTTTTCACATCATGGCGGTTTACTATCTGATTTCCACTTCCATCTCTCTGATTTAACTTTCTTTCTTTATTTATATCAAAGAATATTTTTACACTGCTTTGTTAATTTCTCTCGCTTTTGTAAATCGCTCTATTTTCATTGGTTAGAAAATAATTCACACCAGGTCGCGAAATTTGGTTTCGACTTTTTCCTTCAGTACGGAGTTAATCCTTTTTCTTAGTCAAAATTAGATTTCACACGGGATCACAAATTTACAAACGGTAAAGAGAAGAGAGTTACTTTTAATATTGTTTTCACTACAGTATAAATCTATCTTTTCTCCTTCCAGCTATGGGTTGAATAGCAGGAAATATTGGTTTCTAACCAGTCTACTGCAGAAAAAATGGCAGCATACTGCAGTAAAATCTTCTGTCTAGTCTGTCATTCGAGAAATGATCGCCTAAGCGTTTAAGATTAACTGACTGATGTATTGGGGTCATCAGAGTTTGAAAAAAATTCGCTGAATAATGAATTTTTACAAGAATTGTTTTCATTTTTCTTTTTTGATTATAATCATTTTTAAAGCATCAAAAATATTTTTTAAATTCTTGCAAAAATATAATATATCAACAATAAGCATATGAACCTCTCAAATGTTTAAACTGTTTGCCCCTATCATTCACACACTCCTGGAAAACATTAATCAGTATTATTTATTAAAAAATAAAGGATAATAAAAATTATGAAAATAGATATTAAAAATGATAGAATTAAATGGATTATAGTATTAAATAAATCCTAGAATGATTATTATAATAAAAGTGATACTGGGATGTGCGTTGTTATGCAATGGATATCGGCTCAGAATGTAAAATCGGAGACCCGAGTTCAAATTCCAGCTGAATTCGTTGCATTCACTTACGCGCAAATACCCTTTGGAAAGCTATGAATTAAATAGCAGGAAAGATTGTTACCCCACCTAAAGAATAAAGGGGTTTGTGTAGGGTTAACACCCATTCCTGTAAAAAAAAGAAGCATTTGGTTAAAGAAGCATTGATGATCTCCTTGTTGATAGCAAGGGTTCATCAATGGTCTATGGTCCACTGGGCGCGATTGCTTTTTGTGATGAAGAGGGGATGATTCCTATTAATATCTCCATGGCACAAAATACAGTTTTTAATATTTCTAGTTACTTTTAGTGCTACTATACAGTAAAAGAAATGTTTATTGTTTAGACCCTTGCAGTAAAAAAAAAATGAAATACTTAAATGAAATAGTATTTCTTAAAATGTGCAATTTAAGGATTAAAAGGATGTGTGCATTTTGGTGCAACGGGATACGAAATCGGAGAGCTGAGTTTGAATTCCAACTGAATTTGTTACAGTCACTTACGTGCAAATACCCTTGGGGAAAGTATTCTCTTCTCGTTCCAACTATGGCTAGAATAGCAGGACAGATACGATTCTGTAGCCTTGGTTGGCAACCTATATACCGCAGAAAGAAACGGCAACCTACTGGCTAGTCAGTCATGGATCGAAAGAGACATGATCAGCCAAGCGTGTATCACGTATGGCACTTTTTTTTTATTTTTCAGGGACTTTCCAACTTTTGCTTCCTCCCCTGACAAATCAATTATGATGAATCTCAAAGATGGATTCCATAGTCGAATATATATATAATGACTGTAATGAAAGAAAAAATATATGCAGAAAACATTGTATTGAATATAAAGACATGTCATTAATAAACATATCAGTCTTTCAAATGTTCAAAGTCTTTGCCTCCGTCATTCACACAAACTGTTTTACCTGCAAAACATTTATTATTATTATTTATTAAAAATTAAAATAAATTTCTTATGAGAAAAAATTATGAAAATAAATATTTAATATTAAAAATGAATTTAATGAATTGAATGAATTCTAGCAATAAAATAAATGAATCCTAGAATCACTGTTATAATACTGATATAATACTTACCGCATACCTAATTTTGCAACCCCCCCATATTTAACTTTCTTTTGTTTTCTCTTTTCATTTTTTCTTTTAATTTCAATCTATTTAATCACTCATCTTACTTCACCTTTTAACCTTCATTTCCCTTTTCTGTCTACATCACCCTACTTCTATTCCCCTATCTCTATCTCTCTCTCTCTTTCCCTACTTCTATTCCCCTATCTATCTCTTCCTTTCCCTACTTCTATTCGACTATCTCTCTCTCTCTCTTTCCCTTTCCCTACTTCTATTCCCCTATCTATCTCTTCCTTTCCCTACTTCTATTCCCCTATCTCTCTCTCTCTCTTTCCCTACTTCTATTCCCCTATCTATCTCTTCCTTTCCCTACTTCTATTCCCCTATCTCTCTCTCTCTTTCCCTACTTCTATTCCCCTATCTATCTCTTCCTTTCCCTACTTCTATTCCCCTATCTCTCTCTCTCTCTTTCCCTACTTCTATTCAACTATCTCTCTCTTCCAATTTCTATTCCCCTATCTCTCTCTTTCCCTACTTCTATTTCCCTCTTTCACTACCTATTTCTATTCCTATATCTCTCTCTTCTTACTTCTATTCCCCTATCTCTATCTCTCTCTTTCCCTACTTCTATTCAACTATCTCTCTCTTCCAATTTCCCCTATTCCCCTATCTCTATCTCTCTTTCCCTACTTCCATTTCCCTATCTTTCACTACCTATTTCTATTCCCCTATCTCTCTCTTCTTACTTCTATTCCCCTATCTCTATCTCTATCTCTCTCTCTCTTTCCCTACTTCTATTCAACTATCTCTCTCTTCCAATTTCTATTCCCCTATCTCTCTCTCTCTCTTTCCCTACTTCCATTTCCCTATCTTTCACTACCTATTTCTATTCCCCTATCTCTCTCTTCTTACTTCTATTCCCCTATCTTTCTCTCTCTCTTTCTCCCTTTCCCTACTTCTATTTCCCTATCTTTCTCTACCTACTTCCATTCCCCTATCGCTCTCTTCCTACTTCTATTGGCCTATCTCTCTCTCTCTCTCTTTCTCTACTTCCATTTCCCTATCTTTCTCTACCTATTTCTATTCCCCTATTTCTCTCTCTCTCTTTCTCTCTTTTCCTACTTCTATTCTCCTATCTATCTCTCTCTTTCCCTACTTCTATTTCCCTATCTTTCTCTACCTACTTCTATTCCCCTATCGCTCTCTTCCTACTTCTATTCTCGTATCTCTCTCTCTTTCTACATCTATTTCCCTATCTTTCTCTCTACCCACTTCTTACCTACCTATAATTCACTCTCTATTTCTATTGTCCTTTCCCCTTCTCACTACCTACTTCTGTCCTCCAATTTCTATCTCTCTATTTCCATTCCACTGTCTCTTTCCCTACTTCTTTTCAACCATGTCTCCCAGCTTACATATTTCCCTTATCTCTTTCTCTCTCTACTTCTATCTCTGTCTGCCTACTTCTATTTGCTTATCTCTATCTACTTCCATTCCTCTATCTTCCCACTTTTATTCTTCTCTCTCTCTCTCTCTCTCTCTCCACTTATATTCCCCTACCTCAGTGCCTCCTTGCTTCTATTCTCTGTCTATATTCATACTTCTCTCTCCCTACTTATATTCACATATTACTCTTTCTCCCTCTACTTCTATTCTTCTGTCTCTCTCCCTACCTCTATTTTCCTATTTCTCCCTTCTTTTATTCTCCTATCTCTCTATTTCCCTATTTCTATTCTTGTATCTGTCTCTCTCCCTACTTCTATGCCTTTATCAGTCTCTTTCTCTACATTATTCATCGATACATCTGTCTTCATACTTCTATTCCCCATATCTCTTTCTCTCTCCACAGCTTCTGTTCCGACGAGCTTAGCTCACTGGTGCTCCCTCTGCATGAATTTACCCGAGCTACTACACTAGCAACTAGGTCCCACCTTTTTACAGTGAAACCAATAAAATTTAAATAGAACTTCTACTCTGACAGCTTCTTTTCTCGCACTTCCTGTCAGTGGAATTCCCTTCCGTATATTTGCTTCCCCGACAACTACGATCTCCAAGAATTTAATGTAAGGTCAATTGCCATCTCTTATCTCTCTGACTTGCATCCTTTCCCTCATGTTCTTTTCCCCATCCACTCTACTCTCATCAGCTCTCTTCACTCAAGTGTTTTCATTCTTCTATTAGTCATTTTCTGACACATCCTATAATTTGTTCTTCTTTCCCATCACCCTCCTCTTATGTAACCCCATGTGCACCAGTGGCAGTACTGCTTTGCTTGGGGTGAAATTAGTATAAAATAACCTTCTACTCCCCTATCTCTATTTCTCTTCCTACTTTTATTCCCTTCTCTCTTTCTCTCTCTACTTCTATTCGCTATGTCTTTTTCCCTACTTCTGTTCATTTATTTCATTGTCTTTCCCTACTTCAATTTCTCTATCTCACCTTCTTCTTTCTTCTATTCCCCCATCTTTGTCTCTTTCTTCATATCACCTGTCTCGCCTTGGTAACTTTTATTTCCCTATCACATTTTCTCTCTCTACTTCTATTCTTGTGTCTGTTTCCGTACTTCTATTTTCCTATCTCTTTTCCTACTCCTTTTCCCTTATCTGTCTATCTCTCTCTCCTTACTTCTATACTCCCATATATCTCTCCCTATTTCTATTTCCCCTTCTATTCCCCCATCTTTGTCTCTTTCTTCATATCACCTGTCTCGCCCTGGTAACTTTTATTTCCCTATCACATTTTCTATTCTTGTGTCTGTCTCCGTACTTCTATTTTCCTATCTCTTTTCCTACTCCTTTTCCCTTATCTGTCTATCTCTCTCTCCTTACTTCTATTCTCCCATATATCTCTCCCTATTTCTATTTCCCCTTCTATTCCCCCATCTCTGTCTCTTTATATAAATCTCCATATAAAAATCTAGACTATATAATACCTGATGAAACAATTCTGGTCAAAACTGGTAGCATTCAAATATTTTTATATCTTAAATTGCTCTACATCTTCGTCTTTGAAAATTATTATGAGCACACTCTTTATTCAACCGTTCCTTTTTGGCAAATATCACTTTTACTGTAGAATGAATTTACAATATATATATATATATATATATCATCGCTTGTCTAACAGATGCTAGTCAGTCAAGTTTTTTTCTTGGTCGTTCTATCTTTCTGCTCAACCTGTTTGACATACATAGGAGATTTTAACAGAAGCAGCAGATATCAGATGAGTGTTAACTCATCATCTCTCGTTAATTTTTGGCTTACACGTATATAAACAGGCGCCAGTTTGGACAGATAAAATTAGATATAGATAAACAGGCATGAATGCTTTTGGCTCATATAGTCTCACACTTTTCATAATAGTACAAACACGTAGACTTTTCCTGCATATATGCGCTTGACTAAATGTGTTTTCGAAAGAAAAGGCACACCTCATTTAATTTATTACTATTAACGCAAACACTGTTTCGTAAAAAAAAATTAATGACGAACAGACGCTTAATTGTCATTTCTATTTGGGGGAAATCTATGGCGATTTTTCAATTTATTTCACACTAATGGAACCCTGGAGATCACAAAGTACATCTTTACGATGAAGGGTGAAAAGAGCAATGAATACTGAAATTAATGCCATTTGTCGTGTTACGTCTTGGAAGATTATTCTTTCATAGATTCTTCTTCTTTTATGTGCCGTGTCTCGTCAAGACGTTGGTGATAACAGCCCTCCACATCGTCCTGTCTTTTCTAGATATTAATAAGTTTTATATTTTTATTATTTCTACCAGACCCTGTTATTCTACTCATTTGCTCAAGCCCATCAAGTATGTTATGCTCGGCTTTCCTCTGTTCCTCTTTCTCGCAATCTGTCCTGTGAGTATCAGATTTTCCAAGTCCTCCGTCTCGATTATGAGCTTCAGAAATTTCAGCTGCTTCTTTATGATGTTAAACGTTTCTTTTTGTTTCTATTCTCTTCAAAACAAAATAAGAGTGGCCAAAGAACCACTCAAGGTAGGGTTACTGTGTAGAGTTGTATTAGTGTAAGAAAGGATAGTAAACAGGAAAGATAAACACCTAATTCTAAACTTGAAAAAAATCAAGATTTAATTCGTGAATAAAATTTCAGAGGTCAGGTGGAGACGTTAGCACAACAGAGTTGAAGTAGACTTTAAAAGGGAACGGAAATCAAATCCTAAACAGAGAACATGGGTCAAACTTCTACTCCTGGACCTGGGTGGAGTGTGAACCGGCCAATAGGCGAGCCTATCTACTCTTATTATGTCGTAAATGTCTAAATTTTTGTACTTCCTTAATTTGGATAATTGGATATCTCCATCTCATATTTCAAACGCTGGGCTGCCCCTCTTAAGTGAGAAGCTTTCCACCTCCTGTCGGGGTATTACAGAGTAATACAAAGACATGAATGTTATCAGCTGCTTTGGATCGATCCGTTTTCTAGCGGTTTTTACTGGTAAAGAAACATTGACAAATTAACAGGGAAAAATTAGGGCTAGATAGATTACACTGTTCCTACGCTTCCAAGTAAGCCAGGAATAAAAGAGTCGGTTGGATCCAGTGACTTGACCCAAAGAATTGTGGGTTCAATACCAGGCTACAGTATTAGCGAACAAAATACCTTAGAGAGTTGAGTTAAATGGAGATAACTGAGACATACGGAAGTGGCATGACACATGGAACAAGAACAATCTACCACAGTGATAGAAATAAGGATTCAGTTCAAAGTTCCAGTCACATGAAGAAGGTGCATCGGCCGAAACGTCGTGAATATGGCAACAAAGATGAGGACAACAGTCCGATTAATTGAAATAATGTAAATAAGTCGATCATGTCTAAACTGAAAATCATTATTCGAAATTCTAGTACCTTTATTTATTTAAACACTTTTATTTATCTAAACACCAACGTCTCGCGTCGGTGTTAGATATAGAACTATTCCAAAACAGTCCTCGATACAAGCCAATTGTTTTGTCTTATCTTGCTAGCAATCATTTATTCTTTACCACCAATAAGTGTATTCAGTTAGTGTACTTTTAGAATTGAACTAGCAAAGTTTTAACATGTCGCATACGTTGACTTTTCGATCATATACTATCTGGTAATTTTCATTGAAGATCAAGTCTTCTCAATACTCCAGCACTTTCCTCAGTATTATTTTAGTAGGTTCCTCCCAATGGAAGCTGCACCTAAGGTTGAAAATGCATTTTGCTAATGAAAAGTTTTTCTCGAAGTTTTTATTTTAGATTTAACTGCAAATTTAATATTTCTAATATAAAATATTTTGCTGCATTTCAAACTGGATTTAAATTGGTTGAAATCATATCTTTTGAAATCGTTAAAAGCGACCAATATTTATAAATCGGTCAACACATAAGAATTCTCTATATCAAAAAATAAAATATCTTTTTCTGAAACATCATTATTTGAAGATTAACAGATTCAAAGTCTAATTAATCTAAATTAAAATAAATATTACTTTTAGTTTAAAATATCGCAGAAAATGATTTTCTGTTAACAACACTGAGTTGGGTGTTTCTATGATGTGTTGACAAATTTATCGACTGCTTAATATAAATAAAGTAAGTATAACTTTATAAAACACTTGATGAATACAATGTGGACATCTTTTTTTTAAGTCTGTAGGAATGAACCAAAATGACCTCAAGTCAGATACTACTACCATGCAGAGAATACATTGTTTCTTTTACCCTCTCTGTCTCTAAATAACTCCCAAGAAAATAAAATATTCCTCTCAACGCTAATATTTGTATCCACTTCTTTGTCAATTATACCCACAAAGATACCAAATATTACAAGTCATTCTCAACCAGTCATTTTTAAAAAATTAAATATTTTAACTATTGTTATATCTTAGGTACTTTGGACAGACTTATAGAAATTTGTTGAGGAAATGTTAGAAAGTTATCAGTACATTTTAAATGTACTTTAATTACTATTCTTATTTTCTGATAATACCGTGCATGGACGTTCGTATTTACCAAAGATTGGTACATTTATACACAAGCACAAAAAATCGCTGAATTGTATCACTTGACCCATTCAAATTAATACATTTTAAAAGTTTTGAAGCTATAAATTATTGTAATTAAATGTTTAATAAAATGAAAACAATTCTTTTACAAATTCATAATTCATATGTTTGTTAAACCAATAGTGTCTATAATATATTTTATCCATAAAAGTAATTAAAAGTAATTCTAATTAAATAATATCTGAGTTTTATTGCATTTTTTATTTTAGGATCCAGAGCAAATAATCTCTGACTGAGGTCCTGTTGGGAAAAAATAAATAAAAAATAAAAATAATGATTTAAACTCTTGGAGGATTTGTTCTTATACCTAATATAAATATTAAACGTTACAAGAAAGAATTTGCAGAAGACGAAGGCGTCCATTACTAATTTAAGTTTACGAGTCGACTCGACGTAACATGGGGTCATGAAATAAAACAGGCAATAAGAAAGAACGAGTAGGCGAAAGTAACAATATATTAACAAAGGTTACATAGGGTTGACAGCATGCATAAAATTAAGGAAAGAGAAGTTCTTTCCCTGGTGAGAAATAAAAAATTGCGCCCCTAATTGCTACACGCAATTAGTGCGCGTGTGTTTTTTGTGAGTTAGGGAAACATGTCTGCTCTTGTCCGGAACACAATCCTAACTAGCGTACCACGTGACGTTCCCCGTTTTTATTGGCATCGTTTACGCGGGAACTAAGTTATCACGTGAACGCTGAATCACCATGTATGCGTGTGTGTGTGCGTGTGGGTGTCAATGTATCAAACCCCACAAATACCCCCCCTAGATTGAAACAAATATTAAAAATACTTTTTTTCAATATGTCCGTGAATATGTTGGTTTGATTACGTTGATGATGATGCTGGTGGTAGTAGTAGTAGTAGTAGTAGTAGTAGTAGTAGTAGTAGTCATGCCAAAATGACAGAAAAGTTTGGTTGCTGAAAAAAAAGGTGGGTGGCACGGACGTGGCTCATAGGTGTGGGAGAAGGTTGCTGGGACGTATGACTGTTTAGACTGTTGGTCCGCCATATTGGATCCTCGAAAAGCACATGGTGAAATGGAAGAGCGAGAAAAATTTTACGTTGAGCAGTGTACATGTAGAGAAAAGTCGTTCTCACTTTTGAGTTGAAGTTTGTATAGCGTCGTTAATTACGAGTGAATTTTGTGAAAGTGAATTTTTTTTGGGGGGGGGGTTGTCTCTCGTAGGCTGAAGAGAAAAAGAGTCTGAAATGTAGCAGGATTTGCGACGATGTAACCCTGGAAAAATATTCTCAGTGTTTGATATGGCTGTTAAAAATCTTCTAATTTATTCCAATGCTCCACGTTGAGTTGCTTGCGTTTGAGTATGTGTGTGTGTGCGTGTGGGTGTCAATGTATCAAACCCCACAAATTTCTTGAAATTTCATAAAATTAACTAAGTGTTGGATTACAGATGTAAAAAATATTTTTACTGATATTTTCTAAATGCGAAACATTTAAAAAATAAGTTAATACATTTATAGATAAGTCTTGAAAGTTTAATTAAAATCTGAAAATTACTGATTTTTGTAAGAATTTCTAAATGTGTTTTTTTACTGCAAAAAGACTCCAAAATTCCCCATACTATTGTATAGTTGCCTTTGACGTCAAGATTTTTTAACCCAAATGTTAAAGTATTAAAAAATAATTTTTACATAAAAATATCCTATGGTTTTTCCTCTTAATAATAACACTAAAATTTTAGTGATAAAAATGTGTCTTTATTAAATTTCAGTCATGTTTTCATCATGTATGCTCATTTTTTAGTGAATCTTTGGAGTCATCTAGATAATTTTTTAAATTTTTCTTTAGATTTCCCATTTGTATAGACTTTTTGAAATGATTTGAGGCCTTTTCAAAGTCAACCGATAACTATGAATACAATCATCTATAATGCAAAAGATTTTCTTATTCTGTTGAAAAAATAACTAGATATTTCGCAGCTATCATTTTGTTTTAATTCACTATTTGCTCCTCGAGGAGAGTGAAACAAACACGTATTTATTCTTATGCGCCATCCCGAATCACCTGACGCCGCTTCAGTAAAATTTGAAAAAATGTGAAACATTTTTACGTCTAAATCCAATGCTGTCAATTTAAACTAAATAAAAGGTTTTGGTATTTAAAACTTTAACCTGTCTCGTATTATTAACACGAAATAAAGGATTTGGAGTGAAAGAAAACCTTATCATTTAAAACTAAATCACAGGTTTTATTGCTAAAAAACTTACACATCTCACATTTTCAAACTAAGACAAGGTTTCGTGTTAAAAAAAGAAATGTCCTCACTTCATATTTGTAAACTAAAAATCGATCTTGAATTCACGGATGTTGATAATCTTAAACAAACAGTTTCTTTTTATATAAAACTGACTACTTAGTGCAGTCCGTTTACAAGGAATCAGTTATGCTAGACGTGATACACTCTTGAGTGATCATATCTCTTTCGATCCATGACTGACTAGGCAGAAAATTTTCCTGCAGTAGGTTGCCATTTCTTTCTGCGGTAGACTGGTTGCCACCCAAAGCTATAGAATCCTATCTGTTCTGCGATTCAAATTCAACCCATAGCTCGAGAGAGAATATATGAATTAATACCTTTCCCAATGTTAGTTACACGTAAGTGAATGCAGCGAATTCAACTAGAATTTGAACTCGGCTCTCCAATTTCTCATTCCGAGCCGATCAAGGAATACAGTTTCTATAATTCTCATTGAATTTCACTTGAAACTACAACATAAAACATTGATTTAGAATATTTTAACCTTTAGAATTCACTTAAGATATTCAATTTTTCGTATTTATTGAGGCGGTACGAAAAAGTAATAGCCTTCAAATCCACAATCTGATATATATATTTCTTCTTCTTCTTCTTCTTCTTCTTCTTCTTCTTCTTCTTCTTCTTCTTCTTCTTCTTCTATGTGCTGTTTCCCTTCAGGACATAGGCGATCATGGTTTTCCACATCTCTCTCTCCCTTGTATCTCTCAACACCCTTTCTTTTGTTATTCCTCACCCTGCTCTGTCATCCATTTGATCCAGCTCATCAAGTATATCTCACGATGCTTTCCCCTGTTTCTCTTTCCCCCTCTATCTGTCCTGTGGATATCAGGTTCTTCAGATCCTCCTTCCTTATTACATGTCTTAGAAACATCAGCTATCTTTTTCTGATGTTAAGTATAAGTTTCCTTGTCCGGTCCATGGTACCCACAGCATCTTTCTCTAGAATCATAATTCGGAAGGATAAACATCATGTAACGAACCAGCACTCTCTTCTTTGTTTCAAACGAAATTCTCCTGCCTCCCAATACTCTACTCAGCTTTTGGAATTCATCCTTGATCATGCCAATTCGCCTTCAGATCTCAGTGTTGCACTTTCTGTCTTTTGTTGTTAGGACACTTCCCGGATATTTAAATGTCTGCACCTGCTTGATTTCAGTATCCCAACCTGTAGTTGAAATTTTGAGCTCCTCTTTTTACTGATGACCTTGCATTTGAGTTTTCTTGTGGTTTGTTTAATCTTTTCATTTTGCTGTTTTAGCTACCTTCTGTAGGGGGTCTTTTACTTCCCTTCACTTACTCAATCCAAACGCCGGGACTGGATTTGGTGATCTATTCAAATTTCAAAATCTGATAGAATTTTAGTTTTTTTAGGACAGTTTCTGATTTGTGCTTCCACTTGTTGGTTTACTTACGCAGTCATGTCTGTTTTGGGTCTGTACAACTCAAATACGCCATCCTTATTAATTTTATATGCATTTCAGTTTTTCTTACATTGTTTATAATAATAAACTTAACTTCTTAAAAGTAATGATTTTTCTAGTAAAAATAATAATTACTCA
>JBBBDQ010000154.1:4172500-4220000 GCA_037127315.1 Ascarosepion bandense
AAACTCATTAGTGCCAACAACGCTGATCAGAATTCCTTAAAACTCCCTAAAATTATTGGCGACTATAAACCTGGTTACATATACGGAACCATAAAAACTCATAAACCTAACTATCCTCTCCGCCCTATCATATCCCAAATTCCTACTCCTGTATACCAGTTAACTAATCCCAACATCCTAAGAAAAATTCTACTAGCTTGTACTACAGAAGTGCCTTTTGTTGATCCAAACAACACTATATACTCTTTGATAATGGCTTATGTGAGCCGAAAGCTTAGACCTGATAAAAAATTCAACAAATACTGTGATTTTTTGTTGTCTTTTAACGACATCACCATCAAGTATATCAGACGGTATGAACGGATCCTACACAAAATTAATAGACAAAACTTGTCTATATTATTCAATGAAACCTGCATTAATGAAAAAATGCTGCCAAAATACACACAATATATATATATATATATATATTTAGAATCGCCTCATTTCTATAATGTACAGAGTGAACGATATTTTGGAAACGCTCTTTTGATATTTCTGTACATGCGTGGATGTCTAATATATACCCGATTTACAAGAAACCTTAAGAAGAATACTAGTTGAAAACATTAAAATTCTATATATTCTATATAAACCACATTATCAGTAAGAGCTCGCAGAGAGGTCCTGTATATGAAACAACTCTCTTCTCCTATCAACCTCACCTTATTTAGGAGTGAAAATGGAGTATTAAAAGTTCGTTTTTTAAAACAGAAGTATGTTTATGCGAATTCCAGTCACGCACGTCACACGAAAGCTCGAAATATATGCCCCTATTAAAAACAACACAAAAATAAATTACAACCTAAATAGTCAAAACATGAGGTAAAACTAACAACGCCAAAAATAAATGGTTAGAGAAATGGCTGAAAGTGCTTGAGACAATGAAAATTTTAGAACATTTTTCTTTTCTCTTACTTTTATAAAACGGAAACATATACGGATGGTAGAAAAACTAAATAAAAATCAATTAAATCTTCCTTGTCTGCCATATTCAATGAAAGTGTTTTAAAGAAAGATTGCGGTACAATGATATATATATATATATATGTTTGTGACACACACACACACACACACACACACATATATATATATATATATATATATAAGATATGTCACAAACCTGAAGTGAAAATATTGAAAGCATTTAAGATATATGCACGCTTAGCTTTAAATTTAAATTTTAACGTTTGACGTATCTTAATGTTTAGCCTATTTTCATTCGCTTTTTTGTTATTTTTATTTTTCATCGCGATTGTTTTTAATTTCTATTTTACTGTCACATTTGCTCTAGTGTTTCTGCCATGTATTTAGAAATTCTTGATAAAATCTAAGAAGGAATCTGCAATGTCATTAGTTTTGAACTGGCATCTCAGCTTCAGTTACTTTCCCACCACTTCCTTGTACATTTTCTATAAATACATTCATGGTAACTGTTCTGATGAGCTTCTCTCTATGATATCTCGACTTTAGGAATTTAAGCGCAGTACTAGATTAACAGATAGGTCCCATCATTTTATAGTTGAAATGATTAGATGTTATTGTAACTTTTACATAAACGATTTCTTCTCTAACACTTTTCCCTCTCTTCTGGCTTCTTTGATCTTCAAAAATTTAAATGCAATGTCAATCATTAACCTCTGTCTTCTTAATTCCTGCTCTTTTAGTGTTCTCTCTCCTTAGTAATATTTTTCTTTTTCTCATATTCTTCCACACTCAGTAGCCTCTTGCGTATAAGTAGCTTTATTGTTTTGCATAGGCTGAAGCGATTAAACAATTCCTACATTGTAACAGTAGCCATTCTTGTTAGATAGATAGATAGATAGATAGATAGATAGATAGATAGATAGATAGATAGAGAGAGAGAGATATTTTAGTACATATATAAGGAGACATTTGTTGAAAGGCAAAGGTCTACTGAATTGACGAAATCCAATGCATATACAATGAAATACAATGAAATATTCACCGCATAATCTCACGCGCATATATGCGAACCTATATATATATATATATATATATATATATATATATATATATTACGTACATTCTAAAAACGCACATATGAATACATTTCCAATGTGCTTCTGATGTAAAGTTGAAAACTAAAAGGTTGTCTTGAATGCCGAGAGATGCTTTCTTTCAAAAAGAAGAATATAAGCAAGAAATAACTTTATAAATCTCCAATAAACTCAACATTTTTGAAAAGATAACGCGTTCCAATTTGTATTCACGCTAGGCCAACGAACATTATAGCAGGAGGATGCAATAAGTATGTGAGAAGCCTACAAATCACAACCATATTATATGTTTTTCAAGCGTGTCACGCTTATGATTTGAACAAAAATTCGACTTGCCTGTTTTCATCTTTTTTTTCCTATCCGTGCAAGCTATTTTTTATTTCATTTTTTTCTTAGTATCATTCTAGCCTTCGTTGTTCTCCTGTATTTTTTTCATTGTTGTCTTCTATGTTTTCCTGCATTTTATTCACAGTGTCTCATACACATCTTCATCTTTCTTCGTGTTTGAATTGGATTTGATTTTTGCTTATTTACCTGTTATGTTTTTTGCATTTTTGAGATGTTAAACTTCTGCAGATAACCAACGCAATCAACGTATATTTATCTTTATATTTAAGAGTAGGCTTCAGTCACGGCCTCCAGACGAGTTCGAAATCTCCTGCAACTCCTCTGGGCGTTTTTCTTATTTAAACTGTTAAATGCTGCCATAATTCTTATCTCCAATTTATCTTTGCTGTTAAAAGAAGTTTTGTTGGTCTCTCAAACAACTGCGTCCCACACATAATAATCAAGGGTGTTGCATTCTGGGAGTTAGTTTTTCCAGCTCTAAGAGGTGATGTAGTTACAGAAATTGTCCGATAACCATGACTGGGTTCTCCTACTGGGTTCTTAATATAGCCTGGTGGCATGGAGTTCTGTTGCCATACATAGGGCCTTCCAGCAGCCATCCTCTTGACCTACGACATCACTACCAACCGGAAAGTACTTGATGTCATTCTCCCTGTTGAGTCTGAAGGCCTGTGGGAAGATGATTGGCGACATAACGTCGTCAACACTAGTGATCACTCCAAACATCTTCGTAATCACCATTAGACTCATCCAACTCTTTCCGAATCCTCAGAACTCTTTTCAGACTGACACCCAAACATTCTGGAATGTTCGGAGTGGAGCTTCTGCAAGAATGCTAAGCAGTACAGCATGCCGTTTCTAAATTTCTTGCGGAGTGAATTGCAAAAATTACTTCTTTCATCAGGAGTAAGATAAATCAGTTTAATTTATTAACACAACTTATGCCAAAATACTTTATATGAAAATTAATTTTTGCACCAATTTAATTTCAAATTTGTTTTTAATTAATGACGTTATTACGTGACATAATCTATTCTGAAATCTTTGGGTAATGACATTTACTAAAATGGATGAATTTTTTACTTCTATTTCAGACACATGCAAATAATGTGTGCTATGAAATGATATGTCCACAAAATTTACTCAGGCACACCTTTACATACTAAAACTTTCTTGAAAAGATTTAAATAAATTGTACTTTTAAATCTTATCACTATTAATTGGAAGTTTATTTACTGTATCAATTGTGACTTAGACTAATTACTAAGGCCACTAAAAAACTTCGACCCTTTCTTGTTTTTCGTCAATACTTCTAAAAGAAATCTTTTTTCTCTTTTCAATTTTTTTGCCTATAAATTTTCTTCATCAGTAACTTGTCTTGCAACCGTGTCTTTTTTTCATTTCTATATCATTTATTTATTTATTTTTAATCAGCAATTTATCTTTTTACTCCGACTTATTTGTGACGGATGTGAGTGCTTAATTAGTTTTTCTTTTCTCTCTCTTTTGCTTCCATTTTTTTTTCTTCCCATCTTTGTCTCATGAACATTTTCTTGTAGAAAAAAAAATAAAGAACAGATAATAAAATGCACATTTATTTTGGAGTGTTGAGTTTTTAGTTTCCAGTTAACCCCCACCCCATCACACACTCACCCACAAACACACCCCACGCCTATGAGAATGACTGGAATACTTTCTTCCACAAAAAACACGACCTTTTTATCATATGCTGAGTATATTTCAATTGAACGGGAAACATTGGACGAATACAAATTTGCAAATAAAATATAGAAGATTCAGTTCTTTTTAATACCAAGCCTTGCTAACACGATTTTAACATGGACACACATACACACAAATATATAACAATATGCATAAATGCGCACACACGCGCGCGCACGCACACACACACACACACACACACACACATATATATGTCTAAATACTTACATCTGGTTTAATATAAACTTACCTTTTCACTTTTTCTTTTTATTTACCTATTTTTTCATTCATTTATTTCCTATCTATTATTCATTATTCAGTATTATTTTTCACTATATATATATATATATTTCAATGCTTTTGTACACAGATTATAAATAAACACAAGTGGCCCCCATTGACATATACATCCCAAATCTTCTAAGTTTATTTGTATTTTATGTTTATTTTTAACTTTTATGATTTTGCTTTCAAATTTCACTGTATTGGTAGCTGAATAAAAGTGAAATGGAATTCACCATGATGACTTTCAAGATTTACTCGGTTTAAAGTTCTGAAGACCACAGGGTTTGGTCGCTGGTAAGCTTGTGGAATTTTTTTCTTTTTCTGCTAGTTTAATCTTGGAAATATATATTTTTTTTTTATTTCACCGTTTTTTTTTTTTGTTTTTTTTTGTTTTTTTTGCATATAGCACTGGATAAATTTAAAAAAATTATGTTTCTTGCCAGTTAAGATTTGAGTTAGCTCTTTGTAGTCTTTGCAGTAGCAAAGTATAAATTTATTTATTTTCTTTGAATTTGTAAGGGAAGGTACATGGAAACTCTAATATTGGCTTTGAAAGCTTCTTCTTCAAAAGTTAGTAATTTTTCTTTTTTTTTTCTTTTTTTTTTTGAATTGGAGTAGATAGACACAACTATCGCCCGATTCATACTCCTCCCGCTTCTTTTGAACAGGAGTAGAGGTGCCTGCCTTGTTTTTTGTTTAGAAAGGGGTTCCTGGTTTCTTTCCTCTCCTCGGGTCCTAGTGGTAGTACTGTCGTAAGCTTTTTACAATGTTTGTGGATGGTGACAACGTCTCTTCATTCTGAAGGTAACGGGTTGGCATTTCCCTGCTTGCTGCTTCCGACTTTTAGTTAAGATCCCAAACTCTTGCGTAGCGTCTTGAGAGGCTGCTCTGATCAACAGTTGAATAATATCAAGGTTTCTTGTAGTGCCATGTCGCGCATGGATGGGTGTCCCTGCAAGAAACTCTGGTGGGCAACCCTGCTGCAGTCTGCGCTAGTTTCCTTCCTACACATGTTGCATATATCGACAGACTGATACTACTACTCTAAGCCTCTCTTTTAATAAAATTCTCTAACCATGACGACATACAATAAAAACAAAAAACAAAACTAAACCAGCTAAACAAAAAACAAAACAAAACAAAAAAAAACACCTAAACCCGTCCATATCTCATTCGCGAACATACGAGGTATCCGTACCAACTTTGGCAGCATTGAATTCTTCCTTCAAGTAAACTCACCTGACATCTTAGCCCTCTGTGAAACTAACCCTTACCCTTCTATCCCCTCATCTAATTTCTACGTCCCTGGTTACCTGCCCCTCTTCAAGAAGGACTCCAATGTCTATATGCATGGACTTGATGTTTATGCCAGTTAACATCTTCCTCTAGCTGGGGTGATCTCTCTTGAATCTCTAGATCATTCTTACATGTGTTTCCGTCTCTCTCACAAATCTTGCTGGTGTTCATACCACGAAGTTTTCAATCACTCAGTCCCTTATGCAAGTGGTGGATATCCCCACGCGTTTCTCTAATAACCCTAATGAATCTGACTCACTGCTATATCTCTGTTTCACATCCATTCCTGATTCTTGCAATGCCAAGCAACTTTGCCCTCTTGGAAACTCTGATCATGCGGTAGTTTCTGTTAACATCTCCTTCCACTCCCCCTCAACCTAGGAACCTCAGACCAGCAGAATATCTTACTGCTATTAAAGAGCAGACTTGGACTCGTTCCTCGAATTCCTGTGTGACGTCTCTTGGAACAAAGTTTTAGTCTTCCTGTTGAAGACTGTGCATCCGAGGTCTCCTCTTGGGTTAATGCTGGCATCGATGTTTTCATCCAAGCTAGGAAGTTGCGACTTAAATCCCATTCGCCCCCCCTGGTTCTCCCTTGCTTCCTCGGCTCCTATCGCCCACCGGAATCACTTCTTCCGGCTTTATCAGAGCCATGCGTCGGACCATCACAGGCGCCTTTTTGCCTCTAAACATAATGAGTGCAAG
Organism: Ascarosepion bandense; assembly: GCA_037127315.1. Classification (NCBI taxonomy): domain Eukaryota; kingdom Metazoa; phylum Mollusca; class Cephalopoda; order Sepiida; family Sepiidae; genus Ascarosepion; species Ascarosepion bandense. The sequence goes on from JBBBDQ010000154.1 coordinate 4,178,917, forward strand.
AATGACGCTAAGCTGCTGTTTGCTGACAGAATGATAGAATGAAACAGCGTATAGCATCCCGTAAGTTAGGCTCCAAAGACAACTGGCAGCTCTGTAAATCTCTCCTCAAATCAATGAATTTGATGTTCTCACATCTTCAGCGGAGAAGGCTGAGTGTTTTGCTCGCAGATTCTCCACCAACTAGACACTGGATTCGTCTGGGGTATCCGTACCCGACTCCACACCTAGAACTGAGGCTCAACTCAGTGACGTCTGTATTACCCCGTCGGTGGTCTCTAACATAATTTCAAAGCTTGACCCCATAAAGCGAGCGAAGGCGACAGAATGCTAATCAATATCCTGAAATATGCCCCTAATCTCTATTCTATCCTCTCTAAACTCTGTAATTACTGCCTCTTTGCTTCCTGCTTTCCTGCCTGTTGGTTCCTGTATTTAAGAATTCCGGAGAACCCTCGGACCCCTCTAATTATCGCCCTACCGATTTTTGGCAAAGTGTTCCAGGCTATTATCAACGCCGAGTTGGTTCAACATCTCACAACCCATAGTCTCTTTTCTGACAAACAGTATGGTTACCGCTTCATCAGATCAACTGTTGATATCATAACGACCATCACAGAGTCTCGATAAGAACGGCGAAGCTCGAGGTGTTGCCCTGAATATCTCCAAAGCGTTTGACAGTCTGGCATGCTGGCCTTCTACGCAAGCTACGGGGCTATACTATAACTGGACGATTGTTTGATCTAATCCAGTTATTCCTTTTAAATCGGGTAATGAAGGTAGTACTGAACGGACATGCCTCCCGATACTATCATATGAACGCGGGTGTCTCTCAAGGCTCTATTCTAAGTCCTACGCTTTTTCTGATCTTCGTCAACGATCTCCCCGATGTAATCAGATCCTAAGCAAGTATCTGACAACACCACATTTTACTCTCGCCTCGATCAGAAATCCACTGAGGCTGACAAGGCTAACCTTGATGCTGAGCTTGAAAAAGTCCTTCAATCTGTGGTGGACTGGGGTTAGAAATGACTCGTGAATTGTAATGCTTCTAAAACGAAGCTGCTATCTGTTAACCACGAGAGACAATCGCTCTTACCCCCCCCCCCATTAGCATGAACCAGGCTAGTCTTCCTGAAAGCAAAACACTACGCCTCTTTGGCCTAACTTTCTCTGCAGACCTCAAGTGGAATGACTACATCGAATCAATAGTTAAATCTGTTGCTAGGAAGGTCGGTTCACTGTGTAGGTCCAGGAAGTTTTTCCCGTCTGGATCCGTCTTGCACATATATAAATCTACCATCCGCCCCTGTATTGAATACTGCTGTCACATCTGGTCGGGTGCCCCTGCTATTCACGTCGGGGTTCTTGACAAAATCCAATGGAGATTCTGCAATGTGATCGATCCCGACTTGGTAACTCAGCTGCAGTCACTTTCTCACCGTTGTAAAATGAATTCCTGTGTCTCTTCTACAAATACTTTCACGGCTTCTGCTCCGACTAGCTTAGCTCACTGGTGGCCCCTCTACATGAATTTGCTCGAACTACTAGACGAGCAACTAGGTCCCACTCTTTTACAGCAAAACCAATCAAATGTAACCGTAACATCTACTCCATCAGTTTTTTTCTCGCACTTCCCGCCTGTGTAATTTATTTCCGTATACTTGCTTTCCTGACAGCTACTAATCTCCAAGAATTTAAATGTAAGGTCAATTGCCATCTTCTATCTCCTTGACTCGCGTTCTTTTCTCTCATGTTCTTTTCCCCATCCACTCTACTCTCATCAGCTCTCTTCACACCAGTGTCCCCATTCTTCTCTTACTCATTCTCTGACACTATAAGTGTTCCTCTTTCTCATCACTCTCTTCCTATGTAACCCCAGCACACCAGTGGCAGTAAAACTGCGTTGCTTGAGTTGAAATGATTATAAAAAAAAGGTATGTTGTAGTTATGAAAACCAAATAAGTCATTTATTTTAGTAGAATAATTTTTTATTTTAAAGTTATATTAGAGCATAAGTTATAATAAACAACTGGAAATAATAATCATAACTGGAAATAATAATCATAATAACCAATATATATATATATATATATATATATATATATATATATATATATAGGGTGTATCAAAATAATTTTGAAGGCATTGGAGGCAGGTTCTTTATTCCAGAACCAGATCAAATGTCCAACTTATCTCTACACATACTTTATTTCAGATGGCACTTTGTTGCAATGTAGACTAGGTTACATTTGTCATTCGCGTACATTTGTCTGTCCTTAATGTTTAACGTGCGTCGTAGTGAGTTAACTGAGAAGTGATCCGTTTAACAATGACAGGATATTCATATGGTGAGCAGGCAGATAGGATTTGTTACAGACCGCCACGCAAATGATAATAGATATGAAACTTGACGGCTGTATCAGATTGCGTTTCTACACAGAAGGCAGCGTAGTCAACTAACTTTTGTTGCTGTTTATCGTCGCGTTGCTGAACAAGATTTGTAGTACCACAAACTATGGATCGAGGAGGACCGAGATTTGCTCTTAGGCCTGGCACGAAGAACACATTCTATAAACTGACGGAGAAGAACCAGATATCAGCACAGGTCTCTAGCGTATCGTGCATCTCATAGTACCGCATGGAGGGTACTTCAAGAGCAGATTTTTGTCCGTATTATTTGCAACGTGAGCAGTGTCTTTCGCCCTCTGATCACTCACCACGAGAAAACTTTTGCCGATGGTTTATTACCCAAACTGCTGATCCATTGTTTGTCTCTTCAGTCTTGTTTACAGATGAGGCAACATTTGGAAAAGATAGAATAACAAATTTATACAACCAACATGTGTGGGTGGATCGGAATCCCCATGATACAATGCAGGACAGCCATCAGTTTACGATTAATGTGTTGGTTGGAATTATAGGCGACTGTCTGATGAGTTCATATATTCTCCCAACACGTCTTACAGGTGCTGGCTCATGGGACTTTATTTCGAACACTTCCAGACCTGCTACAGGATATACCTATGCTAATACGCATGTGATTCATGAATGATGGGGCTCCAGCACATTTTAGTCAAATTGTTCACCATGAATTGTCTGACATCTACCATGAAAGATAGATGGATAGGGGAGGACTGGTTCCATGGCCTGCTCGTTCCCCTGACGTCAATCCTTTGTGTTTTTATTCGTTAGGCCACCTAAAAGAATTGGTTCATGAACCAGATATAAATAATGCAAAGATGCTTAATCAATGTGCTATGTGTGCCTGCGAAACCATTCAACACCGTTTGGGAGTTTTTCAAAGGGTCCGCCAGTCAATGCCCCGACGTGGAGGGTATTTTAGATATCTTTTATGAGTTGCTATGTTTCTTAAGTGCTGCTGCGTATATATATATATATATATATATATATATATATATATATATATATATATATAATAATAACAATAATAACAATAATAACAATAATTATTAAACCGACTCTGCGTGTATTCTAATCTCAAAATTTTATAGAAGGGACTTTCTAAGACTATGAATGACCCGCAGAATCTAAATCCGTTATTGCCCTCGGCTATAAAGCTTTGGGCAAAGAGGGGGAAAAAAAGAAAACTGCTTGGGACCGACAATACATACGGTTCCTCCCAGTAAAAAGAAAAAAAACCCTCAACGGAACAAACAACCAGAAAAGAAAAGTGCTCGATACACACAACCGAAAAGTATTTAACTAGAAGGCAGTAACGCAGAGCAAACACACTAACAAAATAGCAAGATCGCCAAGACCGACCGCGGTTTCGCAGCACAACGGCTCGTCAGGCTGACGAGCCGTTGTGCGAAACCGCGGTCGGTCTTGGCGATCTTGCTATTTTGTTAGTATATATATATATATATATATATATACCCATAGCTCAGAGGTAGAATCCGCCGTCTGATGTTAATTCGGTCTGATTTCAATCCTGTCTAGAGGCAATCGAATGTCTAACCGTACTGATGAGCTGTGATATAGCGAAACAGATCTTTGCGGATGACTATATATTTATATATATATATAATTGTGAATAGGAAAGTAATAAGTTTATTAATTTTTTTGCTATTTGTCTATATTTGTAATAAAGGGTTCAATTCGAAATTCCTACCACCCAAAGAAGGCCGGAGCGTACAACAACCGAAACGTTGTACAAATAGAAACAAAGATGAGGACAATAGTCCGAATAATGTAAATACTGTAATTTTTTTGCTGTTGGCTAGATAGTTTCTATACAAACTGTTTTATAAATTTAGCCATACTTGGCTAATAGTATGTAGATTAAAGTAAATGCATAAATGACCGGACAAATACAACAAAAAAATTAGAAATGCATTTATGCAAAGTTTTCCGTTTAAAAGTTCAAGGATAAGAATTGAATACATGACATTAAATATCTGATTTATTATGTGACATTGAAAAATCTTTAAGATTGGTAAAAGATTTCATTTTATCCTCATTAAACTGTAACTATTTTTGGCAAATCTCAGGCAACTACTTTTATTTCAAATACAAGTCGCGACATAAATCAGCCACTGTATTTTGACTACCATTAAATATACTCTATTCGAAATCTATGCATTAAATATTGACAGGTGTCACTGCTAGTGATCCGATTTTGCTAGGTTTTAACTTTGAAAAAAATCTGCATTGTGATTTATGGTCTGTCAGTAAAATTGCATAGCAACTCCCAAGGCGGTGACTGAAGTGAAGAACTGCTAAATTGGTTGCGAACACCTCCCTGTTGAAAGGAGAATGCTTTAAGTATGTGTTTATTGGTTGTAAAAGAAAACAGTAAAAATTAGTCTGACATCAGTAATAATGACTGCCTGTTTACAACTATTGATGTCGTTAGCTAATCCATGTCGAAGTCACCTACTCAGGCAAATTTGGGTTTATTCACTACCCACCAGAGAGCAGACCCTAGTTACAATTTCTGGGAAAGAGCACACAATCTGGCGTGATCAATTGTTGAACAATGCAAGGTAAGCTTGTTGGTTTGAGTAAACTTCTCTGATTGATTTCAAATAGAAAACAGACTGTCGTCACTCGCTGTTGACCTCACTGTCCACTTATATTTACATACGCTCTATCACTTTTACTCATAAATATAGCATACCTTAAAACTATATTTTTATTACACACACACACACACACACACACACCCATCTATATATATATATGTATACATTGTCATCCGCAGACAGATCTGTTTCGCTGTATCACAGCTCATCAGTACGATTAGACTCCGATTGCTTTTAACCCAGGATTGAAACCCGACCGAATTGGTGTCAGTCGGCGATTCTACTTCTGAGTTACGGGCGCTCGGTAGAAGGAGGTAGCCTTTTTAGCGCATATATTATTATACGCGCTCAATAGTCACAGTGATCTAATTCATTTTACTGAATGAGCGATGCATACATGCTAGAGTAGCTACTGTTTTTCAAAGTCCACCATTCTTCCAGAGTGCTCAATCAGGGTGTGAGAGCGTAAATATTGTCATGCGCAGACAGATCTGTTTCGCTGCATCACAGCTCATCAGTACGGTTAGACTCCGATTGTTTTTAACCCAGGATTGAAACCCGACCGAATTGGTGTCAGTCGGCGATTCTACCTCTGAGTTACGGGCGCTCGATAACGGGCATAATTATTAGGCTACCCAAGTTTTAAAAAATGATGTATTATTGCCAAGTGGATAATGCTAAATGTAAATAGAATGGTTCTTTTGTTATTCTTACTTTGCAAAATTTTACAAAGTCGCCAAGAAGCCTTTGCTTTAGCCAGCCAATAAAAAGAAGAGACTGGCAAGGGGACGAGAGCACAAAAACTGGACACCAGAACAGTTCATTTGATGCACTTGTTATTTTTTTTATTTTATTTTTTTTTTATAAGCGTTTCACCCTGAGCAAGGCATGTCACCGCCACTACTGCGCAGGGGGCTACGTAGAGTGGAGAAAGGATGATTAAATATAGGAAATGTCAGAGGGTGGGTGATAGGCGGGTAAGGATACCGAGAGTGAGGGTTGGATAGATGAGAGTGTTCTGAGAATAGTTGGGAGTTAGTGTGATAGGAGGTGTCTATTGACCCTACATTTAAACACCTGGAGATTGTAACTGTCGGGAAAGCAGACTTGTGGAAGGGAGTTCCACAGGCGGGAAGCGCGAGAAAAGAAGCTGTTGTGCAGTATTATCAAAAGAACCATTCTATTTCCATTTAGAATGGAAATAGAATATTTTCCATTTCTACTTGGCAATAAATACTAAAACATAGTATGAAATACATATTTTTTGTTTTAAAACACTAAGGTGGCCTAATAATAATGGCCGGTAGTGTAGAAAACTAAAAATAAAATATACACTCCGGAAGGTTTTGTAACTGTTTCTCACTTTGTAGGCAAAACCACCGTCTGAAATGGTATATCAAATTCTGTTTATATCTATTTAGCATAACATCCCTTTTTCTCATTTATCGTTAATATTCCGTCTATATTTTCCGTCTATATTTTTCATCTCTTATTCCATCGTACATCCGTTTCTTTAAAGATAAATAAAGTTGTACAAAAGGAAAGAAACAAAGAGAAAGAAACGGGCAAAAGAAGAAAAAAAATTAATCCATGTTATGAATGAAATGTAATGGCTGAACGCCATTGTTACTTCTCGGTAACGTCGAAAAACATCAAACGAAGCTACAAATTACTTTTCCCATCAATTACGAAAGATAAACACGTTTTCGAAATATACTTTCTTTTTATATATATATTGTTGTCGCAGGGACAAACGTTCTCGCTTGTTACGTTGCACATGTGATTTTATTAACTTCTTAAGTCAATCAGATTTGTCAGATTGGCTTTAAGTAGCCAGTTCAGCTGCTTTTGAAACATACGGCCACCACTTTTCTCATTTTGGGGGCGTAGATAAAATCTCTGGTCAATTCAGCTGTGTCTATCCACTATTTTTAAAATGGAGAAACTTTTGGCTTACATGATGTTAGAATTGACACCGATAAATGAATATTTTGCAGTGTCTTTTATGGCTATTTTGGCCGTATAAAAACGATAAGCAAGCCGGCTACATGTTTATTATTGCGAGTTTGATCTTCAATCAGTGCTCCACATGTGACCAGATTAAGATCTTAATGGATATTGAGGGACAACTCTGGGCTCACAAGAAATCTATTGGTAACTGATGTGCTTAACACTGTCTATAAGAATTTATATCCGGTTGGTATAATAATGAACGTTTGTTTTACTATCGTCATTTTTCGTGAAGGTGCATTTTTTTTTCACTAATAACATCTGACAATGAATAGAAAAATTGTCGATCGAAATGTTCTATTAACAATAATAGTATGCAAAAAATGGAGTTAATTTTTTTTAAATATTTCATTATTATTTACTAAAGAAGAAGCACGCTAATAAAGTAATTAATGAAGTCTAATACACACATCATTACATGCATTCTTGTAAGGATATACCAAGTACACGCATCACGACCAAATGTTGATATGGTGATAGATTTTGATAAAAATAGGCTTGTTGGTTTGAGTAAATTTATGGGCGGGGTACAGGTAAAATATCTTCATGTCAGGCATCACAGTTCGTTTATATCGTCTCCGATTGAAAAAGTCGGTAGGTATCTAGACGTGATTTAAAATTCGACTTAGATGACTCATCTGTCGAACTTCAGAAGGACACTGAAACTTTCATGAACGCATCGAGTAAGCAACAAGGATGTCTTAAAAAATAGCAACAGAAAGAAGACTTATACTCAGAACCAGAAAGAGATAGCTGAAATTCCGTGGACGCATAAAATTAACCCTCACGATGAATATTAAGAGCAAAAGAGATAAGAGAAAGCAACGAGACACTTTCCTGGCGAACTTCTGTGAATGACAGAGAGGGCGAGAAAATTAACTAAGAATCACAAGTAAGAAAAAGTTGTGGAGAGCCATGATCTGGAGGTAACTGAAATGTGTTATACAGAAAGATACTGAGGATTACATAGACGGAGCGGGTAAGCAACGATGAAATCTTAAAGAAAATGGTAAGAAAAAGGACACTTGCTCAGATTTAGAAAGAGACAATTGAGAATCCTTATGCACATAATTAGGAAGAGGGGAATGAAAAACCTGACTTTCACAGGGCAAGAGATATAAGGGAAAGCAACGAGCCACTTATCTGACGAGGTTGTATGAATGGATGATAGAACAGGGTGGCAGCAAGCTCCGCAAAATGAGAAAAACTGCTAAGGGCTACAAGAGATAGGAAGTTTTGGAGAGCCATGTCTTGAAGGGATGTGGCACATAGAAGAAAAAGAACCTTGTTACCTTTAAGCAGGGTGTCTAGTTTAAGATTAAGATGTTTAATACTACTATATATAGCCCAAATATGTAGTTGAAGTAAATGTTTTTCTTTAATAACAATGCTTCTGGTTCAAATCAAGATAAAATTTTAGAGTGCATGCTAAGAACAGAGTGGGACGGGAAACTTAGCTAAGGATCACAAATAATAGAAAGTTGTAGAGAATCATGATTTCGAAAGTTGTATTATTTTTTTTCCGATTCCATCTCAATTTTACTATTGGTTGTCATGAAAAACAAGCTCAAATATATTCATTTACTGCCAACTTGACTTAATGGGTGTCCTTGTCAATACAAACTGGTTGTGTCATATGCTCACTCGGTCACTGTGAATGCAGCAGCTGCACTCGTCATAATCTCACTCAGTGTTATCTCGCTGGCGACGAAGTGACCTTACGCGTGTATATCTGTTCAAGCATGCACAATATGGTCACCTCTTATTGGTTGCCTAGCGCAACCACTTCTCGAAATATTTAAAATGAATGGATACGTTCTCGACAGACTTCGATTATAGACTTGAAGAAATCGTTAAACAAAAAAAGAATAAGATCAATAGGCCGAAAAGCACTTGAGAAGATAATGTATTTGCCAGTGAGCAGATATTTATTAAGCTTTATCCTCTCTTTGGTGTAGTATGTCAATCTATTTCTAGGATTGACGAAAATGTCTGCTGAAATTTTAGATATACGACAGCAGTCTTTATCATACCATGATAACTCTTTTAAATTTTATTATTTTTGTATTGTAGCTGACGATAATTACATATTTTAATTATTAACCTATGACCTACATTGTCGGCTTTCATCTATTGTTATTTTGCTTGTAGAAGGTGAATACTTCTACAAAGGAGCTAACACAGTTCCCCCCATTTCCCAATACGTTTTACTGCCATAAAATGAACTTCACATCTCACCTCAATTGGCATAACATTTTAAATAATGGTCGTAATTTATGTTAGAAATCCATTTTAGGAAATCGATGTGACAATTTATATTAAGATGGACATTTAATGAAAGACATCTAGACTCCTGTCTGGCAGTACCATTATCAAATTAAATAGGGTATTAATATAATTTAGAGACTCCTTCTTCGAGTTAGTTCTCGTTGTCATAAAATTCGGCTGACATCTTATCTTCATGAGTTGTATTAAGAGACAGAGACCAAAGATTTTATTTCAAGTTTTTCGAAGGTTTCATTCTTATGTAAAAATATTTTATTTTTCATCAATCTATTTTATCAGGTTATTTTAACGGTTATGTTTAATCTACTCCAATTTCATATTTATATTTATTTTTGTTTAAAGGGTATTCTTTGAATGTATTTAGCACAATGCTAATTATTGACTAAAATTTTATTTGACTATTTCTTAAATGATTAGCATTATTTCCAAGCTATGCCGAGAAAAAGTTTTGTTAACGAAACTCGTTATACCAAGGCGTTCAATCCCACGAAATCATATTTTTGTGGCCTTGTAGATTAAGCTAGTAAATAACTATAATACTCTTCAGTTTGATAGATAATGTGTTTACGGGTAAGTTTCCATTCAGGAGTGCTAATTTTAGTAAAAGGTCCCGTTTTGACGTTGAGCATGTGATGGGGATCAACCAGACGTACGATCGGTTGCAAGACTACTAGATTTTATATATATATATATATATATATATATATATATATATATGTGTGTGTGTGTGTGTGTGTGTGTGTGTGTGTGTGTGTGTGTGTGTGTATATATATATAAATATATATATATATATATATATATTGATTGAGTGATTGATTGTTTAATTACTTAGTTTTTGGTCATAATAAAATTAGACCGGTGCACATTTGTATTTAAACGTGTTAAATACAATTATATTGTATAACTTTTGAATATTTTCCATTTGTAAACGAGTTATTACGCGACCTAGGTTTCTACCATGTGTGGTGTCTTCAGGCGATTTGCAATAACTGATTTTACCGTTTACATTTTTTTTTTTATTGTTTTTCTTTTTAAAGAATGCTCACGTAACGGTGGGTTTTTTTAACACTCAAGGTGACAGGACATTTTTGAACGCGCAATTTTTACAATTACAAGAAATTATAATGTTTTCATCCATGGTTGTATGAACCTAATAGGTATTTTTATTATGGTGACACTTAGTCATAATTTCTGTTCTTTCATTCAATAGTTCATTTTACAAAACAGACAAACAAAAAACGATAATAGAAAACGAAACATTATCTGGTTCAACCCACTGTTTAATTTAGAGGTAAAGACCAAAATAGGACACATATGTTTAAACTGATACACACACACACACACGCGCGTGCGCGCATATATATATATATATATATATATATATATATATATTGGGCTGTTTGGAAGGTTCATGCCCATTTTGAAGGGAAATTAAAACTAAAAAAATGATGCCATTAATTATTTGAATATATAAGAACCATTGTGTTGCACCACTTTTCTCCATTTTTCCTTGAATTTAAAGATTTCGTCGTCCTAGAATTTTAGTGCTTTCTCGGCAAAAACTCATTAAGGCTTTCTTTTTTAATATCATCCAAACAATTTATATTTTTACCATTGAGATTATTTTGCAAGGTTCTGAATAAAAGAAAATCTGAAGGAGCAACATCTGGCAAATATAGCGCATGAGGTGACACATCCCAACAAATGTGGATCAATTTTTGCCTGGTCACCAAAGAAAAATAAGGTCTCCTGATAAAAAGGAAAACTTTTCTTGTTCGCCAATTCTGAACGTTTTTCTTTAATCGCTGCTTTTAATTGGTTCACTTGCGAGCAGCACGTCTATGGGATACATACATTTTTTTTCTATTAAAATAAGCAACAGGAAATCACAATAAAACATTCTAGAAAAATTGGATGAAAACGGCAGTAGAATTTAGATTACATTTTTATATTTCTCAACCAATCAGCTAAAAACTTAGAATAAGAACATTCTAGAAAAAAAGGATCGGAAGTAAATTAACACAAAAATATTTAGGCCCCAAAACAAAATAGTAAAATAATAAATCTGATTGGTCAATAAATGTTTTCACACCCTAATGTTAGGAAGATTCGTTGATCCCCTATTAATGTATATAATACGCACAGTTAGAAACAAAAGGTCAGTCACCAAGCTAGCCATTAAGTCCGCATGCCACCGATACTTTGTCCGGCCAAGTAATTTCTTCCACGCCAAAGTTCATGACCTAGCTCCGAGGACCTTGAAAAGAAAAAACCGACGAACTTTCTTTCAGCAACGCGACACGCTGTCGCCACCTGAAATGAACTAAATGTAAGTAGGAAAGACTTATTTACGGACTCTGCTAATGTAAACTTATACACATCTTTGAACAAATTTAACTTCTTGTCAAGTTTTATTTTCCAAAAGGCAATTTTCGCATCATGTATTTTATTTGTTTCCACGTACCATTTTATTTTTCACATAATAAATTGTTTGTTGTTTAATGTCCGTTGTGAATTATTCCTTCCACTTTGCGCGATTGTAAAACAGAGTGTTGTATTTGTGGGGGAAATAATCTAGAGAGCCAGACCCGTAAAATACGGAAGCGCATACAACCCAGCAAATACCAAATCCCCTACAAATTTTCCAGAATCAGTTGATTGATTACTTAGTAGAAGCTCATAGTCCAGGATTCCTTTTCTATTCTACCAGATGTACAGCATGACTTTCTTAGGATGAAATATACTCTAATCGGAAATGTCAGAATATTATATTGATCGAAGATTTAGACGTGTTTTATCATGTTAGAACATGAACGACTAAAAGTTGGCATTAGATTTCCGGACAACTCAACATATATATATTAATTTGGAAACGAGTTATTACGCTATCCAGGTTTCTACCTTTCGGTGTCTTCAGGCGATTTACAATAATTGATGTTACCGTTTTGTTTTGTAACGCTCCCGTAACGGGAATCTTTTATGAACACACAATTTTCTAAATTAGAAGCTACTTGGTCTTAGAACATTTTCATCCGAATGAATGAATTTAACTTTGAGTTCTCTTGAGTTCGTCTCTTTTGGAATTTACCTGGGTTACATACCAAGTGTACTATGTTATATATACATATATATATATTAAAATATGTGTGATGAAAGGCACCAAACAAATGCTGAAAAACAAGAAATAACAAAGTTATGTAGTAAAAGAATATCACTTTTGGCAATAGGAATATAAGTCAAAACGAGTGATAGTGAAACAACCACTTCTAGCCAGTGCTGATATCTTTGAACAGGTTGTAATCGAGGGTCCCAAAAGAAACAAGTGTAGACTACTTCGAAAAGTGGAAGCTATCAAGAAATCTTTTAAGTAAGCTTATCTCAGTAAAGTAAGTATTATAAAGAATCAGAACTAGATCCAAGAAATGCATTAAAATTGAATTTTCGAAAGTAATTTTCACAGACGAATGTCAGACCTGATGGGATGGCCAAAGGATAGGTTTTATCAGATGCAAAGGTGCAAAACATTATTGGGCCATTCAAGTTTATGAAGAAATGAAAGTGAACAGTACTAAATATTGCGATTTAATTTACAAGGCTTTTTTAGAATGGTCAGTCAGTTAAATACTGCACGTGATACACGCTTGGGCAGCCATGTCTCTTTAGAATCATGACAGATTAGGCAGGAGATTTTCCTGCAGAAGGTTGCCATTTCTTTCTGCGATAGACTGGTTGCTAATCAAGGCTATAGAACTCAATCTGTCTCGCTATTCAACTCGTAACTGAAGAGAGAAGAGAGGTATTAATACTTATCCGAAGGGTATTTTTGTGTAAGTGAATGACACTAGAATTCGAACTCGGCTCTTTGATATCTCGTTTCAAGCCGATATCCATTACATACATCTGCTGGTATATATTTCTCGTTCAGAGCCGATATCCACAACACACATCCACTGGTACATATCCCCCCAAAATCTGTTTCGAATTGCACATTTATGTGCGACAATATATCTTAGAAGATAAGATAAATGAATGGTTACCATCGTCCCGATATATATCAGATCTGTTCAATCGTGAAGATGAAGGTATATGACAATGGTAAACCGCATGATAGTTAATCTGACTTTTGGGAAGCAATTAAAACCACCATCTTGGGAATTGAATCTGTTATTTCCTTTTAACTCAACTCTCATAACGACACATGTCCCAGTGAATAAAAGCGACAGTTGAAATAATCCTGTGATTTGACTCTGTATCGCTATTTTTGGTACCGAAAATAAAATGGGGTGAAGACGAAGAAAGAAAGACAATAATTGAAATTATTTTTCTTTCTTTCTTCAACCACTAGAGCTAAGCGAGAGATATGTTTAGACCAACCCGCTGGTGACAAACTTGAATAAATATTCTTATCGCAAAAATCGGAAAAATCATTTTCCGAGAAGTGAATTCTCGTTTATTGAAAAATTTAACGTCCATTGATAGAAGCGATAGCTGCCTAAGGAACAGGGCATAGGGGATTTTATGACCCCCTATGAAAAGCCGCCTCTTGTTGAGAGCAAAGAAAAAATTCCCTGACATAAAGTCTCCTAGTTCTTTATGAAATTTTGCGACGGTGATAATTAATGAAGAAACATACGATTTTCGTTTCGACCGAAGTTAGATAAATTTTACAACGACTAAAATGATAAAACACAGATGCAAAACGACCACATACTGAAATGATAATTAAAATTTGACCTTTGGGCTGAAAAACGCCTCTCAAGCGATGGTGGGAGGCATTCAAACAGAAGAGAAAAAGACGGGCTTGATTAAATGAAAGTCGGAGGAACGTTTCACGCCTCCTCGAGCAAAAGTGGGAGGCACTTACACTGGAAAGACGGAGACGAGGTTGATTAGGTGACAAAAATTAGGATCCCTTATTGGTCATTTAAAAATGCTAAGTGTACCCAAATTGCCTCTCAACCAACCCGGCTAAATGCGAGACTCAATATAAGCAGATGAGTAGATGGGTTTTCAGATAATTTAGAGTGTACAGGTGGAGCGATTTAACATGTGAGAAGTGTTGTCACGTGACTGCCTACCTTAGAAAAAATTCCCACTTTAGCCTGGTGCTAGAACAACTAACTTAGATAAAGTGTTACATAGTGTATAAGACGTGGTTTTGAATTATAGTTGTCTGCATGCAAGATTAATAAACTTTAACCAAATATTGTACCGAACAGAACGTACGTATATAATTTCTTTGTTACTAATTTTTACAAAGATGTCTTTTTCTTATTGTGGCTCCTAGCTCTGTCTGGATCAGCGATGCAGCGGATTTTCGGCGACTTTCAACCCAGATCAGCTTTGTAATCAATCAAGCACAACGACTATCAAGTGATCCACTATTGATTGTGAGTTCAATACCTAATTACAGCAGAGGTAAACATTCCTGAAACCGTGAAATAACTGATACCGATATATTAGTAGGAGCTAGAGCAATGTACGTGGAACTAGAGCAATCTACCCCGATGGACTAAATTAAAGATCTAATTCGAAATTCCAATCAACTGAAGAAGGCCAGAGAGTACAACGGCCAAAACGTCGTCAATATGACAACAAAGATGAGGATAGCAGTCTGAACATTGTAAATAGTGTAAATATTTACAATGACTCATCTCTTATATATAGACAGTCATTTTGAAATCCCATAAGAATTTAACGCTTTTTAAAAATTTAACACTTTTAAAAATATAACTTTGTTTTAAAATCTAAACTGATTGTTTAAAACTTGACACATTTTTATAAAAACAACTTCAAGTATTTAAATTCTTTATTTTCAGAATAACTTCAAACAGGCTGTCTTTATTAGCAAAAGTCCACGCTGCACTTTTGATGAAATAAGAAAACTTGACGCCCCCGCAAAACAAATATTAATGAAACTTAAAACTTTTACCGACATCGATTGGTTAATCTAACTTTTATGATAAAAACATTGACCTGCCTAATAAAATCTGTTGTCGTGGAGAAGATTTCCTGTCATTTATCAGCTCACAAACTACGTTCACAAAGTTACAATTAAATTATATTTTCCATAGGGAAGAAATAGAAAATCAGCAATCATTTGTTGGTGGCATTTTAATTATTCCATAACTGATTTATTTCTCGTTATCGACTTTAATTTCATTAACACGCCAGCGAGGGCCGTGAAATAACAATAGTTACATATATCTGAAGCATAATTCTATTACGAAGGAAAAGGGCCAATGTAATACGAAAAGTTCTTAAACATAACATGAGAAAGAAAATATAAATACAAAATCTTATGTAATTAAAAATTTAAAAAATCATTTCGTAAGAAATATCGTGTATGGTTTCTTTGTCGTTATCTGCTTCAAGAATGTTATAGGCGTATAAAAAATAATGAAAGAGTGACAAGTTCTGCATTGAAATCTTAAATTCTTGTCATCAAAAAAAGACATTAGCTCCAAGAATTATCACAGAAAATTCATTTTTGATTACAGATTATTTTAAAAAGGTTTTGTCGCTTATTAATTTAGCAAAGGTATGATTCAAAAGAAAAGATAGCCATATCACTTATTGGCGTATGATCGTCGGGGAGGGCTTTGTGGCCTAATTGGTTGAGTTCAAAGAATAAGAAAAGCATCTTGAAGTCTTGCTGGAATCTTAATTTTTATTTCCATTTTATACTACTTATATAGCTTACTGCCATATCATGTTGAAATGTCGGTTCTCGTTCAATCACCGGGATTTAGCAATGTTCTGTCTCAACATAGGCGACTGCTGGTGAATAGCATACGTTGTAAGCTTAGCGACAGGCCTAGAGAGCCGGTGATTGTTACAATCTTGCGAGTTGAACTAGGTATGTGGATATGCTTCTGAACTGACAGGTCGCAAGACTTACCTGGAATTAAGTGAGTGGTGAGTTGCTTGCGTAATGTTATGTTAGTCACATCTGCTAAAACACGAAACATATTTCATCCGTAATATTATTGTTTATTCACATTTGGATTCCATCAAATTAATGTCAGCCAATCAAAGAGATATGGTCTCGGTTCACTCGTAAAAGTTTGACCTTCCTGCGACAATGCAAGCAATTCTGTCGCCACATTATCGGTCTGGATTTCTTTCATCCAATGATCTTATGTGTGTGCGTGTATAGTATAAATTCCACTGGGTTTACTTCCTTTTTCATGCTGGTGCATCCACAAACATCTCTGGGGATTTTTTCTGAAATTGGTGGCATTATGGTCATCTTCTAGGTCATTCATTGAAGCACCTAGGTTTTTTAATGTTCGGAGTGACACTGAGTACGAAACTTACTTTGATATTTCGTAGGATGAGCAGAGTACATATGGGATTTCTACAAATCAACTCGTCTTTGATTCTTAGATTCATGATGTACATTGAATTCGATTCACGCCCATGTTACTTCCCGACGTGAATTGAATGCTACACTCAGTTCATTTTGTAGAATAACAACCTGAGAATGAGACTAAATACCAAGAGAAATACAATATTAAAAATGTCAGCCGAACATTAACGATAACTGGTAACGCTTCATCTAAAATATAATCGCTACATAAAAATATAAAACTTTATATGAAAAACTGCAACCTTATACTTTTGATCATTGCCTAAGAACGAAGTCTAATAACGAATGAAGTGTTCAAACTGCCGTTTACTTGATAAGTCTAGATTTTGAACCTGTTTATGGCTACGCTTTGTCTGATTCTGGGCCATACAAATCCATTTCCCTGGAAAAACATGGAGAAGGAAAACACTTCCCCCTGAATTATTTTCCATCAATTGGAATCTCAAATCTACAATAAATTAAGAATAGGTTTTCCTAACGCCGGGTCATCACTACTTTCATGTTTATAGAGTTTTTATAATCATTTCACCTCAAGCTAGGCAGGACCGCCACGGGGGGATAAAGTGAAAGAAAAGCAGGGTAGAGGAGATGCCTAGAAAAGAATAAGAGGTGGATCGGATTTAAGAAGGTGGATGGGATTTAGGGAGGTAAAAGATGTCAGTTGGTGTTACCGTTTAACTTTTGGAGATTGCGGCTATCCGGAAAGCAGGTATACAAAAGAAAATTCCACAGGCAGGAAGTGCGAGTAAAGAAACTATTAGAATAGAAGTAGAGGTTACATTTTACTATTTTGTGAATGGGACCTAGATGCCAATTTAGTAGCATGAGTAAATTTATGTGGCCACGGCACCAGAGAAAGAAGATCGTCAAAAGAGAAACTGTGAAAATATTTGTAGAAAAGACAGGGAAGTCACATCCTGTCGGTGAGAAAGTCGAACTGCTAAACCAGAATCGATTACGTTGCTTAGTTTCTTGTTTAAGAGATTTTCTTTTCTTTTTTCCATAGCCATAATGATTCAAATGTCTTATCTTTTTAGTGATCTGGTTAATCAGTGGCTGCGACTTTTCATTATAAGGATAATGGGTTGCCAGTTTTCTGGTTGCTGCATCCAACTAGTAGAAAATAACCTGGACTTTTTGGTGGTGCTGAGAAAAGTTGCTTTGATCAACAGTCGCATCATTGTAAGGCATTTGTAGTGCCATGCCCTGCATGTATTTCCGATGGACAATCCGGAAATCACATTATGCTTTAGTCTTAGATTTCTTGTGGCCAGTTCGTAATGTCATAATACAAATAATTATTTTGAGTTTTTCCGTCTTAATACAAAATCTTCTCATGGCAGATAAAATGAAAAGACATACAAGTAAAAACAATATCCCCTAAACCCACTCAACCTTTCTTTCTTCAGTATAAATTAAAAAATCTACAATGTTATTCATTCTGACTTGGCATCACGACTTCAGTCACCTTCTCACCGCCATGGTTTCCTTCTGCTTTTTCTACATTTTTTTATGGCAACTACACTAATGAACCTTTTTTCTTTCTTTGGTACCCCGTTATCATGCTACAAGATTGGCATCTAGGCCCCACTCTTTTGGCGTTGAAATAGTTAAATGTAACCGCCTCTTCTACGGTTTCTTTTCTCGCACTTCCCTCCAGTGGAACTCCTTTCCGTTTACTGGTTTCCCTCACAACTACAACCTCCAAAGTTTAAATGCAACGTCACTTGCCATATTCTATCTTCTTGAATCCCATTCATCTTTTATCCTTTCTTTGACATCCCCTGGACACTGTCTTTTCTCTCGCTATAAACCCTTGCGCACTAGTGGCATTCCCGCTTTGCTTAGGGTGAAATGATTAAAAACATTATGGAATACGTTTTAATTTCTGTTGTGTAGAATCTTTTCTCTTAAAGCATTCTTTCTTTACAATTGAAATGGTTGGATGTAACCGTAAGTTCTATGCTAACAGTTTCTTTTTTCGAACTTTTTACTTGTAGAACTATTTTCCTGATTCTTGCTTTCCAGTCAAGTTTGATCCTCAAAAATTAAGTGCAATGTCAATCGTTATCGTCTGTCTTCTTGATTTCCAACTCAGTAATCACCTGCATCTTTGTAGTTTTTTGGTTTATGTTGCTGAAATTATTTAAAAAAAGTGTGTAAATAGAATTGCATTGTTTTTGCTGATTTAAATATAAACCCTATTCATTCACGTTTCCTCTCTGGTTAGTCCCACAAACATGGGAACGACCATATCAAATAATATATTCACATGAGAATAAAAATATTCTGAAAGGCTAAGTTACTAACAAAAGCTCCGGACAACTTACAAGAAACTGAGAATTGGCAATTTATTCTTCTGAAATTACCTTCAAGCAGACGAAAAGCAAGCCTTTCTCACATCGCTGCTCCCATCATTCTATATTCGGCATTACGCATCAACGAATGACATGATGGAGGACTAATTGTGTGTATTTTAGGTGGAGGTGCCTGTTCACATATTATAAAAGCAAAAGTATCATACAAAAACTTGAGTTTCTACAATGGACGTTGCTTCCTTTTATAGTGACTGTAGTTAAACGAAAATCCCATTTAAACGGGTATGTCCATTCTCTTTCTGCTAGTTAAGTATAAGTATCGCATACTTGGTTAAGCTCAAGTCAAACTCGCGCAGAATGGGAACAACCGAAAAAATGTTTGGAGATTTAAACATCGTTATGGAGTGCCCCCTTTTCATTTTCTTGGTCTAAAAGTTAGAGTAAGTCAGTATGA
Organism: Ascarosepion bandense; assembly: GCA_037127315.1. Taxonomy (NCBI): domain Eukaryota; kingdom Metazoa; phylum Mollusca; class Cephalopoda; order Sepiida; family Sepiidae; genus Ascarosepion; species Ascarosepion bandense. The sequence goes on from JBBBDQ010000154.1 coordinate 4,198,402, forward strand.
GCATTGTTACTATGGTTGCACTCAAACCAGCTTTGCGCTGAGTTGGAACAACCAAAGAGTACGTTTGGATTACTTCATACGTGGAAGTTTTGGAAGGAGCGTACAAGCGCCATGCGTTGGGGTGGGAAGAGGGTCCAGTCATCAGTGGAGCGGAAAAGTAACATTTCCCAGTGTGGGCGTAATTACCCCGTTGTGTAAAATCTTGGTGAAAAGAAAATCCGACAAAAAATGTTTGCCTTTTTATAAGTTTCAACAGCGCCACCTTTGACGAAAACAAGTTGGGTAATCGTAGTTCTGGTTCTTTTATTCTTAGCACAATAGGAAAATGTATTTCTTTTTCTTTTTTCATTACTTTTCTTCTTCTTCTTCTTCTTCTTCTTCTTCTTCTTCTTCTTCTTCTAATTATTATTATTATTATATTTATGGAGTTTATTTAATTTTACCACAACCTCGACTCCTGGACAGGTTAGAATATCAACAACTACGGGTGAATTTTCGCTGTACCCTGTTATGTTTTTAACATGACAAAATAAAACGGTTATGGAAAAATGACACACTCGCCGAGTATTGGAAATAACTATGGAATTTATGATGGTAGAAACATGAGTACAGCAAAGAGTTGTGGATGTTGATTAAGCGTGTGTTTATAGGGAGCCTGGAAGAGTTCTGCCTGTAAACAGGTGAAGAGGCTCATCCCTTGTTTCCTGTTTAGGATGCGGTTTCCGGTTTTCTTTTTTTTAATCTTCTCACTCTTATGTAGCCTCCTGTACATCAGTGGCGTTACCGCCTTGCTTGGGGTGATATGATTTAAAAAAATGTTTGCTAGCTTCTACCGGAAGTCCCTTCTTCTTGTCTCCCAGCATGCACCTATTCGCTGGGGAACTGACTCCCTTGAATGGTCCAGGGGAGATAACTTTTGACCATTTTTAATGGTGATCCTAATATACCCATTAACTAAGAATAGTTTTCTTAGCTTTTTTCACGTGTGTAAATCCCACTTTTCAATAAACATTTTCTCTAGCCAACTTAATTTTCATCGGGCGCTAAGATTAATATTTTCATCAAATCCTTATACGCTTTTCCCATTTCTACTCAAATTTATTGTGAATAAACAAATACCTTCTATTCAATTTCAAAAACTCTACCTTTACTTGTGTGCGTAATAAATCATATCATGGATTACTTTCTATGAAAAATAAGGTGCAAGTGATATAATTTAGTCAAAAATAGTTTGCCACTTCAATGAAACGGCAGATATCAGAGAAAATGTTTCTTTTTACTTCAATGGGCGGAAGGTGCCATGAGCCAATATCTTCTGCAGTTATTACTTTGATTCAGAGAAATTATATCTTATTCTTTGTTTATTAGTAAATATTTAAACTGCGTTGGGGTGCTATTTTTGTTATTTCCATTTACTTGTGGTGGTAATAGTGTTTTTTTCTGATTCCATATATATTTTGATAGCGTTGTGTTGTTTTTGTATTTTTCTATGTTGAATGATATTTTGTGATTATTGAATCTTTAAAAGATGTTTCTGTTGCTCCTACATAAATCTTTTTGTTTGTATTGGTGTTGTCACAATAGCTTTGTATATTAGGTTGTTGGTTAGATATTTATTATTAAGTGGACAGTTGTCTTTATGTCGGCTATTGAATTTGTTCGTATTGTGTTGTTGGTTTGCATTGTTATTGGTTTTATGAGGTATTTTCCTATGTTTGGTTATTATTTTTCCATCTTTTCTATGCAGCTGTAACTGATTTTGAATGTGAATTTTGATAGTTTGCTGTGGTTTGGAAAGTGTTCTTCTGTTATGTTAGAAAATAATTTTCTTATTTTTGTTTTGATATTGTTGTTGTAGTGTGGATTAAATCAGATTAGTTTTTTAGAGTTTTTGTTTGGTTTCTCTTCGTTTATGTATTCAAGTCTATTTGAATATCTGCTATTGCTTAGTGTTTATTCATGTGTTTCTTCTTTTTCATTGAATATTTTTATGTTAGTCAAGTTCCTAGATAGACTTTTGATTATGGATATGGGTATGTGTTTGAATATATTTTGATGGTCATTTAAATTTTAGTTTGTTTATAAGTCTATGGTAAACCCTAGAGTGTTAAAAATTTTGTAATTTGTTTTCTTATATTTTCCGTAATTCTACCGCTACAGATTCATAGAATTATAAGGTCAGTCGCCTCTGGATTAACCTATATCTTTTTATTGATGATTTTTGTTGATTTGTTGATATAAATGCGCTGTCGTAACTTCCCATTTTTACATTAACATTGAAGTCATTGTTGGTATTGTTGGTTGTGTTGCGTTTTTTTTTTCTTTTGTCAAATTGTGTTATCATGGTATAGTATGGACTTTCTGCTATGTTTATAATGTTTAAGTTTGCTTCTGAGATGTTTATATATTGTTTTGATAAGTCAGTGCATTATTTAGTGTTTATTCGACGATGGATGGGTAGAAATCTTTTATGTCTAACTGTATGAATGAGCATTCCTCTTTGTTGGCAATATTGTTGAACTAGTTGATTGTTTGTCTTGTGCTTGTTTATTAATTTGTTTCTAGTTTACGCCTTGTTCTTGAGCACAATTCGTCTACAATTTGATTCCTTATTTTTCTGATGTTAGATTTTGCGGGGTTTATTAATCTGCTTGTTGGTTTATTTAGGAAGTTAACTTCATGGTATTTTAGTTTAATCCATGCATCCACAACAAGAATAGATCAACAAAAACATATCTTAAAGAAGGATTCAGTAATCATAAAATAGCATTCAATACAGAAAATACAAAAACAATACAACGCTATCAAAATATATATGGGACCATAAAAAAAAAACAAATATTAACACCAACATTAATTGGAAAATTGTTAAAAAGTACCACCATACAGCAGTAATGTCAAAAGTTGTAAATTATGCCTGGAAGAGAAGCTAGCAATAACAAGCTTTAAAAATAAAAGTAAAATACTAAACAAAAGAAACGAGATAATGGGAAAGTGTAGACATGCGAACCTACTTCGCTACATCAGTAAATAACAAAACATTATAACGAAACATGCAAACTATATAATTATTCAATATAAAAATTTAAAAATACAAATATGCAAATATTCAATTACGAAAAAAAAAACCCCAGAAAATTTTAAACAAAAGCAAAACATACAAATAATATTAATATAAAAATAAAATTTATACAATCACTTAATTGCGACAAAAAAATAATACCTAACGAAAACTAAAACATACGCACACATAAAACACACACACATAAAGCTTACAACACAAATATACACAACAATACCCAATCATGACTTAGAAAAAGTAAACTGTCACGCGGGAAAGCACACTAAAGCATTAAGAAAAAGGTCAAAACTAATAAAAGAGGTCAGGACAACAAAAAGCCCAACCCAATATAAACCAATTTAACAAACACCCATTCACGCGCACACTAAAAACCAACTAATAAAAAAATAAAATACCTGCACGTTAAAAATAAAAAGGAAAAAGTAAATAAAAAGAAAAAATTAAATAAAAGAAAAAAACAACCAACCGATCACAAACAAGACTACTCCCACTAAATCACACCATGCTCTATATAAACAAGAAAAAACTGGGACTTAAAGGCAAACTATCCCCGACATCAAAACGGTGTCCTCAAGAGACTTCGAAGTCGGCATGAACCTGCTCAGTTAAAGTGACAAACTCTTTGTGATTACCAACGTTTCGTCTCCACCTCGATACCGAGTACTTTACCATAAATAAAAAACATGCCTGCTTGACAAAATACATTTTATCAGTAAAACCACAGAAATCTTTATCTTCTCTTTCTATTGATACTGTTTCATTTATAGGATATAAATCCTATATCATTCATCAACTAACTGAAACACACAAAGTAAAATTGCACTCTAGCAAAATTGGATTCAAACGACTAAAAACATTTTGGAAAAACCCAGACCAAAGAAAATTTCACAAGTCATCGTGAAAAAGATAATTCTGGATCCTGATTGGATTGGAAACAGAAAATTCATATATGACGTTTTTTCACACCTAGAAGTGAAAATGCTCGCGGGAGGCGACAACAGGATAAACTTTACAATTTAAGGACATTCAGTGATTAGTCAAAGTCAGTGCAGCATGGGAGCGCTTAGCTGACGGACCATGTGGCAATGTAACAAAAGAAATTTCAAAGCAGTCAGAATGAGAGCGGTATCTGATAGCATCTCACAATGTAAGGAAGAAACTTCAAGCTGACTTAGTCACGTCTCGCCTTTACTTTCAATTTTCTTTTCTTCTTTTTTACTCCACGCCGCCAAAGAAAACAACAACATGGACACTCTGTCTGCGATAAGTACTATTTCGTTATACCTTCTTTTTCACCCTGTCGTCACCCTTCCGAAAAAGGGAAAAGAAATATAAGACTTGACATTCTGCTACTACACAACCATGAACTCTAAACTACTGTGGACATTTTAAATACTTACATTTCTCTTTTAACAATTTTTAACTACAAAACTACATGCATTTTCTCAAATAGCATTTTTCTTCTCACAAATACGTTATAGTGTTCAGTTAACAAAAGTTTATTTTTATTTTTCTTCTTACAACTTTGCCATTCTGTTAATAAATCTTTGCTTTAATGTAGAAACGAAATATTTTATCCTTCCATATTCCAAACGTCAACCTTCTGATATTTAAATTATGGAGACTTCAGACGTGTTTGGCACAAAGCAAATTTACCAAACATCACCGAGGCCCCTACACATTTCTTCTATTTTGTTTTTGCTCTCTCTGTCACTTTGTGTTTCTCTCTGGCTCTCTGTCTGTCTGTCTGTCTGTCTGTCTGTCTGTCTATCTGCCTGTCTGTCTCTGTCGTTTTCTCTCACTCTCTTTATCTTCCCTTTTCTTTGACTGCTGTTTCATCTCTTACTTCTGCTTTGCTCTCTCTCTCTCTCTCTCTGTCTATCTCACTCTCCTTACTTTCCCTTTCATTTTATTACCGTTTCGTTTCTTTCTTCTTTTTTGTTTTTGCTTCCCCCTCGCTCTCTCTCTCTCTCTTTTCCGCTCTCTCTCTCTCTATATATATATATATATGTGTGTGTTTGTGCGTGCGTGCGTGTATGTGTGGTGCATCCCTCTCACTCACTCACTCACTCACTCACTCACTCACTCACTCACATATTCGCTTATTTTCTCACATTACAAGTTACCGTATCTAAGCTTATCTGTTTCTCTCGTTTTTTTTTTATTCATTTTTGTTCTGATATTTTCTTCCCCTCTCTGTCACTTCTCAGCTTCTTCCTCCGTATTTTATCTATCTTACTTTACCCGCCTTTTTCAAATGCTTTCTCCTACCTCCGTCTCTGTCTGCTCTATGTTTACAAGCTCTGAGGCCCTTCCTTGTATTCAAAAACAGCTGGAACCCAATACAAATAGTTTCCTGTACTTGATAGACTCATAGGGTGCACGCATTCACACAAATTCTCCACACCAATAAACACTAATATGAACAACCCATATAACGCAAAGAAAAAAAGAAAGTTATGTCCACACAAAAATTCATAAATGTATTTCTATTCACAGGGGACATAACTCATTTGAAACATAACGCTCCATAAAAGCAACTAACCGTCAAATGCGAGTGCGGGTGCTGAAAACTTCTTAGTCGGACCCTCAAACAAAAATTTGACCCAATATCAGACTTCATTTCGGAAAGGCTTCTCATTTTCAGTACCTTCGTTTGACAATTGATAAATGCTGAACGCAGAATTGACTCCAATATATTTGTTTGTGACTACACAAATATTGTTGATGTCCTTTATGTGCTACGTCCCTTCAGGACGTTGGCGATCACTGTTCTCCATAATTTTATGTCCTTTCTAGCTATCAGTCATTTTTTCATCTCTCTTAAATCCACAAATTTACTAACATTCGCTAGGTAGGTTCGGTGCTATTTCCCTCTGTCCCTCATGCCTTCAATACGTTTTATGAGTGTAAAATTTTCCAAGCCCTCTTTCATTATTATGTGCCCGAGACATTTCAACGGTCTCTTTCTAATGTTGAGTGCAAATATCCTTTTTGTTTTAATTATATTTTTTATCGAATATTCAAATTCGACATTTTCCATAATACATTCAGCAATGTTCCAAAATCTATTCAACAAAGTTGTAGAAACACAGCGGAGAACATGAGAAAAGAAGAAAAATATAAAAACGTTTTATTTTTCATTTTATAAAAAAACAAACTGCTCGACTAAAAGCAGAATCTAAATATTTATTTACTATCTATAAACAAAAAGGACGCTAACGCTCTCATAGGTGAACGACCCAAATGCTCAATGTTGAAAGACAAAGCTTATATTTTTAAGATGTTATTGTGCAAGTCAATGTTTTCATAGTAAAATTAAAGAACCAGTTTAGGATGTAAGTTTATTTATGCATGCAGTATATCATGTGAGTTAGTTTCGGTTTGTAACTTATATCTTTAATGATGTAAATAAATTCAAAAGATATCGTTATAGATAGACTCCCTTACGTTTTTAAGCGTCTTTAAGCATTCATCCACTGATTTTAACTTTTCCACAATTTCAACGCAACTTAGTTTGCATCAGCGTCCATTGCTTGCTATGTATAGCCTTTGCTTAGACATTGTTTGATATACTCATATAAATCTTTTTAAAAATAAAAATGGTTTTTAGATCCTGGTATTCATTCCATTAATTTTGTGTAATTTTGTCAAGGTGAATGTGAAAAATAATATGCAAAACTGTCTATTGAAACATGTTCACAACGTTTCTGGACGTTGTACACTCCGGCCTTCTTCAAGTGATTGAAATTTCAAACTGAACCCTTTATTTTGTTAACCAAGATATATTGTTCTAGTTCCACGAGCCATGCCTCTTTCGGATATCTCAGTATGAAACTGGGCCATATTTTCTCAAGGGCACATGGTCCAGTGAAAAAAAGCGTGGTTAAATCGAAGAGTTGTGAGTTCAATACCTGGCTACAGCAGAGGTGAACAAAAACTTTACAAATTGAGTTTAAAGTAGATAACTGTTACTGAGACATATGGAAGTGGCATGGCTCGTGGAACTAGAAAAATATACCCCCATTGAATGAAATAAACGGTTCCGTTCAGAATTTCCATTCACGCGAAGAAGGCTGGAGCGTACAACAGCCGAAACGTTTTGAATATGGCAACAAAGATGAGCACAAGAATCCGAACAATGTAAATAGTGTAAATTGTTAATTTTTGGTTTTGAATTTTAACAATTAAAACATGTCTTATCCAAGAATGTACCATAATCATCTTCATACCATCATATATATATATATATATATATATATATATATATATATATATATATATATATACAAAGTGGGTTTAGTTAGACAATGCTCATGAAAATATTTGTAGTAAGTATTATTCAAATTGAACGATTTTTTTGTGAAATGTATAAAAAACGATGTCTTAAATACTTTTACTACCCACTATATATATATATATGTGTGTGTGTGTGTGTGTGTGTGTGTGTGTGTGTGTGAATATAAATTGGATGCTACTGAACATATCCATAGATTTTACAATTCAGGAAGGCCTTCTTTCTTTAAAGATCCCTTTCGACCAACACGTCATCAGAAGAATATGTTGGTAATGCTGATTGACAAAGAAAACACAATTCATTAGATTCAATTCACTTATATTTTCTCGCGGTGCGAATTATGTTTTCTTTGTCAATCAACAATGTTCTTAATAATTTGCACTGTTTCTCTCTGTTTATATTCACAACATCCGCTTGTTGAAATATTTCCCTTGCTGGTCAATTCAATTATTTCTAAAACATATTATAAACTGAAATTCACACGTTATATTCATCATATAGTTACAAATATATATTGAAAAGTTATCAACATATACTGGTTAATATAAATTTTATTGTGAAAATATAAACTAGCATAAAATAACTTGGCAGTGTTCATTAAATTGCTTCGTTCTTGAGCTAATGTTAGTAAGCTAATCTGACTAAACTGTAGAGTTCAACTTTGGTGCTCCGTAACCTTTGCACTTTGTCTGATTGTTAATCGCGAAATTGATTGTTAATCAACATGATTTTTTTATAAACTTTGAAAAGATAAAAAACTTTTATGCTAGTACTACTATGGTGAGTTTTGTTGCTTTCTCCAACTGCTCCACCCTCATATTTTGGTTGTGTTAGAAATACATTTTAAAGATAAATTTGCAAACTAAAGGTTTTAAATGAAGATGTAATGATTAAAAGAATATCCACAAGCTACAATATAACTGAGACGAGTTTCAGTTATGAAGAAAGATAAAGATTTTTCATGAAAAATTAGGAAACTTAAAAACATTTTTTAATCATTTTACCTTAAGCAAGGCAATAAAACCACTAAAACGCAGTGGGTTACTAAATGTTAGATAATATGAGAAAATAAAACACTATAAACACGAGAGAACCATAAACGAACAATAGTTTTAAAGCCAGTAGATAACTGTTTAAATTTAAATTTTTGAAGGTTAAATTTGACTGGGAAGCACGAAGCCTGAAGAATGTTCCACAAGCGAGAAGTGTGATAAAAAAAAGGCTAACATAGACATAACAGGGACAAATAATCTTTTTAACTATAACATGATAAAATCTTACCACCTATCTAGTCAGTCAGTGTTATACGTGATACATTTTTGGGCGATCATGTCTCAAAAGAGACATGAATGACTGAGCATGTTAGGGGAGACGACTCTTCACATAAAGGGGGCAAGCGAAAACAATAACATAGCTGCTGGACAATACACCACGTGTCGACTGTAATTTTTTATCCAACCCAATCTTGCTGCATTCTGGTCAGTGAGAATAAAAGAAAAATGAATATTGTTGTGTTTCTAAATATATTTAACTCTGTTTGTTATGTTTTGTTTTTCCTAATATTTGTGCTTACAACAGGGCAGAATATTTTCCCGCAGTAAGTTGTCATTACTTTCTGCGATAGACTGGTTGCCATCCAAGTCTTCTCCCTCCTCCTATTTATTCTATAGCTGGAGGGAGAAGAGACAGATTAATACTTTTCCCAAGGCTATTTGCGCGTAAGTGAATGCAACGAATTCAACCGGAAAGTGCTTAAATTCAGGGAACCTAGATACCATAATGTAAAGTTCATGAAATTATTTATAGAAAAGGTACATGAAGGCTACGGTAGTGGGAAATCGACTGAAGGCGAGATACAAGGTCAGAACCAATAACATTGCAGATTCTTCTTTGGATTTTATCAAGATCCTCTAAACATATAACAGGAGCATCAGAACAGATGTAGCAATAATATTCAAAGCAAGCACTAGTGATAGATTTACACATATGTAAGATATATTCTGAAGAGACTGGACTGTAAAAGGCAGTATATTCGAAGCATAGATTCTGACGAGAAAGATTGTCTAGCACGACACAGTGAACAAACTTTCCTAGCAGCAGACCTAGCATTTAATCCAATATAATATTTCCATTTCATGTCAGCTGAAAACGTTAGTCTGGGAAGAGAAAACATACCTGGATCCAATAATTTCAAACATTGTGGACCTTGTGATTCCCATCATACATCGAGATAATATGAAACCCAAAGTAAAACGGTGCATATTATTCGTTTTCTTAACTTGTAGTACAAAAAATGACAAGCATCAACTTAATAAGGTATTGGTCCTCCAGATCCACGCAAAACAGCTGTTTTTTTTTTTTTATCTGGCCTTCAAATGTCTATTCTGGAATCCTGTTCCAGAATGTTGACAGCAGGATCTTTAACTGATTCTGCAAGGCAAACTCTTTTGGCTACACAAATATTCTTCATGTTCTTTCATGTGCTACGTCTCTTCAGGGCGTCGGCGATCACGGCTCTCCATAATTTTCTGTTCTTTCTAGCTATTAGTCATTTTTGTCTCTCTTAACTTCACAAATTTACAAAGGTTCATTACGTAGGTTCGGCGCTATTTTCCTCTGTCCCTCTTGCCTTCAGTATGTTTTATGAGTGTAAAATTTTCCAAACTCTTTTTCCTTATTATGTGCCCGAAAAATTTCCACGGTCTCTTTTTAATGTTGAGTGTTGGTTCAAAATGTAACATAAATACATAATGGGGTTAATATCTGGGGACTTTGATGGTCAAGGCAAAATAGTCTTCCATGTGATCCTGAACTTTACCCTTCTGCAGTACAACAGAGCGCATTACCCTGGTTGAAGACGTTACTACGATCATAGAAAAACTTGCTATGAAAACGTACCTTTTCGAAAAGAGTTGAATAAATTTAGTAAAATAAATTGTTATGATCAGTAACTTAAGTTAGTTTACTGACCATAACAAGGGCTTTTATCGAGTTAATCAAAATCATTCTATATATCGAGAAGCTGCAAACCTTCTAAATACATTTGACTGGTCATTATGTTTTAGTTCATATATATATATATATATATATATATATATATATATATATATATGATGATGATGATGATGATGCTGACTACTATGTTCTCGTTATCGAGAATGGGCATCACACATCAACCCGCAAAAGTTTATGGACATGACTTGTTACCTCGCTTTATATTATTTTTCTCGGCAGCTAAGACCAGTCAGTCACAACACTGGGTACGTTTTTTCAGGCATTTGATTGTCTCGAATGCGTAATACGGCTGTGATTTATCATAATAGTCAAGGTCTCTTTCATGTTTATATAATTTTTTATTTAAACTCCTCGAGGTCTCTCCTATGCATTTCGTGTGTATGTATTACAGACGGTAGAGTAAATTCCTGCTTCGGGTTTTACACTTTTATTATTTGCTTTTGTATTAATTATCTTACTCTTTTAGAAGTCGTTGTGTATCAAATTTTTACGTTTAGCTAATATAAATTCTTTTCAGTTGTAATTGTGATAGAGTTGCTAAGTATTGTGTCTCGTTTCGTTATGTTTATTTGCTACGTTTATTCATTTAATTTTAATTTGATGAGCTTTCTGTTTCGCGTTGTTTACGAAATAATTGGCGAAGCTTAAAAGTATTTTCATGTATTTCTGCCCATCATGCAAACACCGAAATTTACAAGTTCTGAGTGCTCTTGAATAGAATCTGATAATTATTCCGGAGTTTATTTTCTTGGCATGGTAAGAATTGACATTTACGAGTTGATTTCATTAGTAGATTTTCAACACACATTTAGTTAGAGGTCATTACAGTTTAACATGATATCAACGAAAGATAATGTATTGTTTCTTTTTTTCTGTTTCATAATTAAATTCTTTCGTACGTACGACTTTTTTTTAGTTTGTTTGCAAGGCCAGGTAATTTTTGCGGGGGTATAAAGCATATCAAAGTATATATATCAAAGTATAGTTATGAATCAAAATAAGCTCAAATTTCAGGAAGCACTCCCACCCCTCAGGCAGAAAGTTTTCTTCGAGAAGGGGCTGAGGTCATTACGCAGTGCCTGAGGCCTCCACAAATTGGGATGTGCCAGAGGCTTCAGCATTTTACAGCGCTGCAAAAAATTAAAAAAATTAATACAAATACTTTGTGTGTCACATTCTGTAGCGGCGTTGGCGCCCGGATAAAAGCCTGTTTATTGTTCACTAAAATAATTTAGAAAGAGCCAGATCCAGGAAACTCTAAAAATAGACAAGATAAAAGTCCAATAAGAGCTGAGGCGATCACATCGGTAAACCGAATATTTGTTTATAAAAATGATTAAGTGAAATAACATCTAAACTTATTTATAAATGGAACTCTGTGTGTGTGTGTGTGTGTGTGTGTGTGTGTGTGTGTGAGTGTGTGTGTGTGTGTGTGTGTGTGTCCGTTACCTATAAACTCCGAAACGGCTGAACTGATTTTCTTGAAAAGTTACACAGTTGTACTATAAGCGTCTGCGAGTAGTCTTAGCTAGGTTTTGTGTCAAGGTACCCCCGATAAATATCGAAAATCGATTATCGAAAAATCAGTTTATAGAAAGAGTGGTCCGATTTTAATCCAATTTGACACATTCATAGACAAAGACAAGAAACGATATTCAGAAGTTTCAAGTTTGCAATTCTTACAATAGTGCAGAAAATCGGTAATATAAAATGCAAGATGTTTGTGTGTGTGTCTGTTTATCTGCCTGTATGTCTGTATTTTTTTTCAGCCATTTTAGTTTAGTTTTTGCTTCGGGTTTGGCTCTAAGTAGGTATAATTGTAGTTCTTAGTCTCAGCCATGATACCATTTACTCAGAGGACTTATTTAGCCTTCAAAATTCAGTTTACGACGAAAAAAACTTATTTGATATCAATACCAGGAAATCAAAATTTGACTTACATCCATTCATTTTTCTTTCAGTCTACGGTTTCGCTTTAACTGGAAACAACTATTGCTTTTTAGTCTTTCGTGCCAACGTTGAAAGAGTCTGAGCTCCAGGACCATGGATTAGTTTTAAAGCTTTCATTACACCCGAGCAACGCCGGGCTATACTGCTAGTTAGTTTATAAATGCGTGAGTTAATTTTCTAAAATTTATCTATTGGTATATGTATATATATATAGTTTAAAACTTGCTTATTTGTAGCTCAAATTATCTGTGATACACCGTTTAAAGATGTAGTGTAGACATTGAAATCAATACTGAAAATCGCATTGAGGTCTGAAACTGACAGTCACCATGTAGTATTGATCCTTATGTCTACACACACACACACACACACTCATATATATATGTATATATATATGTGTGTGTGTGTGTGTGTGTGTGCGACAATTTTCTTTTAGAAAATGTGTGGTTAATTCATTTAAATGTTAAACTAATCTGAACATTAATTGTAATGGGGAAATTTTGGAATAATGGCGCTACAAACTCGTCTATTCTACCATTAATTATATATATATATATATATGTTCTTATATTTATCTAGTTACCCGGCAAATCTATTTTTATTTAACATTCTTATCATATAATGCCCATCTCGCAACAGTCTTATATCTGAAAATACATTTCTCTTGTCATCGAATTATCGGTAATAGAAACGCTTTGCTTCGTTCGATCACGCAGGATTGCTCAGAGGGAGACGGACACTTTTTCAGTTGAGGCTGCGATGAACCATGACATTGTAATATTAAATGGCTTTTTTAAACATTTCTTGCATAATGGCAAAAGAATTCCCGTTACTTAATTAGACTGAGTCAAGTCATTAATTTTAATTGAAGGATCCCCCAATGACATGGCTGAATTTTGACAGCGTCAATGTTTTGGTTTTGTGGCAGTAGGAAGTAGGAAAAGGGTCTAGCAAAATGTTTCTAATAAAGGCTGATGGAAAGATGTGATGATGATGATGATGATGAAGGGTGGGAAAAGGGTGGGATTAGAGAATGGAGGGTGGCAGGATAAACAGGAAACCATAAAATGATTGCGGAATGTGAGAATAGTGTTTTCAGGTGCTTGCGAAGATGGTGGCCATGAGTGTGAAATTTATCAATGCTAGACCTCACTTTAGAGGAGTAAACTTTATGAAGTTGGCTAAATTAGGTCATTGAGTGACCAATCACCGCAGATGGACTATGTGAGAAATTAAATATCTATGATATATATCAGTGTTTTACAAAGACAGTCATATTTTGGGATGAATCAAGATATTTTTAAAATGTTTATTGAATAGAATTATTTATTTTCACTGGAGATTGAAAGTCAAATGATGCAAGTATTGTTTATCATTCTGTGATTCATTTTTCAACTTTGCAGCGTTACTGTATGTTGTAAAAAACATTCAAAGTTCATCAGAAAAATATTTTTCAACAAACAGTCAGAAAACAAAAGGCCATAAAAGAATTTGCTATAAGGTTCGAACAAAAAAAAAGGCCAAATTTTGCATTGGATTACTGCAATCTTTATTTTTTTCGCATCGTTCCGGGTGTGCGGGTTGCGTAATAGAGAGCTGTTCGAATTCTATTCGGATAGTTCCATTTAATTAAGTGCAAATATATTCGGGAAAAGATATAAATCTATCGCCTCTCCTCAGTTATGGGTTAAATAGTAAGTGTTGTAGCTGGAGAATACATTCTCAAAATAATGTTAATGCGGTAATCACTAGCAAAAAAGGAAAAAATAATTATTATAATAAAAAATATGTTTGGGCCTTAAAACCCATACAAAGGTTTGATAAGCCATAAAAAGGCATGCGAATGAAGTTACCTTCAGAAAAGGTCCTGTGTTGCTGGTTTGAATAATTTGCTTTTTCTTATCCGGATCTCTTAGATGAGCTTTGATTGTTTGATATTTTCGTTTTTACGGCTTATCATCCCTTTGAAGATTATTTAAAATTAGAAATATTTTTTTATATTAAGAATACATTTTTAGATAATAATGTTTTCGTGATCCAAATTAAAACTGGGAGGAGAAAAAGTTGATTCATTTGTGCGTAATTGAATAGAACGAACCCAACGGGAGTTGGAACTCGAATCTCTGGTTAACAATTCCCAGTCATTATCATTGCACCAACCACACATCGAAGCTTACAGCACTTGGTCACCCATCTAGTTACTTACCAGGCTCGACATTGCTTAATTTTAGTGATCGCACGGGAACAGGTGTTTCAACCTGATGTGGTCGTAAGCCAAGATGAGCCTTCACACGGTTAGAATTTGCCACGCAACAATGAATAAGGTGAGGGTCTCGTCTAGGTAGAAATACTCGGAAATTAAGAGCAAAGCTTGGAATATCCTGTACAACAACCGGTAAATATTTTGCATAAATCTAAACGTTTTTATTTCGTAATTTGACTGATGATTAGGAACTACTACGGTCTCACACTTTCTAAAAATTGCCTGTTTGTTTTAAAATGGACTCCTTTCTCAATCGCTTTCCTACTGTAGATAAAACCAGGCTTTTGTAGGATAATAAAAAATGTGGTTTTCTTTGGATCGAATAGCTTTCGCTCTCTTCCACCCTCTCAAACCTTCATCCACAAAAGATCCTCTTGGTTGCTTGGTCAGTTGCATTGGTGACACGGTAATGAAGTAATTTGATTCCATCTCTATAGTTCTGTGTCAGTAAAGTAAAGATTCTCTGGGGTTAGCCAAAGCAAGTCAAAAGATTTGTCTTTGCAAAATAACGAAAATGCAAAGAAAATCTCAAGCTTTTGCCTACTGGTAACCAATGCTAATCTAAAATTTTGCAGACACTCATGTTCTTTGGTACTATTCTGGGGAAGGGCCATTATATTCCTCTGCAAGTTTAGTCAATTTAACTTATACTAAGTATATTTACTGTTCCACCCTTTTTTTGAGGGATGGATGTTAGCAACCCGGTAGGATAAAATTAAACCTAAAAAGGGTGGAAGAACTCTTAAGGAGCCAACGGTCAGCTAACTAGAGGTGGTGTCTCAATAAATCACCATGAAGAAGGCAACGATATACCACTCCACTATCAACCCCCGGCTTAATCATGGTTTTCCACAATAAATATATGAAACACAACGGCGTGAAGGGGGTTATTTCCAAAGGAAGCAACTCCTCGCCCGGTAAGAATTGGCATGACCAACAGATGTCACCTGACCGTCATCCGGCGACTGTTTGTACCATCAGCGTAAAGGGGATATTTTATTCCTATAGTTCTCTTACCAGAGTGTAAAAACTATTGCATCAAATGTTGTAAACATTTTATCCAGCAGTGCTTAATACAAAAGGAACCTTACCCCGGCAAAGAGTAATGCACTCAGGCATCGAGGGCCTGTACCACCCTCCTATTCGCCAGACCACTCCCTTACCGTTCACTATTTTTCCGATTCTGTATGCATATGCACACTTGTAAGTAGATCAAGTCAAAAAAGCCTTGTAGCAATTTATCGACACCCAGGTAGTTTTAAAAATAATAGCTGAATTGTGACCAAATTATTTCGAACAATTATGTAAAGCGAAGACGGAAATAAATACCGAGACAAAAACTAGTGATAAAAAGGTAGTTTCTGAGTCGGAGAATTCGCGCATCCTTCCGATTAATAGATTAATCCATTAACAATAAATATTAAAATTTTTCAACCAACGGATCACGTTCCCGCCGACAATGAAAGAACATGTCCCGTGATCCCTTTCGTTAATATTTAAATAAAGCTTCTAGACCAGACAAGTAATAATGAGATAGAGACGCAACATATGACGACGCCAGTTCACGACGCACCGGCTTATCCATCTTCCTTACCAAGCGAGGTGACATTCAACATTCTTCCTCACCAAGTCATGTGGCATGTACACTCCTCATCACCAAGCTACATGGCATTTATTCGTCTCTCTCACCAAGCTACGTGACACTTACACTTTCCTCCTCACTTTCTCTTTTGCTTCTCTGTTTCTCACACATACACGCGGAGAAATCACATTTCCTTTTCATCGTAACAATTACAAACAAGGAACTTAAAAACTCGTACATGCTGAGAAAAAATTAGTTGTAAAAACAAGAAAATAAGAATAGTTTTTTTTTTTTATATTTAAAAACCTTTTTCTTTTTTTACTTGGTTGTGGATTGTTGAAATCGGCAATACTTACTTTAACTAGTAATATTGTATTTGTACAGAGTTATGCCATTTTAAGGTTTGTATTTCAAAACAGACGTTTATTTTCTTTTAATCTAAGCAGAAATTATTCCTAAACAAACTCAGATATTGTACTTCATTTCAAAGTCAGGAACTTTCAATTTTAGTGTCTACTTCATACCAGTGCCCAAGTCGAAGCACTCGAAATCTTCTTTCTTCAAGTACTTCTTTCCAGTTTCAATGTTAACCTCTCCTTTGATAGTATGTCATGTCAAATTCTGTCCGAAGCTCTGGGATGTGAAGTTATTTCTTCTTTTATGTGTCGTACCCCTTCAGGGCGTCGACAATTATGACCCACCTCGGATTCCTGTGCCTTGTAGCTGTTAATAAATGTTGTTTTGTTAATTCTCCCAAAACCTGCTCTCCGTTTGTTCAAGCCCATCAAGTATATCACGTGCTGTTTCCTCTGTCCCTCTTTTCCTGTGAGTATCTGATTCTCCAAGCTTTCTCTACTCATGACGTGACACAGAAACGTCAACTGCTTTTCCTAATGTTAAGTATGTTTTCTTTTTTTACAAAACCTCGTTGCTGCTCACATGTTCGGCCCATGGTACCCTCAGCATCCTTCTGTAGAACCAAACTTCTGTTACTTCGAGTCTCTCTTTCATCTTTGAGGAGATGTTTCAGAACACTTATTTAAATACAGACTGTTGTCTCCATCTTTGTTGTTATCACATTTCGGTCGTTGTGTTATTTGGTCTTTTTCAGATATCTGTCAACCTGGGTAATATTCCGTAAATTGCGGCGAACTCAATTTATTAACGTCAATTATGACAGAGTAGATGTTCTCGTCCCGGTTTCCGTCTTGTTTGGATATTTCGCCTACGTAATTAGATATCAGCTCGGAACCAGAAATTAAACTCGTTCAATTCGCGCAAATATCCTTGGGAAAGATATTAATCCGTTTCTTCTCCCTGCAGGTATGGGCTAAATAGCAGGCTAGATTGGGATCTATAGACTGTTTCCATTCGATCTTTTTCTTTACTACTTGGCCTAGGGATTGAATTCTTACTACATCATCAAAACTATGACCCAACGATTTAATCCGCTAGGCTACTGACCTGGGATACTTTAAAATTATTCAAAATTTTGGCAGAAATTTTCAACGGGTATTATTGGTAAATAATCATCTTTTTCAGATAAGCAGAAATGAGGAATTGCTAAAAATATTTTGGCTTAACCAAGAAGGAAAACCTCGATATTTGTTATTTGGTTAGGTTTTAGGATACACTTTTCAGCGATGCGTTTATGCATATGTATGTGTGAGTGTGTGCGCGCGCGCGCGTGCGTGTATGTGTGTGTGTGTGTGCGTGTGTGGATACATAATTTTGTGCATTCACTCTAGGCGAGACAACTTTCATTATCAAACCGAAGTAGTCTTTTCGTTGTCATTCTCCGTCAACGTTCACACAGGTAAACTCACAGTGTTGTTATTTAAATCGACATTAAGTGTTCAGAAATGCAGTAAGTTTAGAGATTTTCCACCTGCTCCGTGCCCGAGCAACAACGATCAAAAAATGAAACTAAAAAATTATGATAGAATACCCATAACAATACATAAACCAATATATAAAACAATGGCAGCTGATCCACTTCCGGTATAAGCCTGCATTTCATACTGAGAAAAACAGCAACACATACACATATATCGGAAGAGAGAAAGAGGAGGGTGGCATGCTTAAAAAACGCATAGAAATAAGAAATTGTTCCAGGAAAAGACCACATTCAAGTCAGTAAATCAAACACGCACAATTACAGTCATATATATATATATATATATATATATATATATATATATATATATATATATATAGTCATCCGCAGAAAGATCTATTTCGCTGTATCACAGCTCATCAGTACGGTTAGACTCCGATTGCTTTTAACCCAGAAAGGAAGAGAGAGAGAGAGAAAGAGAGAGAGAGAGAGAGAGAGAGAGAGACAGACAGACAGACAGACAGAGAGAGAGAGAGATAGGAATAAGCGTAAATTACATGATATTTTTACTAAAAACTAAAAAACAACCAGTTTCGTCACAGGGCTTATCAAGTTTATTTCTGGGAATGGTAAGCATGTATATTAAAAGATGATAATGGGGAGGAGAGAACAATGCAAGGAGAACTAGAATCCACTGACATTCAAACTCAGCAAACAACCTCTGTTTGCAGAGAGAAGGCTAGCGGGATTTGATGTACAAAGACTCTAGCAGCTTTAGATGAGATAAAGAGTGAGACCGTGATAGAATAGTTAAACGGTCTACACTCAGTCCACACACACAATTCCTGCTATTAATAACATGTTGTGTAATGAACGATCCGGATGTATTAACAAGTTGGCTACTACTAGCGGTAGGATTCAAAATTCTAGGAGGCATATGTTGTTTAATTCTAAAATCCAACCGTTGAGACATCCTCCCTATGTAGTTGTGTCCACAACTACATTCAAATTTGTAAATTACAGAATTAACATGATGAGGGGAGAGGGCATCCCTATGGACGGAAGAAAGAATTGATTAAGTACTAAATATTACTCGAACATTAGCAGTAAAAACATTTGCTAATAGACAGCAAAATCCGCCTAATTAAAGTCTCACACTCTGAACCAATAAAGAGAAGACGCAAATAAACTGGACATTTTAACAACATGCGGCTTAACTCTGTGAAAATTATTGATGACATTACGAATAACAGAATCCAAAACGGCCAAAGGATTTTTTAGAAAGTGTCATCCTAACAATATCCGTTTCACCGCAGAGGAAGGAATTGTAAGAGATCTTAAGAGCTCTGTAAGTCAAAGTCTTAATTAAATTAATTTTACGTTGTTGGGGACAAAAGGAGTCCCAATGTGTATATAGTCCCGAGAAAGTCAGTTAAGTCAGTTAAGTGCCATACGTAATACACGCTTGGGCGATCATGTCTCGAAAGAGACTGGGCAGAAGGTTGCCATTGCTTTTTGCGGTAGACTGGTTGCCAGCCAAGGCTATAGAACCCAATCTGTCCTGTTATTTAACCCATAAGTGAAAGGAATAGACGGATTAATACCTTTCCCAAGGGTATTTGCGCGTAAGTGAATGCAAGGAATTCAACTGGAATTCAAACTCGGCTCCCCGATTTCTCGTTCCGAGCCGATATCCACTGCACCACAACGCACATCCCCCGAGAAAGTAGCCTTCCTAAATACAGCAGTCAAAAATTCGTCACCGTTCCTATGGACAGGAACATCTAAAAAGGAAAGGCAACAATCAGACTCCTTTTCTACAGTAAACTTAAGCGAAGAATGGAGAGAGTTTAATGATGTGGGAAATAAATCAGCTTCACCCTCGTTATTAAAGAGGCAAAAAGTATCATCCACATAACGATGATGCATCAGAGGACAACCAATTCGAGAAAATGGTAAAGCCTCGTGAAAACCGATAAAAAGGGGGGGGAGCCCCCAAAGCGAAACTATCGCTACACTGTCAATCTGCCGATGAATAATATAATTAAAACTGAATTCGACATATGAGGTGGCAAGTTACAGGGTTATGGTATCACTGGACGCTTGCTTGATCTGATCCAGTCTTATCTATCTAACCGCATAATGAAAGTCATCTTGAATGGGCATGCCTCCACATCCTACTGCACGAACGCTGGTGTCCCTCAGAGCTCTATCCTAGACATGCCGCTCTTTTGATCTTTATAAATGATCTCTCTAACGTGATCAAATCCCAAGTAGGCATCTACACAGCTGACACCACAATTTACTTCCGCATTAGTAAGAAATCTGGCGAGGCGGACAAACGTAACCTCGCTGCTAATCTCGAGAAGGACCTTCACTCTGTGGTAGACTTGGGTAAGAAATGTCCTGTAAATTTCAATGCTTCTTAAAGGAAGCTGCTATCTGTCAATCTCTCCTCCCCCCCATAAGCATGGACCAAGCGAGTCTCACTGAAAGCAATATACTACGCCTCATCGGCTTCACCCTATTTTCTGACCTCAAGTGGAATCATTACATTGAATCAATAGCTAAATCTACTGCTAGGAAGGTTGGGTCACTGTGTCGAGCCAGAAAGATTTTTCCGCCTGAATCCATTTTGCACATATACAAATCAACCATCCGACTGTGCATAGAATACTGTTGTCATATCTGGTCAGACACCCCTGCTGTTCCTCTCAGGGTTCTCGACGGGCTCCAAAGTAATGTGATCGATCCAGACCTGGCAGTTCGACTCCAGCCACTTTCTCACTGGTGGGATGCGGCTTCCCTCTATTTCTTCTACAAATATTTTCATGGCTTCTGCTCCGACGAACTTAGCTCACTGGTGTCCTCTCCACAAGAATTTACTCGAGCAACCAGACTGGCAACAAGGTCCCATCCTTTAACAGTAAAACCTAATAAATGCTGCCTACAATTCTTCTCCTGCATCTTCTTTTCTCGCACTTCTCGCCTGCGGAACTCCCTTCCGTATACTTGCTTTCCAAGAATTTAAATGCAATGTCAATTCCCATCTTTTATCCACGTGACTCCAATCCTTCCCTCGTCCTTTGTACATCACCCAGTGTATCTTATTCTTTCCCTTTCTCTTTACCTTCGCAAATGTCTTCACACCTGTGTTCCCATCCTCTCTTGCTCTTTCTCTGACACCCCTAGTAACTGGTTCTTTCTCTTCTCTCTCCTCCTGCCTGAACGTTTACTTTCTTATATAGCCCCCAGTGCATCAGTGGCGGGACCGCCTTGCTTTGGGTGAAACGATTAAAAAATGTTATGTATACGATAGTGGTGTAGTATGAAAATGAAGACGTTGCTTGGGTTTTCCCCCTTCTCTTCAAAAAAATGCCCCACTAACTTTCAGAGTTCCATAATCGCCACTGACAATTACATCTCATTTTAACAGATATATTTACCAAAATTACACAATTGGCTTCAACCACAGTCTCAAGACGACTTTGGAATCTCCTGCGTCTCTTCTGGATGATGTCTAGTTGGTGAATGCTGCCATAGTCCTTGTCTTTAGTTCTTCTTTGGTGTTAA
>JBBBDQ010000154.1:4222500-4272500 GCA_037127315.1 Ascarosepion bandense
ATCTATGGTTTTTAAGGCATACTAGTATATTTCTGTATGCGTAAGTAACATTATTATGGAACACAATCTAATTAATACCCCCCCCATATATATATATATATATATATATATATATATATATATATATATATATATATATATAATATTTTACGTTATTCGGACTGTTGCTCTCATATTTATTGTCATATTTACATCATTTCTGTCGTTGTACGCTCCAGCCTTCTTCATGATGTACGTCAGAATTCAGAATTCCCTGTATGTCATCCACTGGCGTAGATTGTTCTAGTTCCACCATGCCTTTTATGGATATCTCAGTTCTCAAATTTAGTGTTTCTGACAATTCCCGCGTTGAGTAATGCATGTTAATCTCAATCAATGTCTTCATTTGGTCGTCATTTATTGTGGGGAAGGGTCTACCTGGGCTTCCTTCGTAAATAACGCTAAAATCACCAACTTAACAAACGATTTTCATACAGTTCTGTCCTCTCAGCTAATGCACCTTCACCGTATACCACACACATCAGTTTGTTACTTGCGATATATTTTTTGCCTCTAATCGCCTTGTAATCATCCATTTTCATAGAGATGCAAAATAGTTTGAAGTGTGTTCTAATCGGAAATGTAAGCATTTCTTCAATACACATCTTATACATCATTTTATTACATTATTCATCTACATATATAATGAATATTTACAATGAAATTGAATTATATATATATATTAATCATTTTACCCCAAGCAAGGCATTTCACTGCCACTGTTGCGCAGGGGGGGGGGGTTGCATAGGGGAACGTGTTGAGAAAGAGTGGTTAGGGGTTTACATAGGGGAAAGTGATAGGAAATGTCAGAAGGAGATGGTAGACGGGTAAGGATACCGAGGATGAGGGTTGCGTGGATGGGAAAAGTGTTTGAGAGAATGGGTGCGAGTTGGTGTGTTAGGAGGTGTCTATTGACCTTACATTTAAACTCCTGAAGATTGTAGCTGTCGGGGAAGCAAGTATATGGAAGGGAATTCCACAGGCGGGAAGTGCGAGAAAAGAAGCTGTTGGAGTAGAAATTGCGGTTACATTTTATCTGTTTCACTGTAAAAGGGTAGGACCTAGTTGGTAATCTAGTATCTCGTGCAAATTCATATCTAGAGGGCACCAGTTATTTAAGTTCATCAGAGCAGAAGCCGTGAAAGTAGATATAGAAGAAGCCGTGAAAGTAGATATAGAAGAGGCACAGGGAAGCTACGTCACGCCGGTGTGAGAGTGACTGTAGCCGGTCTGCCAAATCGGTATCGATCACATTACAGACTCTCCGTTGTATTTTGTCAAGAACCCCGAGGAGGATAGCAGGGGCACCTGACCAGATGTGGCAGCAGTATTCAATACACGGGCGGATGGGTGATTTATAGATGTGCAGGATAGATTAGGGCGGGAAAAACCTTCCGGGCCCTGCACAGAGAGCCGACTTTCATAGCAGCAGATTTAGCAATAGATTCGATATAGTCATTCCACTTGAGGTCCGCTGAGAGTGTTAGACCTAGGAGGCGTAGTGTTTTACTCTCTGGGAAGCAAGCCTGTTCCATGCTAATGGGAGGTGATTTATCTTTACAATAGCAAATGAGCAAAAATGTCATGTGTTATGGCTTCACTCCAGCACTATCGGTTTGATAGTTTGCAAGTGGAAAAAAACAAGGCTCCACTGTTAACTCTACTCAAACTGATACCTTTGGAAATTTTGCCGTTGTGATACAAGAAAAACTGATAAAAATAAGGTAAATAAGCAGCTAAAGCAATGAGTTGGCAAAAGATTTCCAATCACCATCAAAAATGGTTACACATCCAGCCGACAGTTGATATATTCCAGCATCATGGCCTTACAATCTTATACGACACCTATAAGATCGTAGATCGCAAGTATCGCGTCTGTAGAAATCATACGATGAAAACCGTCTGATAAAGAAGCATTTATGTCAGCCAGATATCTACGGGAATAATATTTTTGGGTCTGCTAAAACGAAGATAAGGTCATTTAGCTTCACTTCACATCGTTGAGTTTAAAAGAAGAAGAAGAAGAAGAAGAAGAAGAAGAAGAAGAAGAAGATGAAAAGACGAAGAAGAAGACGACGACGATGACGAAGAAGAACAAGAAGAACAACAACGAATTCTACCAATAAAAAAACACAATCTTAACTGTGGCACATGAAGGCGATAATTTATTAATAGCAAGCTGTTCTTCAACTTATGAAACGTAACAGCTTCGTATAAAAGAATGGAGGGTGAATAGAGATATGTACCGAGCTATATGGAACAAGAAGCGATTTTAAATTGATCAAGGCTTTAAAGTGAAGTGCATTTTGATGTTTCAACAGGACAACGATGCCAAACATAACGCCAACGGCATTTAAATAATTGTTCAAATATAAGTGTTCGAGTCAGTGCCGTTGACCGGGATGTGATCAGAGCTGGATCGTGATGAAATAATACCCTAGGCTATTCCACTTATGAGACCGCTCTAAATCCCCCATTCTCACGAGTAGAGGAAAATGGAAGTGTTAATTAAACAGTTTGAGTAAAACAGATGATGTTGATGGGTATTTAAAATTCCACAGTTGACAATTCCTTATCTAAAGGACACAAGATGTTATTGTTAAATACAGTATGTAAGTGAAAAAAAAATGAATGAATGCTATTTTTTTTTTATTATAAAGAAATCAATGCTATCATCGAGTTATCGACTTAAGACAGAATTGTTATGAAATGGAATGTAAGGAAAATTACTGAAGGGTTGTCTACATTATGTGTAAGAAAAGACTATGATAGTGTCAAAAATATTATACACCTTGGCTGGAGAACCCGCTGACAAGATTTTGAGGCCCTAGGCTTCAGTCTGCTAACAGGCTATAGGTAAATCCGGTACTGAATGAACATCTCGGGCGAGAACTGAAAATCCATATTCATTCTCATTAGTATTAAAGAACTAAAGATCGGATATGAAGGACCAAAATATAACAGTTGATCGAAGCATACATCTGGAGGTTGTCGTTGCAAAGAAATGTCATTCTACAAAGTAGTGACCCCTACTGGATTCAGTTTTGTGACGATTAGTTACTGATTCACCGTTTTAGAATTATATTTAAAATTTTATATAAAATGAAATCATATTAAATATATATTTTATAAAAACATATAAAAAATAAATCGATGAGTTTGGAAGAAGAAGAAAAAGAAGTAGAAGTACAGAGAAGAAGAAGACTATGATGACGAAGAAGAAGAAGAAGAAGAAGAAGAAGAAGAACAACAACAACAACAACAACAACGGCGAATTCTCCCCATAAAAAGTCACCATCTTAGCTGTAGCACATGAAGGCGGTAATGTAATGATAGGGAAACTGTTTTTCATCTTATGAAACATAACTTCGCATAAACGAAGCGATTGCTGGAGTGACCACCTACGAAACACTAGAGTTGGGAGGCTGAAAGTAAGTAGCAAATTTTGTTTTTGTATTGATCCCTCTCTGACATAATACACACACACACACACACACACACACACACACACACACACACACACACACACACACACACACACAACTGAGATATCCAGAAAAGGCATGGTGTAACTAGAACAATCTAGGCCACTGGATCAAATACAGGGAATTCTGAATTCTGACATACATCATGAAGAAGGCCGGAGCGTACAGCGTCCAAAACGATGTGAATATGACAATAAATATAAGGCCCGCAATCCGAACAATGTCAAATATTATATATATATATATATATATGTAAAACTCATTTTATAAATGGAACTTTGTCTGTGTGTGTGTGTGTGTGTGTGTGTGTGTTAAATGTAAGTTAGACAATAAACAAGCTTTTGTTCGAGCATTCTTTACTAGCTCAGCTCAGCTCAGCTCCTAAGAAATTTGCTTCATTGTCTTGTATGAGGCAATCTTTCTCTCCAGAATATATCTTACATACATAATGCAACGTTTGTTTTGATTTTGTCAACCGCTCAAAAATACCAGGGTCAGTTCGGCAATGTCTGCGAGAAAA
The DNA here is from genome assembly GCA_037127315.1 of Ascarosepion bandense. Lineage (NCBI taxonomy): Eukaryota > Metazoa > Mollusca > Cephalopoda > Sepiida > Sepiidae > Ascarosepion > Ascarosepion bandense. The sequence continues at coordinate 4,226,545 of JBBBDQ010000154.1, forward strand.
AAAAACGCCATGATGAAATTCACTCCGCCAGAAATTTGAAAATGTCATACTGTACTGCTTTGCATTCGTGCAGAAAATTCCAATACTAACATTTTACCGCCTTTGGGTATCAATCTGAGAACAGTGCAGAGGATTCAGAAAGAGTTGAATGAGTCTAATGATGATTACGATGGTATTTGGAGTGAACAATATTGATGCCGACATTATACCTGTATTCATCTCCCCATAAGGCATTAGACTCAACACGGGGGCCTACACCTTGTCTTGAGGACGTAATACTGCCCTGGGTCAAGAGGTTGGCTGCTGGAAGAGCCTATATCAGACAACAGGACTCTGTACCGTGTTATACAAGCAGAGGAACCCAGTCATGGCTGTCAGGCAATTTCTATGATCGCATCAACCCTTACATTTGGCCATCTATCCGCCCCTAGACTTGCAACATGCTTGATTATTGTGTGGTGAGCAGTTGAGAGAGAGACTAACGAAAGGATTATGGCAGCATTCACCTACTTATACAAGGAGACCGCCCAGAAGAGATGCAGGAGAATTCGTCTGGAGGCGGTGGTTGAAGCCAATGGCGATTTTACTGGATAAATTTACTCTTTAGTATTTCTGAATATTTATGTGTAATTTTAGTAAATATATCTGTTAAAATGAGATGCCACTGTTACTTTCATTTCTACTTAATTTAGATGACAATTTATCCATCGCACCATTTACCTTAACTACTCACCTTTTACCATTAGAATTGAAACAATATTTGTCAGCGTGGGTTCGATGATGTTCTGGAAGAACTATCTTAAAATTTGAATTTATGCTTTTGTTATGTTCTCCCGAAATGTTTCTAGATTGTTTGACTGTACATCCAGGATTCGAATCTTCATTTGCCACCACTTTCCAATTGTGCTGTACGGGATTGAGATCCGGTGACTCTTTTACACAGAAACCTCATTGATGTGTATCATGAACCAATGTATTATTATTTTTTATTTGTCGGAAGGCGCGTTGTTTTAATAAAAGTGAAAACCAGGAGGGTCGGAACGCCGTAGTCATAAATTAAGACACGTGGCCAGCTAAAAGGCCAAGATAGGCTGCAGCATTTGAATCGTTACTTATTGGCGCCAAGAGGCGCAGTTCATGCCAACCAAATATTCCCCGTACCATTACACTACCACCAACAGACTAAACCTTTCATACAAAATAGGATGAAGCTAGACTTTAATGGGGTTTTTTTGCGTCAAATTCTATCCGAATATTTCAGCAGAAATGGAGACTCATCAAATCAGGCAACACTTTTCTAATCTTCTATTGCTCAATTCCTGAGACCTTTAGCGAATTCTACCGTCAGTTTCTTGTTCTCATCTGACATCAGTACCAACCGCCGTGGTCTTCTGCTACTGTAACCCATCCACGTCAAGGATAAACGTATTGTACGTTCAAAAATGCTCTTCTGTATATCTCATTTGAAAAGTGTGATTCTTTGAGCTACTATTGCCTTTCTACCAGCTTGAACAAGTTTGGCCATTAAACAATAACCTACACTAGCGAGCATAAAGATAAGAACGATGTGAAGAAAATGACTAAATATGAAACAGCTTTTTATTTTAAAGCTTCAAAGAACATTTTTCAAGGAAAAAAAGAATATAAAAGTAAATTATATAATTCTAAAATATAAAGTTCAATAAACTTATTTTGATAAAGTTATAAGAATAATTATATAACATATAAAAATTAGATGATCAAAAACATCAGAACGATTAAATAAATCCATAAAATTTAATAATTATTCTGCATTATTGAAAAATTTTTATATTTCGAGTATTTTACTAAATTACACCGGCTCTTTACTAGGTCTTTACTGGGGTCTTGCATTGTGAAGATGGCGAAAAAATCTGTGACGTCATTGGAACTTAGAAAGCTGATAGTCAAGTACGTAATGAAGATAAACTTTCGATTGAGGATATTTCAAAGAGTGAGGAAATCTAAAAATGTCATTCATAGTATTTTAACAAAATTCGAGGAAACTGGGTCATGTGAAGCAAAGAAATCACCTGGTAGGCCTAGGAAAACTACTGCACGGGAAAACAGATGGATTGGTTAAGAATAAAAAAGAGCTAATGCTAACCTTGGTATTAAATTATCAAGGTACTCTATTTCCCGAAGACTTAATGAAATAAATCTGAACAGTCGAGTAGCCGCTACACAGCCTTACATTTCTAAAAAGAATCAAATGAGCCGATTGAAATTTGTCACTGAACACCTCATATGAACAGAAGAACAGTGAAATTGTGTTTGTTTCAGCGATGAGTCGAAGTTTAACCTGTTCGGTTGCGACGGGAGAAGGTTCATTCGACGCAGTCCTAAGGAACGATATTTGCCTCAGTGCAGTAAAAGTAGCGTTGAATTTGGAGGAGGAAGTGTGATGGCGTTTGGCATGACTTCAGTTGTTGGTACGAGACTTCTTATTAATTTAATTTTTTAAAATCTTTTTCTGACCATTCACTACACATGCTAGAGATGGTCGTGCCGAAAAATATTTGTCGATATGAGTTTTTTGAAAGTTACTTCATTTTCTTTCTCATACTAATGCAAGAAATGAAACTCAATACGTTATCATGATCATATTTAAAATGCCTGTGTCCATGAAACCGTTGCCGTAACATTTGTTGATTAACAATTAGTATAAAGAAATACTTGTTGAATAGCATTTGCTAATTACGTGGCCAGTGAATATATATATATATATATATATATATATATATATATATATATATATATATATATATATATAGCCATATGCTTGAATCCTATTTTCAAGTAATTAAAAACCTATCATAGTGTACCACATGAAGTTAGAATAAACTTGAATATATATAGCTGCATTAATCAGTTTTTTGTGAGTGATAAACATACTGACAAATCAAATGGTATTATTCAGAAAAGTCTTTTTTTGATGAATGTCTACAATTCATTGAAATCATTCATGTCGTACAGAGATTTCAAAATAAACGCTTTTCTTTCTCTGTTTCATAGACGTAAATATTCTAATCCAAATTCTAAATCAGAATTATCATTGTGACTATAGAGGTCTTTAATAGAGCTTCTACATGCTGTAATCTGATGAGTGAACTGGAATTTAAAGAATTGGGAAGTAACAATGGTTGAGCAGGTCATTGAAAAAACAGAGCATTGTTTATAATTCTTACGCGATTTTTGATATAAACACAGGTGTGTGAAGGCATTCTTTTGTCTACATTGGTTGCATCTGTATACAGAAAAATAATATATATGTCCAGATTGATTGAAAAGTAACCCCCTATTTTATATATTAGTGGCCAGCCGGGAGTCCTGACTTAACACCCAGTGACTTTTTTTCTTTGGAGTTGGTTAAAGAAGTAAGCCTGCTATACAAAACGAAAACTTTGGAAGAACTTCAAAAAATAAGGCATGACGTTATGTCTTCCATACCACAAACGTTTCTGGTGAAATCAGTTGACGCGATTCCTGAGCGGCTAGAAAAGCTAGCAGCGAAATCTGGTGCTCAAATCAAATTTTAAATAAAACCTCACGTTAAACGCTTTTCTCTCATATCCATTACTTGGAAAAATTATAGTTAATAAATAAATTATATGTATTTTAAAATGGAGAATTACTTTTCATGTATATCTACCTGAGTGTATACTATCTTTATTATTCTTTTGTCATTATTTCTAAGCATATTGAAGATCTATATAAAAAATTATTTATATAATGAATTTATCTATATCATGTTCTTTTTTTATGTGCCGTGTCCTTTCAGGATGCGGCGATACACATATTTGAGTAGAAGCCCCGTTTATTTATTAAACAGTATACTTATTCATTTTTGTCCACCGGTCTGAATATTCGAGAAATCTTATTAAAGAAAAAATAGGGGCCTTTGGCAGGATTCGAACAAGTGTCCAACAAGGGTTGGAGCAACCTTCGTTAGATACGTGCATTAGATCTCTCGGTCACAAAGTATGGCGATGGTCAAACAAAGTTGAAAGTTTGCTCAAAGTTTATTCAACTTTTTTGGATCATCGTCGGACTTCGTGGCCGAGAGACCTAAAACACATCGGATCTAACAACAGTTTTTCCTACCCACGAAGACCCAGTTTTGAATAATGAAGAAGAAAACTTATTTTTTCTTTAAAGAGATTTCCCGAATATTCAAACCGGTAGACAAATATAACTAATAAACTGCTTAATAAATAAACAGGGTGTCTACTTCAATTTGAGTATCCTCTAAAAATAATGTTTAAAGCCCCATTACTTCTTTAGAAATTAAAAATATGTATGTATTAAATTTATACATATAACTTTACATATTTGTATATTCATATGCATATGTATATATTTCTATATGTATAAAATATGTACACACATATTTGAGGCCTCAAAATAAAGTTTAAAATCACCTCTGTCCTAACACTTTTGCACACTACCGGTAGTATGCAAAAGTATTAGGACAGGGGTGATTTTCCTAAAAATCTCATTGAAATTCAAATACAGGGTGAAAAGGCAAGTAAATTATTAATAAATATTATTTAAAACTAGGTGTAAAAAATGTATTAAAAAGAAACTATATTTAAATTTTCCTATTTCCTATTAAACAAGTTATTTTGAAACTACTCATTATTCTATTATCCTTGGATATGACTGACTTTTTCTTATTCCTCAAATTGATAAATCTAATGTTACTTCGCAAGACACACTTTGGGAACAAATACAAGCTGTTTGGCAGGTGATACTATCAAATATATTGAAGAAGCTTGTGATGTCAATGCCTGACAGAATGAAGGCTGTGATCAAAGCAAAGGCTATTATACTAAATATTTAATTTATTTTGTAACAAGTATTTTTTTCTTGTTATATCATTTGTTGAGTAAATCAAATAAAATTACTTTAATTAAATTGTTTATTTTCTGTTAATATGCTTCATAAAAGATAAAAAAGTTATTGTCCTAATACTTTTGCACAGTACTGTATATAACAATTTTTTTATCTGTAGTCATCGGATCTGATCAGATAATTTTTTTATTGTCTTTCTTATTCGCCAATAACCCAACGCATTTACCTAACACATATTTTTGCCTGTCATTTTGGCTTGAAGAAGCCGAACCCAACATACGTCAGGGGAAGGCGTCATATAAAACTTTTCGACTTTGTCTTATTATCTCTGCATAATCTATCAGTTCCTGTAAGCTTAGAAGTGCCGGTAGGGTGATAGATAATGGTTCAAAATTATTCCTTGGATAGCCGATTTCAAATTCCCGTTAAATTCGACCTCAGTAGATACACAAAGATAGAAAAAGATAGAAAAAGGCGTAAGACAAGGATGTGTCTTTTCACCGGATTTGTTCAACCTATACAGCGAGAATATTTTGAGGACCCTAGATGACACACCAGGATTTATTATTGGAGGCCACAACCTGAACAACATAAGATACGCGGACGATACAGTACTGATTGCGGACACGGAAAGGAAACTGCAAGATCTCATACAGAAAGTAGCAGTGGAGAGTGACAAGAAGGGACTACAAATAAACTTTAAGAAAACTGAGTGCATGGTCATCAGCAAAAGATACAACCCAAAATGCCAAATACAGGTGGGGGATAACAGAATCAAACAAGTCCAAGAATTTAAGTACCTAGGAAGTGTTCTAACAGGAGATGGAAAGTGCGACACGGAGATCCGAAGGCGAATTGGCATGGCAAAGGACGCGTTCCAGAAGATGAGCAAAATACTAACACACAGGAAGATCTCAATAGAAACGAAGAAAAGAGTGCTAGACTGCTACGTGATGTCAGTTCTTCAGTACGGCTGTGAATGCTGGACAATATCATCGAAAATGAGGAAAAAACTGGAAGCGGCCGAAATGTGGTTCTACAGAAGGATGCTACGGATATCGTGGACTGAGCATACAAGCAACGACGAAGTGTTAGAAAGAATGGCAACAAAAAGGAAATTGATGCTGAGCATCAGGAAGAGACAACTGAAGTTCCTGGGACATGCAATGAGGAAGGAGAGCCTGGAGAACCTGATACTGACTGGTCAGATAGAAGGAAGGAGAGACAGAGGAAGGCAGCGGATAACGTATCTGCAGAGTCTGACCAGGTGGATGACGGAACGGGGGATGCCAGGAGCAACAGGAGCAAACATACTAAGAGCCACAAGGGATAGGGAGACGTGGAGATCCATGATCGCCTACGTCCTGAAGGGACAGGGCACATAGAAGAAGAAGAAGAACTTACGTGCAAATACCAATGACAAATATGAATCTGTGGGTTAATTAGTAAGGTTTGCATCGCTAAAACATTATTATCTTCCCAAAAAGTTTCACAATCTAAAAATATTTTCTGGCTTTAAATAACTTGCAAATGGTTGATAAACAGTAGAAAAGGACTCGATTTATATGAGTGCATGTTCAGTTATGCAATAGTCCATTATTAATACGATACTGTAGACAACTATTTTAATTGTCTTTTACTTAAAGAGAATGCATGTCTATGACCATTGATGAAATATTTCACGGTTTATTTTTTTCAGTCATACTTCCGACCGTTATCATGATTAGAAGAAAAGTATAGGTCTCTTTTTATCTTCTAAATACTTATATACTTACTATATAATTATCTCTACACGCATACCTATATGTAGATAGCTACTTTAGAACAGTAAGTCAATGTTTATTCTCACAACATTCCATCACTTAGTCTGATTTCTGATAATTGCACCAGTATCGTGGTCTTGTACCGTCTGATAGTTAATTGCCATGTTATACATGCTTGGGAGACCATGTCTCTTTCTGACTAGGCAGAAGATTGTCCCGCAATAGGTTGCTATTACTTTCTGCGGTAGACTGCCAACCAAGGCTACAGAACCCAATCTGTCCGGCTATTCAATTCTTTTATCTGGATCTGTCAGCCCAATCTTGCCTTGTCTTGTCTCTTTCGATTCTTGACTGACTAGGCAGAAGATTTTCTCGCAGTAGGTAGACTGGTTGCCAATCAAGGCTATAGAACCCAGTTTGTTCTGCTATTCAACCCATACCTGGAGGGAAAAGAGATGGATAATAACTTTCCTAAGGGTATTTGTGCATAAGTAGGTGAAACGAATTCGACTGGAATTTGAACTCGGCTTTATAATTTTTCATTCCGAGCCGATATATGCTAAATATATATACGTATTTGCAATTAATTTCTCATTATACACTAGTGTAGAAAATTCTATTTTAAACTACGTGGCCAACTTAAGTGACCTTATGTCAGACTAAAGTAAGCTTTGTCAATATCTGAATGTGTGTGGGTGTGTGTGTGGGTGTAACTTCCGATGCTCTTAAAGAATCAGTAACGCAACAATTCTTCATTTTCTTTTTAAAAAGAATAATCTGAAAAAAAGAAATCTAATCCATTTTATTTTTTCGACATTTTTCAATGATTCTTAAACTAATCACCCTAACATTTGAAGCAATCAAAGCAGGGACTTTTCTTTTTCTTTTTTTACCAAAAGGAAAATAATTTCCGGGGAATAAATAAAACAGATTCGAGACACAAATTCTCGTCTGTTTCTTGCACTTTTTATCCTCGCCAAAAAGAGAAGAAGAAAAATGAATCTAAGCATAGAAGTCGAAAGATTTTTTTTGGTGGTGGTGGGGGGTTATTTTTGTCTGACATAAAGGTTTCTTAATCAGCAGTTTGAGGTGAAAAAATACTTTTACAAGAGCTTAAACACTGATAGACAACAATAAACAATATTTGTTATATTTTAGTTCCAACAAAAGCAAGTTAAACATTTTTCTGTTTATCTATCTACATCTTATTATTCTCTCTCAGTCTATCTGATTCTCTATCAACATCGATATATTTATCGCGAGTGCCTTTTTCTAAAGATCAGCCTTGAAGAAAAAGAGCGTTTTGTGTTTGCTGAAATAGAAAAGGTTTTGCTTTGTTAAAATAAAAAAAAACAATATGCTGTTAAATACATGTCTAGTGTGCAGATTGAGAATTATTTTGTTGGTAAATAAGGAAACATTAATTAATGGAAACAAAAAAAAGAAAGATAGTAAAGCAAGAAAAGAATAAAAAAAATTGCAACATTTCTCGTGGCTCTTTTTCGCCTATTTTATTGTCATTTTTTTTTATTTTTTAGTTTCCTTTTTTATTTGTCTCGCTTCAAGATTTCTCTTTTCATTCCTGTTATTTTTCTTTTATGATTTGTTCTGCTAGATGTTCACATTTTCATTCTATTTGTGAACTTTATTCATTTCTTTCTACTTTTTACTGTTGTTGTTGTTGTTCTATTCTGTTGCTATTCTAGGAACTACTTACATGTGTTAAACAAATAAATTGTTGATCGAAAAATAAAATGTTTGATCCTACGTATTTAGCCATCTGCTAAAGGAAGTGACCTGACCAATGGTTTAGATCTGTTTTGTTCTGTTAAATTTGAATTGAATAAGAAGAATGTTTTTAGACAGTTATTCTCAGCATGCGTGTAAATAGGGATTAGCAAAAATAAATGCAAAATAACTTAAACAAATACAAATAGACACATAAACAGGATAGAACATGCAATCTATTTTAACCTACGCAACAAGCAAACTAAACATTTATACCATATCTCGTCATCATGTTAATACACACACTGAAAATCACATTGACAGAACGAGTAAGCAACGAAGTCTGAAAGAAAATGGTAACATAAAGAACATTTATACTCAAAATCAGGAAAAGACAGTTGAAATTCGTATTTTTCGCAGTAGTAGTTTTTTTTTTTTCCTAAGTACTTTCGACCATTTCTTATATCATCTTCAGGGGTAAATTACAATGGCAAACTTATTGTTGTGATAAAATTTGCATTCTGTTGTGATAGTTATTTCAAAAACAATAAGTTACAATAAATTTGTCTTTCTAATTTACCCATGAAGATCATCTTGGAAAAGTCGAAAGTACTTAGGTTACAAAAAACTTGATAAATATATATATAATAAATAATTAAATGACCAGATGTAACAAGTTTTAGTTTAAAAAAATAAAAAGATCTGTAGTGGACTGGACAAATTGGGTACCAATATGTAGTAGACTGACCGTCGGGGTAGTAATTTTAACAGTGAAAAGTAGGTTGGTTGTTCAAGCCACTACATTTATAAATAAAATAACTCAAAGCACAATGTAACGAAAATAACAACTTTGTATTAAGCAAGGTTACAAGATTGATTAATTCGTGAATGCAAGATGTCGTGAAGGAAGTTCTTTCTTAGATATTAAAGAAATTGTCTCGATATTCATGCTAGAAGAGTTCCTGAAAAGGAAATAATATTTTTGTACTGAATAGTGGTGAATATAATTATACATGTATTGAAATGTACTTATAAGAAAGAGAGAAACATTTTTGTAGCTAATTGCTGAATGCGATTAGCACAGTATGTGAGTTGGAAGGAACGAACGGCATTCGGACTATATGCTCCGAAAAACAACCTCCAACTGGCTAAGTACGTGTGGAAATCAGTTTATATATTTCTTAATAAACGCGGGAAGAAAGAAAGTTTCACGTACGGTTCTCACGTAAGTGTGTGTGGGTATATGTATATATGAACGTGTGTGCATGGCGATATGTATGTAGGTATGTGCGTACATGTAGAAGTGATTCTACAGAGTACAGATCTAACAAGTTTTATTTAAAAAGAAAAAAAAACGTCGGACGGTTTTACTGATAGAATCAAAATCCATACAAAAATAATGAGAAAAATACACCAAACACCGGTGTTATTTTACATCAGTGAATCTCTACTTTTTTTTACCCTTTAACACCCTTTCTACTTAATTTTTTTGGATGAACGCCTATAGCCATTAAACCAGTGGTTCTCAACCGGAGTTCACATGCACCCTTCTGTTTGTTTTTGTCACTGACCGATGGGTGAAATGCTAAGTTAAAAGGAAATACAAGGGTACAAGGGAAATAAAGCCTAAGTATGAAGTAGATAGTGAGGGATAGTAAAAAAATATATAAGAAACAAAGAAATCTTAATTGTTGCAAAAGATAATTCAACTAGGTTTGACGCTTATTGTAGGAAAGGCCCTTTTGGTAATCTTAAATTTACGACACTGTAATTTGTCAAGTTTCGTGAATATTTTAACTTTTATTATTTTAATATGGCGTAAATTATTGTAGAAATTCTATTCTCAGTCATACCAACCGTTCAAAAGTAGACCCCCAATTAATTATTTTGTTTGTGGACTCCTAGCAATGTTATATGGACCCCAAAGCCCATGTGGACCCTAGTAGAGAACCACTAGTTTGCATCAAAACATTAAAAAGACAGAGATGCTAAACATTTAAATTTAGAACTTGACATTCAGTTCAGCTTATCTAAATTTTCATTCAGTTTTTTATCACACTAGTTTTATGTTCATCACTAAAATTTCTGTCCAGAATCAGAGTACATTTCTTTTCCTCACAACTTTCATTTTGATAAAATGGGGGATTGAAAACAATAAAAATAAATAAATAAAGTGATACAAACCGAATAAGATATTTCATTAATAAAACTTATTTTGTCTGAAGACATTCTCTTCCAGACAAAACATGTCACTACCCAGTTTAGTCACATTACCGTTCATTTTACATACTATTTTTCATTATATATACGGGGGTGTAGGTATTCACTAGAGTAGAATTTCACAAAACATTGTATCGAAAATCTACTGATAGGAAAGAAGGTTGGGTTATATCTTGCACATATACAGATTAACCATTCGCCCATGCATTGAATACTGTTGTCATATCTGGTCAAGCACTCCTGCTATTCATCTCGGAGTTCTCGGTAAAATCCAAGGGTGAATCTGCCATGTAATCGATTCCGACTCCAGTCACTTTTTCGCGGACGAGATGTGTCACTTCTACAAATATTTTATATCTGTCTCTTCTACAAATATTTTCCCGGCTTCTGCTCTGACGAATTTAGTTCCATGGTGCCTTCTCTACACGAATTTACTTGAGCAACTAGACTGACAACAAATTATACCATCAAAATAGTTAAATGTAACCGTCTCTTCTACTATAATAGTTTTTTTTCTCGCACTTCCTTCTTGTGGAACTCCCTTCTATAAACTTGCTTCTCTAGTAGCTACAATCTCCGATAGTTTAAATGCAACGTCACTTGCTACCTCTTATCTCCTTGACACCCATCCTTCTTTTATCCTTTCCCCGACACCCCGCTGTGTCCTTTTTGACTCGACTTTCACGTGACTTTCTCTGTCCCATTCTCTGACACACCTTGTAACCTGTTCCTCTTTCTGTTTATGTAACCTTTCGCTCACCTCTTATGTATCCCCCTGCGCACCAGTGGCAGTACTGCCTTGCTTGAGGTGAAACGAAAATAAAAAATCTCAGCTTCATTCTTAGTGTCCTGGATGCCATATAAGCCACCCCCAACAATACCTGTTTTAATACCCGTTTGTCCGTGGTGCCTATTTTTTCCTAATATTTTACAGGTACAATGCCCTTTCAATATTTTTATAAGTGCAATAGCATTTCAATATTAGCATACATTTATAGCCATGTTAATTGTAATCTTGGTAGGGAATATTATTTAAGGTATAGAAATTACTGCATCTTACTTGCCATGTTTAAAATAACAGATTATCTTTACATTCTATTGTTAGATGATTACACTACATAGATATCTGCAATAAGTAAGCTCAGTGCATTAGACTGTTATGGTGACAGAGAAATGTATTACGAAATATATACACACACACACACACATACATACATACACATATATATATATATAGGGTGTATTTAAGATACTTTTACAAATTTTAGGGGTGAGTTACTCACATCAAAACAAGGTAAAATGTCCACCTCAACGCAACAACTCATAAAAATGTTCAAAATATTTTCTGTTTTCTTCTAAACACGCATGCACCCGTCGGATCACTGAGTTGCAAACCCCTTCAAAGATACTTACAAAATGTCGAATGGTTTCGCAAGTCCCCATGACACGTTGATGAAGTGTCTCTGCATGGTTAGTATCTACTGTATAGACCAATTGTTTGAGGTGCCCTCACGGGGAAAAATGTAATTGACTATAGTCGGGGGAACGTGCAGACCATGGAACCGGTTATCCTCTACCTATCCATCTTTCATGGTAGATGTCAGTTATTGCATCGCAAACAATGTGACTGAAATGTGCTGGAGCTTCGTTATTCATGAACCACATGCGTAGCATAGGTATATCCTTTAACAGGTTTGGAAGTGTTGAAAAAAGTCCTTATAGACAACTCCTGTAAGACGTGCTGGGAGGACATATGAACCTACAAGGCAGTCACTTACAATTTCACCCCACACATTAATCATAAATTGATGCTGGTATCTAGCTTGTTATTGTAGCATGGCTATTTCGATCTACCCACAAGTGTTGGTTGTGTAAAATTGTTATTCCGTCTCCCAAGTTTCGCTTCATCCGTAATTAAGACTGAAGAGACAAACAATGGATCGGTAGTTTGTGCAATAAATCATCGGCAAAAGTTCTCACGTGGTGAGTGATCAGAGGGCGAAAGACCCTGAACACGTTACGAATATGATACGAATATAGAAGCTGCTCTTGAAGTACCCTCCACGTGGTACTATGAGATGTTCAACAGACTAGGGATACATGAATCATCTTTGACAGCCTGTAGAATGTGTTTTTTGTGGTCAGGCGTACGAGCGGATTTTGATCTTCGATCCATAGTTTGTTGTTCCACGGACCTTGTCTCAGCAACACCATGATAAACAGCAGAAAAGGTTGATCTGGAAATGCAATCTGATACAACCTGCACGGCTGAAACAACAAAAATAAAAAATAAAAGTAATACAAACCAAATGAGATATGTCATGCGAATTGCATTAATAGCATTCGTGCAGCCGCATGTAAAATCCTATCTGCCTGCTCACCATATGAATATCTTGTCATTGTTAAACGGATCACTTCTCAGTTAAGTCACTTCTACGAGTGCCAAATGACAGAATAACAACAAATGTACACGAATGACAAATGCCATCTAGTCTAACCCAGCCCCATCTACCGCAAGCTTTCTGTAAACTCAAAAACGAATGATTTGCTGTGAAGGACACTCCCACATAGTCTGTAAAAGTATTTTTGCTCTATTTTGTATTTAGTCAGCAATCCCTCTTTAATACAACTTTTGTAAAACACGACTGGCAAGGTAATGCGAGTAGCTTTTTATTTACTTTTTCTAGTGTTTGTACAAGTGTTTTCTTCCGGACACAAAGTGTGCAAAAACTGTACAAAATTCTGCATATCCTGGCGCTTTCAGCTATTCTTTTAGCCATTATCAAGGACGATTTTTATTTAGTTATTTTTTAACTGAATGTGTAAGGTTTTATGTATGTGTCTGAAGTTATAGGAATCTTTTATTTTCCGAACACAATCAGCGCATTGTGGCCGTGTTCATTGTTAATGTTATCTTTTCCTTTTTCGTTATGAGAGCTTCCATTTTTTAATCTTATTTTACATGTAGATTAAGCTATTATACTTTTATTTTCTGTTAGTACGTTCCGGATGAAGTTTAGTAAATTTTCATGTGTGTTTAAATGCGTTCAAATTAAGCGATGGTCAGGTAGGTGACTCGTCTAGTCTTACTGTAGTAATAGGTGATACGTCTAGTTAGGCCTGTAGTAATATGACCAATGTAACAATTTATGAGTTTGGTTTGATCAAAATTCCTTAACGTTATCATTACTCTATATCTAATTACCAATTACAGCATCACATCAACTCATGAACTGCTTCAAATTCTAAACACTATACAACAAATCCACTCTACAAGAAATCACTTGTACGAACACAAGAAAAGTTAAATAAAATGCTTAATCGCAGTACCTTGTCAGTCGTCTTTAAGATTTAGGTACGTGTGTGGGGGGACGTGTGGGGAGTAAATTAAACTTAACAAATATTAAAATAATACATGATTTACATTCCTTAATGAGTCCTGCGTTTAACTAATAAAACCAATTTCGCCTATAGAATTGAATTTCCTTAAGTTTCCTGAATTTAAGGTGAGTGACAGATGTAAAAAACTTTTTCTAAGAATTTTTAAAAAGAAACATTTTAAAAAATAATTTTATTCATTTGTGAATAAGTCCTGAAAGATTCATTAAAATCCGACAATGATTTGATTTTCGCAAGAATTTCCAAATTAATGTGCTTGTCACAGGAAAAAAGCGAGTTATGTAATATTACGTTTTCCATTGTAAAATCTCGTAACGATTTGGCTCCCCGCTAACGAAAATAAAAACAAGATTTTTACCAAAATTTCGAACGTGTTAGAAAGGATTAGTTTTTTTTTTAAATCATTAAAAAATACCTCGATCTTTCCTATTAATAATAACATAAACATTTTGATAGAAAAAAATTCGTTTCGGACATTTTTCTTCATGCAATGCTGTTTTTTCAGTGATTTTTACATTTATATTTTAGTTATAACTGAAAGTTTATATATATATATATATATATATATATATATATATATATATATATATATATATAATGTTCAAAACTTATCAAAATTTGACTAACTCAATAAATATAACAATTTTAACAATTTTGGGGAAGGACTTCTTGGTAAAGATGAGAAAACCTTTCAGTACCCCCTCATATGCGTGTATATATATATATATATATATGTGTGTGTGTGTGTGTGTGTGTGTGTGTGTGTGAAGATAGTATCAATATCTCCTTGACTTTGAAGACTTCCTTTGGTCATTATCTCTAAGATGGAAAAGATATCCAAGTTCTGGAATTACAACCATTAAAAGCAAGAATCCTGGAACATGCTTGGTTGGATGATGATGTCAGGCAGAGTGAAAATCTGGGCTGGGAAGGATGAAGTAACAATGTCCACCAGAGGAAGTTGGGAAAAGAAAACGTTTAAGGACAAAATCAAGTCATGAGGAGGTGGAAGGAAAGATAAAAGCAGCAAAAAAAAAAAAATGGGGAAAAAACCGAATACAAGATGGGATCTACTGATCAGAAGAAAATGCTAACGCTTTGACACAGTTACACTCACTCCTGCTTCCTTAAGTCAAAAAGAAAAAAAATCATATCTCGGAGATAGAAGTCCTTATATTTGTTGTCAGTGTAGAAATCTGAGAGGGTCGTTGAATGAGGAGGTAAGTCAGGGTGTTTAAAGGGAATCAGGATAGGATATCCTGTGAAGAGAGAAGGGCTTTCAAAATGATGGGGGATGATGGTAGTACCGAATGCTTTAAGGTTATGAAGTGTTTTAGTGGATAGAGATGCTGGCACCAGATGTGTTATATCATAAGTGAAGTTGGGCCCTTTCTTGTTCGAGAGACTTTCACACTTTAAAATTAATGGGCACTTGATATGTCATTGTCTGATGAAAAAGAAAAATACATATTTAAAGAAAAATATCAGGAAAAAACAAAATAATAAAATAATATGTATTATATACTTTTCTATTTATTAATGAAATAAATTATTTCTAAAATGACAAAATAGAATTCTTACAATATTTATATATATATATATATATATATATATATATATATATTATCCCTCGCCGATAGCACGACTCGGAATTTCATGTAAAACGCAGTCTTCAAGCGCTGAGGATAAACTGACTGTTACGTAATTTAAATTTTAATAAAAATCTCTAGTTACTGGCATAGCTGTATATTACACTGGAACCGCAGTTACTTCAATTTTAAAAATCATATATGCCATTTAAAATAAATAGGTTGTGTGTGTGTGTGTGTGTGTGTGTGTGTGTGTGTGTGTGTGTGTGTGTGTGTGTGTGTAAAAAAATTATATTACATTTGTAAATATTGCTAAGTCATATAAGAAATAAAGGGAAATTACTTGTACTTTCCCCAAAAAATAATTCATAATTTACATTATAAGATTTAAGTCAAAAATTAATTATTAATTAACAATTATTGATTATTAATCACTATTAACCATTCTCTACTTAATCTGGGTCAACGTATTTAAGTAGATGTTTATTTGAATTTTCACATGTAACCATCAATTCATTCCTCTTGTTTAGTAAGATAGGATTATCTAAGTGATTTAAGATAATTAATTTCTCAGAAAGACATAAATTATATTTATTTCCTTTTATGTTTTGCTGAGAAATTATATATATATATATATATATATATATATATATATAATAATGAAATTGACTCTGTACGTATTCAAATCTTAAAATGTTACACAAGTAATTTTTAAGAACCACGAATAACCGGCAGAATCTAACTCTGTTATCGCCCTCGGCTATAAAGCTTTGGACAACGAGGGGAAAAAAAGAAAACTGCGGAGCACCGACAATACATACGGCACTTCACAGCAAAGAAAAAAACCCTCAAACGGAACAAACCACAAAGAAAGAAAAGTGCTCGATACTAAACTAACCAAAAAGGATTAACTAAGAGGCAGTTACGCAGAGCAAAAACGCACGAGAAAAAATCGCAAGATCGCCAAGACCTACCGCGGTTTCGCACTGACGAGCCGTTGTGCGAAACCGCGGTAGGTCTTGGCGATCTTGCGATTTTTTCTCGTGTGTATATATATATATATATATATATATATATATATATATATATATATGACAAAGTGTAAAAGGTTTTCGTGTGACACATTTCGTTTTTAGACTTCATTGGACTAAGTATATGTTTATGCTAATGCGACTACACATGTTCATGAACCAGAGACACTTTAATTTAAATTTAAATTTTGAATTTAAAAATGATTTTAATGTGTTTGGGTATATAATCTATCGGCTTTAAGTTAGAATATTTTTATTTGTGTTTCCATCATTTTTTGTTATTAAATATCCCACATTGTGATAATAGAAGATCTGTCAAGAATATTGAAATATTGCTAGAACTTGGACGCAAATTTACTGTAGATGATCTAATGATTAAAGCACTCTCTACACATATTCGACTGAGTGAATTGTTTTGCCTTTTCATTAAAGTATCACATTTAATAATAGAAATTGTGGTCTGTCTAGTTACGGTGAGCAACTAATGCATTTAACGTGTTGTTTTTTAAAACAGACATTAATCGAAAACCGTAATTCTGAGTTTCTGGAAGTCAGGATCTTCAGACAATCAAAGTCTTAATCGTCTGAAATAGTATGAAATAGTGTATTTAGATTTGAACATATTTTTAGTTTCTGTGTATATCTTTGAAATGAAGTATTGTAACTATTTACACGATTTACATTGTTCGGACTGTTGTCCTCTTTTTAATGTTATCTTTACTGTCATGTATAAGACGTTTCGACCTTCTTTAGGTGATATACATTAGGATTTCAAACCTTAGAACTAAAGGATTCTATCCCCGTTGACTAAATAAAGTGCAACGTATACCATCTGCAAAAGGCCCGATCATATAATGGCGTGAAAAATGTAAATACCGTAAATATTTCTGGTTGTTAAACATTGTCCTAAAATTTCCTGCCAAATGGTGTGTCCGAGAAATGGCTGCCGAAACGTATGTCATAGAAATGCCTGTCGAGTCGTGTGCCCTAGAAATGCCTGCCAAAGATATGTCCTAGACATACCTGCCAAATCATGTGTCCTAGAAACGGTTACCACATTGTATGTGTTATAAATGTCTGCCAAATGGTGCGTACTAGAAATGCCTGCCAAAGATATGTCCTAGACATACCTGCCAAATCATGTGTCCTAGAAACGGTTACCAAATTGTATGTGTTATAAATGTCTGCCAAATGGTGTGTACTAGAAATGCTTGCCAAAGATATGTCCTAGACATACCTGCCAAATCATGTGTCCTAGAAACGGTTACCAAATTGTATGTGTTATAAATGTCTGCCAAATGGTGTGTACTAGAAATGCCTGCCAAAGATATGTCCTAGACATACCTGCCAAATCATGTGTCCTAGAAACGATTACCAAATTGTATGTGTTATAAATGTCTGCCAAATGGTGTGTACTAGAAATGCCTGCCAAAGATATGTCCTAGACATACCTGCCAAATCATGTGTCCTAGAAACGGTTACCAAATTGTATGTGTTATAAATGTCTGCCAAATGGTGTGTACTAGAAATGCCTGCCAAAGATATGTCCTAGACATACCTGCCAAATAATGTGTCCTAGAAACGGTTATCAAATTGTATGTGTTATAAATGTCTGCCAAATGGTGTGTACTAGAAATGCTTGCCAAAGATATGTCCTAGACATACCTGCCAAATCATGTGTCCTAGAAACGGTTACCAAATTGTATGTGTTATAAATGTCTGCCAAATGGTGTGTACTAGAAATGCTTGCCAAAGATATGTCCTAGACATACCTGCCAAATCCTATGTCCTAGAAACGGTTACTAAATTGTATGTGTTATAAATGTCTGCCAAATGGTGTGTACTAGAAATGTCTGCCAAAGATATGTCTCAGACATACCTGCCAAATCATGTGTCCTACAAACGGTTACCAAATTGTATGTGTTATAAATGTCTGCCAAATGGTGTGTACTAGAAATGCCTGCCAAAGATATGTCCTAGACATACCTGCCAAATAATGTGTCCTAGAAACGGTTACCAAATTCTATGTGTTATAAATCTCTGCCAAATGGTGTGTACTAGAAATGCTTGCCAAAGATATGTCCTAGACATACCTGCCAAATCATGTCCTAGAAACGGTTACCAAATTGTATGTGTTATAAATGCCTGCCAAATGGTACTAGAAATGCTTGCCAAAGATATGTCCTAGACATACCTGCCAAATCCTGTGTCCTAGAAACGGTTACCAAATTGTATGTGTTATAAATGTCTGCCAGCCAGGTAATTTTAAAATGTCTGCCAAAGATATAAACTGTGACATACCTACAAATCATGTGTCCTAGAAACGGTTACCAAATTGTATGTGTTATAAATGTCTGCCAAATGGTGTGTACTAGAAATGCCTGCCAAAGATATGTCCTAGACATACCTGCCAAATCATGTGTCCTAGAAACGGTTACCAAATTGTATGTGTTATAAATGTCTGCCAAATGGTGTGTACTAGAAATGCCTGCCAAAGATATGTCCTAGACATACCTGCCAAATAATGTGTCCTAGAAACGGTTACCAAATTGTATATGTTATAAATCTCTGCCAAATGGTGTGTACTAGAAATGCTTTGCAAAGATATGTCCTAGACATACCTGCCAAATCATGTGTCCTAGAAACGGTTACCAAATTGTATGTGTTATAAATGTCTGCCAAATGGTGTGTACTGTAAATGCTTAAGCCAGATATGTCCTAGACATACCTGCCAAATCCTGTGTCCTAGAAACGGTTACCAAATTGTATGTGTTATAAATGTCTGCCAAATGGTGTGTACTAGAAATGTCTGCCAAAGATATGTCCTAGACATACCTGCCAAATCATGTGTCCTAGAAACGGTTACCAAATTGTATGTGTTATAAATGTCTGCCAAATGGTGCGTACTAGAAATGCCTGCCAAAGATATGTCCTAGACATACCTGCCAACCGTGTCCTAGAAACGGTTGCCTACAAATTGTATGTGTTATAAATGTCTGCCAAATGGTGTGTACTAGAAATGCCTGCCAAAGATATGTCCTAGACATACCTGCCAAATAATGTGTCCTAGAAACGGTTACCAAATTGTATGTGTTATAAATCTCTGCCAAATGGTGTGTACTAGAAATGCTTGCCAAAGATATGTCCTAGACATACCTGCCAAATCATGTGTCCTAGAAACGGTTACCAAATTGTATGTGTTATAAATGTCTGCCAAATGGTGTGTACTAGAAATGCTTGCCAAAGATATGTCCTAGACATACCGGCCAAATCCCGTGTCCTAGAAACGGTTACCAAATTGTATGTGTTATAAATGTCTGCCAAATGGTGTGTACTAGAAATGTCACAAAGACAGGTCCTAGACATACTCTGCCAAATCATGTGTCCTAGAAATGGTTACCAAATTGTGGTATGTTATAAATGTCTGTCAAATGGTGTGTACTAGAAATGCTCGGTTGAAGATATGTCCTAGACATACCTGCCAAATAATGTGTCCTAGAAACGGTTAACAAATTGTATGTGTTATAAATTCTGCCAAATGGTGTGTACTAGAAATGCTTGCTGCAGATATGTCCCAGACATACCTGCTAAATCATGTGTCCCAGAAACGGTTACCAAATTAGACAAGAGAAATGTCTGCCAAATGGTGTATACTAGAAAATGCTTTGCCAAAGATATGTCCTAGACATACCTGCCAAATCCCAGTTCCAGAAACGGCTACCAAATTGTATGTGTTATAAATGTCTGCCAAAATGGTGTGTACTAGAAATGTCTGCCAAAGATATGTCTCAGACATACCTGCCAAATCATGTGTCCTAGAAACGGACACCAAATTGTATAAAAAGAGTAAAATGTCTGCCAAATGGTGTGTACTAGAAATGCCTGCCAAAGATATGTCCTAGACATACCTGCCAAATAATGTGTCCTAGAAACGGTTACCAAATTGTATGTGTTATAAATGTCTGCCAAATGGTGGCATTTAGAACAAGTTGCCAAAGATATGTCCTAGACATACCTGCCAAATCATGTGTCTGGAAACGGTTACCAAATTGTATGTGTTATAAATGTTCAAGCACCAGGTACTAGAAATGCTTTTACAAGATATGTCCTAGACATACCCAAACTGTGTGTCCTAGAAACGGTTACCAAATTGTATGTAAGTATAAATGTTCAAATGGTGTACTAGAAATGTCTGTCAAAGACATGTCCTAGACATACCTGCCAAATCATGTGTCCTAGAAACGGTTACCAAATTAAAGGCAGTTATAAATACCACAAATGGTGTACTAGAAATGCCTGCCAAAGATATGTCCTAGACATACCTGCCAAATCTGTGTCCTAGAAACGGTTACCAAAATTGCATGTGTTACAAATGTTCATTGGGTGTACTAGAAATGTCTGTCAAAGATATGTCCCACATACCTGCCAAATCATGTCCAGAAATCTAAGTTACCAAATTGTATGTGTTATAAATGTCTGCCAAATTGTATACTAGAAATGCCTGCCAAAGATATGTCCTAGACATACCAAATCATGTGTCCTAGAAACGGTTACCAAAATTGTATGTGTTATAAATCTCTGCCAAATGGTGTGTACTAGAAAATGCTTGCCAAAGATATGTCCTAGACATACCTGCCAACCATGTGTCCTAGAAATCTAATACCAAATTGTATGTGTTATAAATGTCTGCCAAATGGTGTGTACTAGAAATGCTTGCCAAAGATATGTCCTAGACATACCTGCCAAATCAGGTCCTGAAACGGTTACCAAATTGTATGTGTTATAAACAAATCACAAATGGTGTGTACTTGTAAATGCCTGCCAAAGATATGTCCTAGACATACTCAAATCTCATGTGTCCTTAGAAATTGTGTTACCAAATTGTATGTGTTATAAATGTCTGCCAAATGGTGCGTACGCCAGAAAATGCCTGCCACAAAGATATGTCCTAGACACACCACAAATCATGTGTCCAGAAACGGTTACCAAATTGTATGTAAGACAAATGTCTGCCAAATGGTAGGCATGAAATGCTTGCCAAAGATATGTCCTAGACATACCAAGCAATCATGTGTCCTAGAAACGGTTACCAAATTGTATGTGTTATAATGTTCAAGCTAAAATGGTGTGTACTAGAAAATGCCTGCCAAAGATATGTCCTAGACATACCTGCCAAATCATGTGTCCTAGAAACGATCACCAAAATTGCATGTGTTATAAATGTCTGTCAAAAGGTGTGTACTAGAAATGCCTGCCAAAGATATGTCCTAGACATACCTGCCAAATCATGTGTCCTATAAAACGGTCATCAAATTGTATGTGTGTTATAAATGTCTGCCAAAATGGTGTGTACTAGAAATGCTTGCCAAAGATATGTCCTAGACATACCTACAAATAATGTGTCCTAGAAACGGTTATCAAATTGTATGTGTTATAAATGTTCAAATGGTGTACTAGAAATGTTGCCAAAGTATGTCCTAGACATACCTGCCAAATCATGTGTCCTAGAAACGGTTACTAAATTGTATGTGTTATAAATGTCTGCCAAATGGTGTACTAGAAATGGGCCACAAAGATATGTCCTAGACATACCTGCCAAATAACGTGTCCTAGAAACGGTTACCAAATTGTATGTGTTATAAATGTCTGCCAAATGGTGTGTACTAGAAATGTCTGCCAAAGATATGTCCTAGACATACCTGCCAAATCCTGTGTCCTACAAACGGTTACCAAATTGTATGTGTTATAAATGTCTGCCAAAATGGTGTGTACTAGAAATGCCTGCCAAAGATATGTCCTAGACATACCTGCCAAATAATGTGTCCTAGAAACTGTCATCAAATTCTATGTGTTATGAATCTCTGCCAAATGGTGTACTAGAAATGTTAGCTAAAGATATGTCCTAGACATACCTGCCAAATCATGTCCTAGAAACGGTTACCAAATTGTATGTGTTATAAATGTCTGCCAAATGGTGTGTACTAGAAATGCTTGCCAAAGTTATGTCCTAGACATACTCACAAATCCTGTGTCCTAGAAACGGTTACCAAATTGTATGTGTTATAAATGTCTGCCAAATGGTGTGTACTAGAAATGTCTGCCAAAGATATGTCCTAGACATACCTGCCAAATCATGTGTCCTAGAAACGGTTACCAAATTGTATGTGTTATAAATGTCACAAATGGTGTGTACTAGAAATGCCTGCCAAAGATATGTCCTAGACATACCTGCCAAATCATGTGTCCTAGAAACGGTTACCAAATTCGTATGTGTTATAAATGTTCACAAATGGTGTGTACTAGAAATGGCCAAAGATATGTCCTAGACATACCTGCCAAATAATGTGTCCTAGAAACGGTTACCAAATTGTATATGTTATAAATCTCTGCCAAATGGTGTGTACCAGAAATGCTTGCAAAAGATATGTCTCAGACATACCTGCCAAATCATGTGTCCTAGAAACTTGTTACCAAATTGTATGTGTTATAAATGTCTGCCAAATGGTGTGTACTAGAAATGCTTGCCAAAGACATGTCCCAGACATACCTGATGTCCTGTGTCCCAGAAACGGTAACCAAATCTGTATGTGTTATAAATGTCTGCCAAATCGTGTGTACTAGAAATGTCTGCCAAAGATATGTCCTAGACATACCTGCCAAATCATGTGTCCTAGAAACGGTTACCAAATTGTATGTGTTATAAATGTTCACAAATGGTGCGTACTAGAAATGCCTGCCAAAGATATGTCCTAGACATGTCTACAAATCATGTGTCCTAGAAACGGTTACCAAATTGTATGTTATAAAATGTCTGCCAAATGGTGTGTACTAGAAATGCTCTGCCAAAGATATGTCCTAGACATACCTGCCAACAATGTGTCCTAGAAACGGTTACCAAATTGTATGTGTTATAAATCTCTGCCAAATGGTGTGTACCAGAAATGCTTGCCAAAGATATGTCCTAGACATTACCTGCCAAATCATGTGTCCTAGAAACGGTTACCAAAATTGTATGTGTTATAAATGTCTGCCAAATGGTGTGTACTAGAAATGTTTGCCAAAGATATGTCCTAGACATACCTGCCAAATCCTGTGTCCTAGAAACGGTTACCAAATTGCATGTGTTATAAATGTCTGCCAAATGGTGTGTACTAGAAATGTCTGCCAAAGATATGTCCTAGACATACCAAATCATGTCCTAGAACGGTTACCAAATTGTATGTGTTATAAATGTCTGCCAAATGGTGTACTAGAAATGCCTGCCGAAGACATGTCCTAGACATACCTGCCAAATAATGTGTCCTAGAAACGGTTACCAAATTGTATGTGCTATAAATCTCTGCCAAATGGTGTGTACTAGAAATGCTTGCCAAAGATATGTCCTAGACATACCTCCCAAATCATGTGTCCTAGAAACGGTTACCAAATTGTATGTGTTATAAATGTCTGCCAAATGGTGTACTGTGAAATGCTTGCCAAAGATATGTCCTAGACATACCTGCCAACCAGTCCTAGAAATTGTCAATAAATTGTATGTGTTATAAATGTCTGCCAAATGGTGTGTACTAGAAATGTCTGCCAAAGATATGTCCTAGACATACCTGCCAAATCATGTGTCCTAGAAACGGTTACCAAATTGTATGTGTTATAAATGTCTGCCAAATGGTGTGTACTAGAAATGCCTGCCAAAGATACAACCTAGACACATACCTGCCAAATCCTGTGTCCTAGAAACGGTTACCAAATTGTATGTGTTATAAATGTCTGCCAAATGGTGTGTACTAGAAATGTCTGCCAAAGATATGTCCTAGACATACCTGCCAAATCATGTGTCCTAGAAACGGTTACCAAATTGTATGTGTTATAAATGTCTGCCAAATGGTGTGTACTAGAAATGCCTGCCAAAGATATGTCCTAGACATACCTGCCAAATCATGTGTCCTAGAAACGGTTACCAAATTGTATGTGTTATAACCTCACAAATGGTGTACTAGAAATGCTTGCCAAAGATATGTCTCAGACATACCTGCCAAATCATGTGTCCTAGAAACGGTTACCAAATTGTATGTGTTATAAATGTCTGCCAAAATGGTGTACTAGAAATGCTTGCCAAAGATATGTCCCCCTAGACATACCTGCCAAATCATGTGTCCTAGAAACGGTTACCAAATTGTATGTGTTATAAATGTCTGCCAAATGGTGTGTACTAGAAATGCCTGCCAAAGATATGTCCTAGACATACCTGCCAAATCATGTGTCCTAGAAACGGTTACCAAATTGTATAGCATAAATGTTCAAATGGTGTGTACTAGAAAATGCTTGCCAAAGATATGTCCTAGACATACCTGCCAAATCATGTGTCCTAGAAACGGTTACCAAATTGTATGTTATAAACGTTCGGCTAAAATTTGGTGTGTACTAGAAATGCCTGCCAAAGATATGTCCTAGACATACCTGCCAAATCATGTGTCCTAGAAACGATTACCAAATTGTATGTGTGTTATAAATATCTGCCAAATGGTGTGTACTAGAAATGCCTGCCAAAGATATGTCCTAGACATACCTGCCAAATCATGTTCTAGAAACTGTTACTAAATATTGTATGTGTTATAAATGTCTGCCAAACAGGTATACTAGAAATGCCTGCCAAAGATATGTCCTAGACATACCTGCCAAATAATGTGTCCTAGAAACGGTTATCAAATTGCATAAAAGAGTAAATGTCTGCCAAATGGTGTGTACTAGAAATGCTTGCCAAAGATATGTCCTAGACATACCTGCCAAATCATGTGTCCTAGAAACGGTTACCAAATTGTATGTGTTATAAATGTCTGCCAAATGGTGTATCAGAAATGCTTGCCAAAGATATGTCCTAGACATACCTGCCAAATCCTATGTCCTAGAAACGGTTACCAAATTGTATGTGTTATAAATGTCTGCCAAATGGTGTGTACTAGAAATGTCTGCCAAAGATATGTCCTAGACATACCTGCCAAATCTGTGTCCTACAAACGGTTACCAAATTGTATGTGTTATAAATGTCTGCCAAATGGTGTGTACTAGAAATGCCTGCCAAAGATCTGTCCTAGACATACCTGCCAAATAATGTGTCCTAGAAACGGTTACCAAATTCTATGTGTTATAAATCTCTGCCAAATGGTGTGTACTAGAAATGCTTGCCAAAGATATGTCCTAGACATACCTGCCAAATCATGTCCTAGAAACGGTTACCAAATTGTATGTGTTATAAATGTCTGCCAAATGGTGTGTACTAGAAATGCTTGCCAAAGATATGTCCTAGACATACCTGCCAAATCCTGTGTCCTAGAAACGGTTACCAAATTGTATGTGTTATAAATGTCTGCCAAATGGTGTGTACTAGAAATGTCTGCCAAAGATACGTCCTAGACATACCTGCCAAATCATGTGTCCTAGAAACGGTTACCAAATTGTATGTGTTATAAATGTCTGCCAAATGGTGTGTACTAGAAATGCCTGCCAAAGATATGTCCTAGACATACCTGCCAAATCATGTGTCCTAGAAACGGTTACCAAATTTTATGTGTTATAAATGTCTGCCAAATGGTGTGTACCAGAAATGCCTGCCAAAGATATGTCCTAGACATACCTGCCAAATAATGTGTCCTAGAAACGGTTACCAAATTGTATATGTTATAAATCTCTGCCAAATGGTGTGTACTAGAAATGCTTGCAAAAGATATGTCCTAGACATACCTGCCAAATCATGTGTCCTAGAAACGGTTACCAAATTGTATGTGTTATAAATGTCTGCCAAATGGTGTACTAGAAATGCTTTGCCAAAGATATGTCCTAGACATACCTGCCAAATCCTGTGTCCTAGAAACGGTTACCAAATTGTATGTGTTATAAATGTCTGCCAAATGGTGTGTAAAAATTAGAAATGTCTGCCAAAGACATGTCCTAGACATACCTGCCAAATCATGTGTCCTAGAAACGGTTACCAAATTGTATGTGTTATAAATACCCGCTAAATGGTGCGTACTAGAAATGCCTGCCAAAGATATGTCCTAGACATACCTGCCAAATCATGTGTCCTAGAAACGGTTACCAAATTGTATGTGTTATAAATGTCTGCCAAATGGTGTGTACTAGAAATGCCTGCCAAAGATATGTCCTAGACATACCTGCCAAATAATGTGTCCCAGAAACGGTTACCAAATTGTATGTGTTATAAATCTCTGCCAAATGGTGTGTACTAGAAATGCTTGCCAAAGATATGTCCTAGACATACCTGCCAAATCATGTGTCCTAGAAACGGTTACCAAATTGTATGTGTTATAAATGTCTGCCAAATGGTGTGTACTAGAAATGCTTGCCAAAGATATGTCCTAGACATACCTGCCAAATCCTGTGTCCTAGAAACGGTTACCAAATTGTATGTGTTATAAATGTCTGCCAAATGGTGTGTACTAGAAATGTTCACAAAGATATGTCCTAGACATACCTGCCAAATCATGTGTCCTAGAAACGGTTACCAAATTGTATGTGTTATAAATGTCTGCCAAATGGTGTACTAGAAATGCTCAAGGCTGAAGATATGTCCTAGACATACCTGCCAAATAATGTGTCCTAGAAACGGTTACCAAATTGTATGTGTTATAAATCTCTGCCAAATGGTGTGTACAAGAAATGCTTGCCAAAGATATGTCTCAGACATACCTGCCAAATCATGTGTCCTAGAAACGGTTACCAAATTGTATGTGTTATAAACAAGTTCACAACGTGTGTGCACTAGAAATGCTTGCCAAAGATATGTCCTAGACTTACCTGCCAAATCCTGTGTCCTAGAAACGGTTACCAAATTGTATGTGTTATAAATGTCTGCCAAATGGTGTGTACCAGAAATGTCTGCCAAAGATATGTCCTAGACATACCTGCCAAATAATGTGTCCTAGAAACGGTTACCAAATTGTATGTGTTATAAATGTCTGCCAAATGGTGTGTACTAGAAATGCTTGCCAAAGATATGTCCTAGACATACCTGCCAAATCATGTGTCCTAGAAACGGTTACCAAATTGTATGTGTTATAAATGTCTGCCAAATGGTGTACTAGAAATGCTTGCCAAAGATATGTCTTAGACATACCTGCCAAATCCTGTGTCCTAGAAACGGTTACCAAATTGTATGTGTTATAAATGTCTGCCAAATGGTGTGTACTAGAAATGTCTGCCAAAGATATGTCCTAGACATACCTGCCAAATAATGTGTCCTAGAAACGGTTACCAAATTGTATGTGTTATAAATCTCTGCCAAATGGTGTACTAGAAATGCTTGCCAAAGATATGTCCCAGACATACCTGCCAAATCATGTGTCCTAGAAACGGTTACCAAATTGTATGTGTTATAAATGTCTGCCAAATGGTGGCAATTAGAAATACCCACAGATATGTCCTAGACATACCTGCCAAATCATGTGTCCTAGGAACGGTTACCAAATTTTTATGTGTTATAAATGCCTGCCAAATGGTGTGTACTAGAAATGCTTGCCAAAGATATGTCCTAGACATACCTGCTAAATCATGTGTCCTAGAAACGGTTACCAAATTGTATGTGTTATAAATGTCTGCCAAATGGTGTGTACTAGAAATGCCTGCCAAAGATATGTCCTAGACATACCTGCCAAATAATGTGTCCTAGAAACGGTTACCAAATTGTATGTGTTATAAATCTCTGCCAAATGGTGTGTACTAGAAATGCTTGCAAAAGATATGTCCTAGACATACCTGCCAAATCATGTGTCCTAGAAACGGTTACCAAATTGTATGTGTTATAAATGTCTGCCAAATGGTGTGTACTAGAAATGTCTGCCAAAGATATGTCCTAGACATACCTGCCAAATAATGTGTCCTAGAAACGGTTACCAAATTGTATGTGTTATAAATGTCTGCCAAATGGTGTGTACTAGAAATGCTTGCCAAAGATATGTCCTAGACATACCTGCCAAATCATGTGTCCTAGAAACGGTTACCAAATTGTATGTGTTATAAATGTCTGCAAAATGGTGTGTACTAGAAATGCTTGCGAAAGATATGTCCTAGACATACCTGCCAAATCCTGTGTCCTAGAAACGGTTACCAAATTGTATGTGTTATAAATGTCTGCCAAATGGTGTGTACTAGAAATGTCTGCCAAAGATATGTCCTAGACATACCTGCCAAATCATGTGTCCTAGAAACGGTTACCAAATTGTATGTGTTATAAATGTCTGCCAAATGGTGTGTACTAGAAATGCCTGCCAAAGATATGTCCTAGACATACCTGCCAAATCATGTGTCCTAGAAACGGTTACCAAATTGTATGTGTTATAAATGTCTGCCTAATGGTGTGTACTAGAAATGCTTGCCAAATCTTATGTCATAAAAATGCCTACCAAATTGTATATTATAAAAATGAAAAATGTTAAACTGAACACTTCTGATGGTACACAGCTGTGTTATGTTTTTAATTAAGGAAAATGTTGATTTTTTTATTTTTCAGCTTGATTTCCATTTTGCCTTATAAAATTCACTGACAAAATCTAAAAAAAAAAAAATCTCTAAAACAGTTGATTAAAAAATAAATTAAAAGCTATTCCATTCTGAATACCTATTCACTTCAAATGTTAGATTGTAATTGATCCCTGATCTCAAAGAAAAGGTTTACCGCTTCATAACTGACGTTACTATTTTATTTAAGGAATATAGTGTGAAAACGCGAAACAATGTAAAGAGGCACCAGAAAGTTTTAGTAGTATTTACGGAATCTTTGGAACACCTCGAAATAAAGGAACAGAATAAAAGATATAAGCAAATATGTTTTCTATGCTGTAATTCGTTTACGAGTCAGATTTTGAGAGTAGTTCTCATCTTGTTGGCAGTTGTTGAAAGTCTGGTTACTTTGGGTTGGAAACATGTTGCGGAACCAACCTGCTGTGTATCTCAGCCCTCAAAAAAGGTGATAAATGTCTTAAGCAGATGACCACTATTAAGCTTCACGTGACATACTCAAACCGGTTGCTGGCTGTCTCCTCTTCTGCTGTCTGTCAATTGTCTCTTTATACAATTTTGAAAGGCTCTAGACTACCTGGCTCAAAACTTGGCTTCGGTTAACATCAAATGTCTCTTTGGTTTTTGATGTGACAAAACTATTTTATTTTCTGGCCTTCTTTTTTTTTTCTTCTTTTTTTTTTTTACATCGAAAGTTATGCGTGGAGACTTCCGTGTTTTTGGTAGATTTCTAGTCTCAATAATTAGACCCTGGACTAGTAAATTTCCGTTTCCCAGCAGTTGTTCAGTCTTTTACTTTTCTTCCTCTTTTTAAATGGAATTGCCTTTTCATTAGTTGAGAAAGAATTATAGAAAAAGAAAAAACTGAAAGAAAAACAGCTATGAGTTTTTAAGGAAAGCAAATGCCTTCTTTTAATTTTAAGGATTTTTCTAATGTTTTATTTTCATACGTAATTTTCACGCCACAACAAATAACGATTGCCCATTTCCTCAAAATATGGAAATAAACAAACAGTATACATTTAAAAGAAATACACAAATAAGAAAATCACGTTTCAAACGGTGTCGGGATGTTTCAGTGCGCCCGCGTCGCTACCGAATGTCACATAAGGTCTAGGATTAAAGCGGGAAAATTGCCTAAGCCCCCTCGGCACATCTCCTTTGAGGGACGCCTCAGGCGCTGTGCAGTAAACCCAGCCCAACTCCCGAAGGAGAGGTACTGCCTCGGGGAAGTCTCCAAGAGCTTGGGCTTAATATTATTCAAAGAGATCCCAACCAAAGGCCAAAATACCATATAAACACTTTTCACAGAAACAATAACAATTTGAAAAAGAACTCAAAGAAAGAATAAAGTGACCCCTGATGTCTTCTTCTCTTTTTTATTTGCCGTGTCCCTTCAGGACGTAGACGATTATAGGCTTCCACTTGCTCCTATCCATTGTCGCTTTTTATACTCGTCTTCTTTGTATTCCTCCCAGAACCCGCTCCGCCATCTACTTGCTCAAGCTTATCAAGTATGTCTCGCACTGCCTTCTCTTTCCCTCTATCTGTCCTATGAGTATCAGATTCTCCAAGCCCCCCTTTTTCATCACTCGTTCTGTCTCTTCCTGATGCTAAGTATAAGTTTCCTTTTTTTTTTATCCTCTCTAACACCTTGTCGTTGCTCGTATGCACTGGCCATGACATCATCAGTATCCTTCTATAGAACTACTTTTCTGCTGATTCGAGTCTCTCCTAGACCTTTGAAGAGATCTTCCAGCATTAACTGCCTGGAATGGGGTAAAGATTACAAAAAAATCAATAAAAAGCAAGAATGTTGTGGAGGGTCATGATCTGAACAGACTTAGCAGCTAAAAAAAGGAAAACATACAATACTTTAAGTAGATGTCAAATGGTGTGTACTAGAAATGCTAGATGTAGAGGACAGATATCACAAAATAGTCTAGTACACTTTCTTTGTTTTTAATGAATTTTTCCAGTCTCTTAATACTCTGCTTACCTTTTGAAATGCCTCTTTGGTCATATGCATCTTCGGATCTCTGTGTCACACTTTTTTGAACACTTCCCAGGTATTGAAATTTTTTGTTTGATTTTAGTATCCCCGACCTGTAGTTGGCATTTTGGTGTTCTCTTTTAAATGATGACCATGCATTCAATTTTCTTGAAGTTAATGTTTAGTCGTTTTTTCTCACATTATCTTACTACCTTCTGTAGGAAGTCCTGTATTTTCCTTTCCATATTTGCTATCAGCACTGTCTTAGAGAGGAAGAATTTCAGTCTTAGTAGAGAGCAGATATTTGCCGTGTTGCCTATTTGACCAGCAGCAACTAAAAGAAAACATTCTAATTGCATTTATCCCTAAAGCGCAACGTGGTAACAGACTTGCAGAAACTTATCGCTAAACACATCTATGTTTATACGTGATCAGTGTAAATCTTTATATCTTATGGAACATTAAACAGTGTTCAGATAATTTTAACACTATTACTGCTACTAACTAGCAGGTCTCTAGACCTGGTAACACATGTACCGGGCCTTTCGGTAACCATTGTACTTGCCATTTATTTCTAGTTGCTCGATTATATAAGGTGTAGATATGCATCTAAGATAAACTTCTGATGTTAATTTCAAATTTTCAGACTGAGTAATTTTTTAATTGATGCAACTATAAAATTAGTATGACGTCCAATCTGATAGCATTTGTTATTCCCGAACCAGGCGCAGCGTTGCTTAACTTAAGTGATCATATAAAAACCAGTGTTTAAATGTAATATGTCAGTAAGCCTGCTGTTTTAAAGAGAAAGAATTTTATAAATTTCAACTGAAGTTAATCTTGTTTTGAACGCTGAATATTTCCTGTATGGAAACAGCTAATCTCAACTTTGACATGATCATAAATGACATCTACTTAAAGTATTGTATGTTTTCCTTTTTTTAGCTGCTAAGTCTGTTCAGACCATGACCCTCCACAACATTCTTGCTTTTTATTGATTTTTTTCTAATTTTTACCCCGTTACCATTCCTCTGCATTCTTGTGCTACCATTATGGTACTTAATGCTTCTTCAATGTTTCTTCCTTATGGTACTTAATGTTTCTTCCTTTCAGTTCGTTACGTGAGTGCCATTTTCTTTAAAACTTTCACATCTCCATCACTTCAAACCGCTTCATCATCTGTGGAGAAATTGTCCAGACTCCACTGTCATATAAACTGGGTCAGATTTAGATGAAGAGAGGCCCAAGGCTATTCTTATTGTGAGGCCCCTCTAAATCCTCCTTTCTCACGAGCAGGGGAAAATGGAAGAGCATTAAATTAAACAACTTGAGTAAAACCGAAGATGATGATAGGTCTTTAAAACTCTACAGTTTACAATTCTTCCCCAAAAGAACATAAGAAGTTCTTGTTAAATGCAATATATGATTGAAAAAAAAAATGAATGAATGTTAAAAATTAAAAGTCCATAAAGAAATCAATGCTAGTATTGAGTTATCGGCTTAAGATAGAATTATTCTGAAATGGAATGTAAGGAAAATTACTGAAGGGTTGTTTATAGTCTACAATACATTATGACGGCATTTGTACGAAATACTTATGACAGTGCCAAAATATTATATACCTTGGCTAAAAGACCCATAGATTTTGAGGTTCTATACTTTAACATGTTAAGCTTATTAGCAAATCCAGCACTGCATATAAGTGATTTGATATTACATCACAATCCAGTACTATTTTCTCTGTTTCTAAAATCATTTTCTTATCTATTTCAGACAAACAGTATGGATTCCGCTTTGCCAGGTCCGCTGCCGATATGCTAACGACCGTCACGGAGTACACATACCAGGCCCTCCATAAATCCGGCGAGGCTAGTGCTGTTGCCCTGGATGTCGCCAAGGTTTTTTATAGGCACACTGACGGCAAGGTTTTTTTTTATAGGCACACTGGCCTTCTGCGCAAGCTACAGGGTTATGGTATCACGGGACGCTTGCTTGATCTGATCTAATCTTTCCTACTTAACCGCATAATGAAGTTCGTTTTGAATGGGCATGCCTTCACATCCTACCGCACGAACGCTGGTGTTCCCCAGGGCTCTATCTTAGGCCCGACACTCTTTCTAATCTTCATAAATGATCTCCCAGACATGATCAAATCCCAAGTAGGCATCTACGCAGATGACACCACCATTTACTCTCGCATCAGTAAGAAATCTGGCGAGGCGGACAAGCATAACCTTGCCAGTGATCTTGAGAAGGACCTCCACTTAGTAGTGGACTGGAGTAAGAAGTGGCTTGTAAATTTCAATGCTTCTAAATCGAGATTGCTAACGGTCAACCATCACAGGCAATCTCTCCTGTCCTCCTATAAGTATGAACTAAGAAAGTCTCCCTGAAAGCAATATACTGCGCCTCATTGGCCTTACCCTATCTTCCGACCTCAATTGGAATCATTACATTGAGTCAATAGCTAAATCAACTGCTAGGAAGGTTGGGTCACTGTCGGGCCACGAAGTTTTTTTCCGCCTGAATCCATCTTGCACGTATACAAATCAACCATCCGACCGCGCATAGAATACGGTTGTCATATCTGGTCAGGCGCCTCTGCTGTTCATCTCAGTGTTCTCAACAGTCTCCAGAGGAGAATCTGTAATGTTATTGGTCCCGACTTGGCAGCTCGACTCCAGCCCCTTTCTCACTGGCGGGATGTGATTTCCCTCTGTATCTTCTACAAATATTTTAATGGCTTCTGCTTCAACGAACCTAGGTCACTAGTGCCCCAACTACAAGAATTTACTCGTGCAACTAGACTGGTAAAAATGGCCCATCCTTTTACAGTTAAATCAAATATAGCCGACAATTCTACTTCATCAGCTTTCTTTTCTCGCACTTCCTGTCTGTGGAACTCCCTTCCGTATACTTGATTTTCTGACGACTACAACCTCCAGGAATTTAAATGCAATGTCAATTCCCATCTCTTATCCACTTGACTCCAGTCCTTTCTACGTCACATAGTGTATCTTGTTCTTTTTCTTTCTCTCTACCTTAGAAACTGTCTTCACGCCTGCGTTCTCATCCTTCTCTTACCCTTTCTCTTTCACCCCCTGTAACTGGTTTGTCTTTCTCTTCACTCTACTCCTGCCTAAACTTTTACTCTCTTATGTATCACCCTGTGCATCAGTGGTGGTACCGCCTTGCTTGGGATGAAATGATTAAAAAAATATATATCATGCTTCGTTTCTAAAAAGCATCTTTTGCTGTATAGGTGAACTCTGCTGAAAAAACGTATCCTTCTCAAACTTCTTTTTATATGTTACTGAACCATGCAGGTTGTTGGTTCCCAGTAAAAATTATTGATTACTTAATTATCTTTTTTTAATTGCCTGAGAGAACTATTTTCTTCATTTTTTTTTTTTTTTTTTTGCCTACCCTCAGCATGATAGACGCTACTCTCTAGAAGAGAAACTTGGAATAACGTTTTCTGCTGACATGAAATGGAAAGATTATATTGAATCAATTGCCTGGTCTGATGCTAGGAAAGTTGATTGACAATTCTTCTTGCCTGAATCAATCTCCAGGCAATTGGCTCATTGCGCCTTCTCATACTAATGTTTTCGGCTGTTGGTTTTCATAATTTTACACTTAACGTTATTGTTAGTTGTAACTATAAGTTCTATCCTAACGGTTTCTTCTTCCACACTCCTTGCTTTTGAAACTTTCTTCCAGCTTCTTACTTTCCAGTCAACTTTAATCTTCAAAAATGTCATTCAATGTCAGTCATTAACTTCTTCTTTGATTTCTGTTGGTTTTATTGTTCTCATAGTCTTTTTTTTTTAATATTCTGCCACACTCGGTATTTTTTAATCTTTGTGGTTTTATTGCTTTGCTTGAAGTAAAATGATGAAAAGAAACATTTAAACCAAGCTGTTGGAGTATACTGAGTTGTCAAATGTTTTTGGTGAATCTATGAAGTATAGAGAAATGACTTTCTGCATTTGTATTTCTGGTTCTCATAGCATTTTGATCATAAAAATAGCATTTCTTGTTCCAGTGTTTTGAACAAAGCCACTTTTACTTGGATAATTCTATAGTTAGTTTTATTCATTAAAATTCTAATTATATTTAGTCATGAGTCTCATTAAGATGCAGTCTTTATTTTTTTTTTTTTTTTTTTCTTATTTTTTGCATCTACCTGCTTTGGTACCACTAGAGTCCACAACTTTCAAAGTTAAGATCAGCCATGTCACATACACTGGAAAGAACCATCCTCATTCCCTAAATATTCTATTAGTAAGAAAGAAGTTCCATTCAACAGCTTCTTTCCAAGAATTATTACTTTATAGAACAGAATCCAGGTGTTTTCTTGTCTATTACAATCTTAACCCCTGACAAGATTAGCTTTGACCATTATCTATCCTGCATATCTTGACACACTGCACTTCTTACCTCTTACTCTTACTATTTGTGCAACAACCTCTTTCAGAATTTCTCTACTTTGAGTGCCTCTGGTGCCTTGTATTGGAAGACCTTTAGTAAAAAATGTTATATATTTCCTTTATTACTGTTGTGGATTCTTGTTAAAAACCACACAATATAATAACACAAAACAGATATGAGAGGAAAAATGTAAGTATATTGAACAAGATATATACAACCTGTTCACAGTTAGTAGAATTCAAGAATACTAAGAATATGTGTTAGTAGGAGTCAAATATATACAATCTTGTAGATAAGAAGTAAGTCCGGATAATAAGACTATATTCTTGCTGACCAACTAGCAGTGGTTCAACTGCTGTTACAAGCCCTGCCTTACACACTCTCTGTTTTACACATTGCCGTTATTTGTAGGTAGGATCATATGTACACCTTAGACAAGTCCATTTATATATGTAAAAAAGGGGTGACTCCCCAAAAATTATTTCAGTAATTATATTAATCCTAAAATTGTCTAATTCTAACAGCATTTATATTACAATCCCATCTGGTCTCACTGCTTTGTTTCAGATTTTGACACTACAAGTTCTTCTATGTTTTGTTTTATGTATTGTAGGTTTCACGCTTCTGTTGTCCTGGAAGATTATCAACAGCAAAAACTCAACTTCTTTGGGAAAAAGTAATTACTTTGTATTTGGCTGAATGTAAAAGGTAAATGCTATTATGCATTGCTGAAACATACTCTAGGGAATTGCAGTCATCATATTTAAAGTCCCACAAAAAATAAACTTCCATTTACAAAAGAAAGAATTAGGAAAGTCATTATGCTGCATGATAAGGTTCATTTCCTGATTTAAGATATGAAATTCTTCCTAATATGGCATATTTTCCAGACTGGTATTATCAGATTAACATTTTTTAATCAGTTTAAAAAACATTCAGAATATTACATAGGTGATAGATGAACCAATCAGTCTCACTGGAGCATAGGCCATCAACAACCCCTAACCATCAACAAGAGGGTCATCAATGCGACTGTAACTTGTTCTTTCTACAAGTAATTGCGCTGACCTCATGCAAACCCCTTTATCCTCTGGGTGAGGTTGACTTGTTGCAAACCAAGCCTATAGAACCCAATCTGTCCTGCTATTTAACCATAACTGGAGGGAGAAGAGATGAATTAATACCTTTTCTAAAGGTATATGTGTGTAAGTGAATGCAACAAATTCAACAGGAATTCAAACTTTTAAGATGTTTGTTGTGTTGCAGTGGATATTGGCTCAGAATGAGAAAACAGAGGGCTAAGTTCAAATTCCAATACAGGGTGATAGAACGTCAAGGAAAATATTTTGACGATTAATATATAGTAGCTATTATTTATTATTATTATTATTATTAATTAGATAATTTTAATAATAAATGTAGGAAAGACAGGCCTAATGTTTTCTTTTAAATCATTTCACCCTAAGCAAGGCAACAAAGCCGCTAATATGCAGAACATTACTGAGTATGAAAGAATATAAAGAAAATTATTATGATGTGAGAACAATAAAAGGACAAGAATTAAGAAGACAGATAATAAAAAATCGATATTTGATGAAAATTTTAGAAGATTAAACAAAATAAAAAACCAGAAACAACAACTGCAAGCAAAAAGTGTGAGAAAAGAAACTATTAGCATAGAACTGACAGTTAAATCTATTCATTTCATCTGTAAAATGATGAGATCTTACTGTCCATCTAGTATTGTGCCTAAGTTCAAAAACGTCTAGTTAACATAGAGTTCATTAAAATGCTTACCATGATATCTATAGAAAAGGCACAGGGAAGCTACATGACTGTGGTAGGAAAGTAACTAAAGACAAGATGCTAGGTCAGGATTAATAACATTGTAGAGTCTTCTCTGGAATTTATCAATGATCTTCAAATATACAGCAGGAGTACCAGGCCATATATGACAGTAATATTCTAAGCATGGACAAATGGTAGACTTATGAATATGTGTGATAGGTCCAGGTGAAAAAATTATATGGCACGAACCAGTTTTTCTAGTAGCAAATCTCACAATTGATTGGATATAATCTTTCCACTTAATTGCAGTGGAAAACATTAGCCCAAGAATGTGCAAAAAGTGACTCTCCTGGTGGAAGGCAAAAAAGGTTCTCTTAGATGATTAATAGAGGACACTTTCATTTTGGAGTCGTTAAAATGAACATGACATTCCTTGCACCAGTTAAAATTTAAATTCTGGAAAAGTAAAGGAATTGCTATTTACCCCTACACAAAAACTCACCCCTCAGTAAAGAGAATTTTGACAATGTGAATGTGTCTTCATGCATATGTTCTTATTAAAAGTTAATCACTTATGAAAATATAATTTAAATTGCTTATTTTCCAATATTGATAAATAGACGCTGCTGTTTGCTTTTTTATTGTTTAAAAGCATAATAAGTAGGTTAAAAATAAATTCAATCAGATAACTTATTCTATTTGTAGACAAGGTGATTCCATCATAGACAAATCAGAAAACTGTTTCATTTTCTCAACGGTTTCAGTTTGAAACATTTGTACAAATGGTGTCTATCAGTTTCATGATTTAAAAGATAATCACATAGAGTTTGATGATCTGAAAATGTACTATCCCTCCCTAATATTAAACATTCTCCCACTTTAAATATAGCAAACCTTAAACAATGTGTGTGTGTGTGTGTGTGTGTGTGTGTGTGTGTGTGTGTGTGTGTGTGCATGTACTTTTATATACAGAAATAAATCATTGATTATCAACAGATTGCTGTCACCTCAGGATCTGAAAGATCAAATATGAATGTAAAAAGTAGTAACAGCAAATTTGATATAAAAACATGAGTAGATTGTGTAAATACATGCAAATCAAGTTAAGCATATGTTGGATTCCAGAAGTATAAAATCAAGGCACTAAAAAATCATCAAGTGCTTTTTAACTTCAATGGTCAAGTGACGGTATTACTTTATGATGATCATAGAAAATCCCTTACAATGATGAATCATCACTAATCAATAAGCATTTAATAAAAGAATAACATGAACTCACAACGGGACAAATTTATCTGTCATGAGATAATAAATCTGGTCATTGACTTGGTCAGTACTAAATTTGATAATTTTGTAGATGATGACAGCGTAGTATTATCTATTAAAGCCTGTCATAAAAAAAAAACTAGAGATAAAAAAGGAAACTTTGAAGAATTTTTATATCTCAGCTGAAACCAAAAATGCAAAAATATGCAAATATAAAGGATGCAAAATGCTGATTTCCATTGCAGCCATGGTAAAGACTTTCTGGAAATGTATTAGACTCAGCTAAAAGAAATATATATATATATATATATATATATATATATATATGTGTGTGTGTGTGTGTGTGTGTGTGTGTGTGTGTATACAGGGTGGTCCTGTATTACATATACAATTATATTTACATAATAATAATAATTATATTTACATAATTTATTTACTAATAAAACTATTAGACTGTACTGTAAACAAATGCTTCAACAACAAGTTGCTTATGATTCTCTCTGCAGACTGTTTTGGGTTGACCAGTTTTTGGAGCATTGAGAATTAACCCAGGCGTCAAATTTGTCACAAATATAGTAAATGTTTTGTCTCTTTGGGGCTTAAGTACCAAATGTTTCAACCCATTTTCTTCTAACGGCTTCAGCATTTTGAAATTTCCAATACTCTCTTAACATCCATTTTCTTTCATCAACATTTAAATTATCGGCCATTATAAGTTCTCTGAATTATATGAAAAGAAAACAGATTAAATTTATATAAATTTAGTTACAAAATTTAAAAGAACATAACACAAATACCATAGTTATAATGAAAAACATTGTAATAATATGACTGATACACAAATCTATTTCACCTATTGTCCACCTACTTCTGAATCACGCTGTATATATATATATATATATATATATATATATATATATGTAAGTAAGGTGAGGATGCAGATTCAAAGCCTGCTAGAAAGCACATTTTCTTTATCAAGATTTTCTAATACACAGGCCAATTACAATATTCTAGAGGGTATATTTCGTTTAAGAAGTTTTCTCAAGTACATGAACCAATAGAAGAAATAAATACTGTTTAAGATAAATGGAGCATTTACTCAAATACAGATACCCATTAAAGTCTTTGAAGTTATACACACACATATATATTGAAACTTGCATTTCACAACATATGCCTGGCAATATCAGACAGGGTATAATTACCCGTAATGCACGTCTGATGCAGACACCACAGAATTCCACAATAGGCTAGCACCTATTACATAATCCAGATTCTGTGTAGACAGATTCATGGTTTTCCAATTTGGGTAATGCACAGTCTGCCAAACATTATTTTGTCCTTTGAGGGACAATGAATAAATTTGCCTTGATAAAGTTCCTCAAGGGACAAAATGCATCAGCTAAGTTTTACTTTTCTCCATATACATATTGTCCTTCTTTTACAGATATACTCTATCTAAAATATTTACTTATATATATATATATATATATATGCTAAAGATTAAGGGAAATATAAAATTGACAGTTACCATACTGTTGATTTGTATGTCCACACTGTTTATATCAATAAATGGTTACTCTCCAATGATCAGCAGTATTTCTATATAAGTATACCAAATTTAAAAAAATATATATATATATATTTGGTAATTTTAAAACCTGCATGAATTAAAAATTGGTACCAAAATACTCACTATATATACTCACTATATATATATATATATATATATATATATATATATATATATATAAATGAACACTGAGGTCAATATAGCATACTGTAAAACTATATATTTATCATATATATATATATATATATATATATATGTGTGTGTGTATGTGTGCGTGTGTGTTTGTGTGTGTGTGTGTGCAAAGATCCAAATGTAAATTAAAAATATATCTGCAAAAGACAATATGAATAATGACAAAAGAAAACTTGCTTTGAAAGTCAATTGGAGGACAAAATATGTTGGTAAAGAATAAGTTTCCTTTGTCTTTATTACTATATATATATATATATATATATATATAGAGAGAGAGAGAGAGAGAGAGACAGAGACAGAGACAGAGTGATATTTTTATTATATGTGTTTATAATAAAATTTAAGAGATCAAAAACATACAATAATATTAATAATTAAATTTGTAGCCATTTCACAAGCACATTTGATACAATTGCCAATATGTCATACTACAATTGTATATGCTCAAATGTTTCATTACTGACACCAAAAAATCTAGCTTTCATGACATCTGAATTCTCTCCCCCCCATCTCTAAGCACTTAATTCATTCCCCAACACATCATTGACTTACATTCTGTTGGTATAACTAAGTACAACCTCCCCTGAATTGACTGGATATGGTAACAACTGTGTTGTTTCTAAATTTTTTAATTTCTGTATATTTCAACAGAAAAATATTTCATTACCTGATGAGGTACTAACATGTAGTACTGAAACACAACTCTTGTTCTATAGTAAACTATGTTTTTATTATAAGCACTTATAATAAAAATATTACAATAAATATTGCTCAATTAAGTATCAAGCATTCTTCAAAAAAGTAAATTACTGTAAACAGTGGACTGTTAGCCCATTTGTTGTATTACTCCTAAGATATATATATATATATATATATATATATATATATTGGCAGCAATATTTATTTTTAAAATTTTTCATTGAAGATGATAGACAAAGAAGATTTGATTAATCTTTTATTTAATTTTTACAAAATTCTTATATTTTGCTATTTTTTGGGTGTAAGGGATGCAAAAATTGTTCCTTACTGTCCATAGTCCCAAGCACTTTCTTCCACTTCTTTATACATTTTCAAAGGTGTTTGTTTTTAGGTGTTGTTTAAGATGTATTTTTAGTTGTTTTCAATACTAGTAGGCACATCTATTCTGAGTTTCACAAGTTGTATACATCTGAAATTCAAGTGGATGTCTTTCTATTTTTTAAAAAACTTTAACACACCATTTCCACTGATGAATAAAATGATATTTATAACATGGCAGATGTTTTATATAAAGGACACTTCTCACAGTGAGATGTTTTTGGTAATGTAACTTATATAACATGCTAGTGTTTATTACTAGAATCTTCCTTAAGGGTTGTTGCAAATTGTGGGTGGCTAATATATATTATAGCACTTTGATCAAATGTGAAGAGTGACTTCTTATTGGTTAAGGTCATTTATATGTATATAAAAAATTAGGAATTCATGTTTTTATATGGCTTAATTTGGCATTATCTAACTACAAGATCCTTTATGGTTGAGTGGTTAAGACACCCCACTCCCAGAGCATATTTTTCAAACAAAATTTTTTGAATATTCAGGCCAGTATTTATATATAAATATACTACTTAATTATAAAAGTCAGGGTATTTACTCAAATATGAGTATCCATTAAAAATATATATAAAGAATTTATTTTTAATCCTACACTTATATTACTCCAGACATTATTATAGTATTTGAAATAGGCATCTCATATTTATTACAGTCTGTATTATGGCTATTTGGATGTGTGTTGTGTTGCAGTGGGTATCAGCTTGAAATGTGAAACTGGAGAGCAGAGTTCAAATTTCAGTTGAATTCATCGCATTCAGTTATGCCAAATACCATGGAGAAAGATATTAATCAATCTTTTCTCCTTCCAGCTATAGATTAGGTAGCATAACCAATTGGGTTCTGTAGCCTTGGTTGGCAACCAGTCTACCACAGAAAGTAATGGCAACCTACTGCGATAAAACTTTTTGCCCAATCAGTCATGTCTTTTTTGAGACATAATCATCTAAGCATCTAACACATATGGCAGTTAAACTGACTGACTGGACTGCACATTCTAGGAATTTTTTTGACACCTTTTCTTTGCTAAGTTTTCTTAAATAGGCATATAGATATAATACAGTCAGTGAGTTAAGTGATATACATGATACACACTTGGGCGATCATGTCTCTTTCGAGACATGACTTACTGGGTAGAAGATTATCCCGCAGTAGGTTGCCATTACTTTCTGCAGGAGACTGATTACCAACCAAGGCTATAGAACCCAATCTGTTCTGTTATTTAAACTAATACCCATTGTTTAAAAATAAATATGGAGCATCTATTTCAAATGCAATAATGCTTGAAGTAATATATACAGAGATTATGTCTATGTATAAATGAGTGTTGCATTTAAGTATTTAAAGATAAATATAATTTTATATGCATAGTTTTTTGCTCATAGATATATATTTAAATATAATATTGCATTAATCTTTTGCATATGGGCCCCAAAATGTCAGAGACGATTCCAATCTCAATTAGTATTTAAATACTGTCACTACTGGCCAAAATTAAAATGATAATGTATTTTCAGAGAATTCAAAATTAGTTGTACAATAAAGGATTTGATTAGGAATGGTATATAGCCAACTAATATGCAAATATAGATAAATATAAACCAACATATACATATATTTGTTTGTGTATGTTGTTTGCATATGTATGGATATGCATGTGTATAGGTACTTCCCAAAAATGTCATAACTAGGGTTTAAAATGCATTTTAAAAATACTAATATGAATTCATATGGAAATTTAAAATATTCAGAACGTTAAAAACTTTTATAATTAAGACTTTTTAAAAATATCAACCATTTTTTCTAAAAATGTATTATTCTTCATCAAAAACTTTTTTATTAAGACAATAGTGTGTATATTATATCTTATTCATAAAGCCAATAAAAAGTTTTTCCAATTAGATAATGTCTTAATTTTTTGTTTATTTTTTTATTTTATGATTCAGACTAGATTTTCTGAAACTGTTTGAAAAAAATATTGATGATATAAATAATGAAATATATACATTAAGCTCTAAAAAAATGAATTTCTAAATTTCATAAAACTAAATAAATGGGGGTAACAAATCTAAAAATATTTTTACCAAGATATTCTAAAAGGGAGATGTTTCTAAAATAGTATAATTTATTT
This sequence comes from Ascarosepion bandense, assembly GCA_037127315.1. Lineage (NCBI taxonomy): Eukaryota > Metazoa > Mollusca > Cephalopoda > Sepiida > Sepiidae > Ascarosepion > Ascarosepion bandense. Next base: position 4,270,144 of record JBBBDQ010000154.1, read on the forward strand.
GTGAATAGGTTCAGAAAGTTTTATTAAAATCTGGCAACTATGTGATCTTTTCAAGAATTTACAAATCAATGTTTTTCACTACAAAAAGGAACTCAAAATTTCCATAGTAATTTATGGTCACCCATTGACATAAGAAAAACAAAACTTTTAGCCAAAATTTCAAGGGTTTTAAAAAAGATTAAAAAATTATTTTACAAATAATAATAAAAATTTGTTTGGTCTTTTCTTTTAATAATAACATTTTGAAGATAAAACTTTGATTTTACTAAATTTAGGGATTTTTTTCATCGTGTACGCATATATTTGAGCAAATCTGTGAAGGTATCTATCTATCTCTATATATACATGCATTAAAGACATTAAACATACATATAATACACCAATATTCATATAACAGGGTAAATGTGTGCATGTGTATATATGTAACTGTGTGTGTGCATACTGATCAATATTCATCTTTGAATTAAGTTTATTGATAATCTTTATCATTATTCTGTAGGCTTATTAATGTACCATTATATATATATATAGATAGATAGATATATATATATATTAAGTAAGTAATTCATCGAGTTTTATTCAACCTCAACAAAATGCGACTGCTTGGATTTGAATTTCTGGTAGTGGATGTGCACTGCTGATGAATCCCAAATACAGGACGAAACGGCCGTCCAGTGCTTTCTGCATTCTGTTGAGGTCGAATAAAACTCAATGTATTACTTACGTAATATTTCAAATCCTCATACAATTTCTCATCTATCTATATATATATATGAATATAAACATATATATGCCCAGATAAACATTCACACATGTATCCTTGCATGTTCATACACACACACACACACACACATATATATATATATATATTTCCATCCATGTTTGGTGAGGGTAGGGTGGGTTTGCATAAGGAGGTGCATTGGACAGAGCTTTTTCCCATTTTGTTAAATTCTTCAGATGAACCATAATAGTTCCTGCAGTTTATTGTGGTGTTTTAGATATTCAAAAGTTTGTTCAAAGTGCTTTCCCAGATTCCATGAAGAAGAAGAGGGTTCATTCAACTTTTTGAGTCCATGAAGGATTGGCTCTCCAATGATGTGGATAAATGTCTTGGACATGGCCATGAAAACTGTCGAAAAATTCCCATAATGCTGGTGCACACATTGTCATCAAGCAACTATAGGTTTATTCATCATATTGTAAATTAATATATATAATAGCGTAGTTATAGATATTTATTTTTTTAATTCTATATAAAACAATTGCCATTGTTTGTGAGTAAAGTATATCAAATGAGGAACAAGACACAGTAAAGGAATTGAGTGCTTTGAAGTTGCAAAAATGCTGAATGTAGTTTACAAAACAGTAAAAAAATGAAAATGTTGGCAAGTTAAAAGCAGAAAAAGAAATCTTTAATTCAGAAAAATAAATTTCAGAAAAAACTAAGAGGCTAATTAGCAAGAATATTAGATTAAACAGAAAGAAAATATTTGACAAAGTAAGAGTTAAAAATGTAATCATAGAAAAAATGAAGAATATTAAGAAACATTAGCTAAACAAGTAAAAGCAACAAAGTATGACTTTTAAGTAAACATTGCAAAGAGAAACACGAAACTTTGGCAAAATACATGAATAGTGATTTTTCAGTAGTAATTTTAGTGATGAATGTCAAACAACATTGGATGTAACTGATGACTGGGCTAAAGGATGGGTTATGGTTAACGAATACAACTTAGAAGACAACAGAATGGAAGTAATGTTTTGGTTTAAAAATAGTAGAGGCATGGTGTAGTAATATATAGTGGTTTGTATTGATAAATAATAGGGCCGACTTCTGAATTTCAATCACGTAAATTACATTCAGTTTAACGCAAATACCCTTGAGAAAGGTATCATCCTTGTTAGAGAAAAATTATTTTCCATCCTGAAACCAGTCTCTCACAGGGGGATGAGGCAAATATCTCACCACTTGATTGCTACTTCTATGGAAAGGACTCAAACGAACTATATTCTTTGGTTTCACCAGATCTGACCTTCATGGCTAGGATCTGCCATGTCAGTTACATAACTGAAAACCACTCACATTCATTCCATATTCCATGAACAAGAAGTAAGTTTCACTCAAACAGTTTCTTCCCTTAAATCACTACTTTGTGGAAAAGACTCCCAAGTGGATGGTTCCCTAATCACTATAATCTTAACCTGTTCAAGTCTAGAGTTAACTGTTATCTTCTTCTCTAATCCATATAAGATACCAATAATGTAACCCTCTACCTTGAGTTCCCCTGGGTCTTGTAAGGGAAAATGTTAATGTAAAAAAAAATCAAAAAATCTCCCCTCCCTTCAGCTATTGTTAA
>JBBBDQ010000154.1:4277500-4285000 GCA_037127315.1 Ascarosepion bandense
CTTATATGTGTGTGTGTGTGTGTGTGTGTGTGTGTGTGTGTGTGTGTGTGTGTGTGTTGTGCTTCTGTAAATTTAAAATTTAGATGAAATCTGACAAAATAAGGAAAAATGAGAATTTTTTATAAATTAAAAATAACGAAACATATCAAATTAATAAAGATTTTCTGACTTGTTCCTTATTTATCATATGTTCAATAGATATTATTGTACACATGGATCTTTAATATAGATTTATTTGCTTATATATATATATATATATATATATATTTATGAAAAAGAGTATGATATGCACATTCTTCCAAAGGGTAATTGATTCTAGTAGTCTAAAGTAGACAATACATTTTCCTACAAAGTGGCATGTGATTTCAAATCCTACTGAAAGGCATGATTTCTTAATTAAGCCACTAAAATGCATAAGCCAATAAGCATAATTCAAACAGTGAAAGAAATAACAAATACACAGGGCATCTACTTTAACAACGGTATCCACAAAATAACAAATGGAGAAGTAGGAATCTATCTATCGATCTATCTATCTATCTATCTATCTATCTATCTATAATTTTTTGGACGTTGTAAATATTCTTTCTCCGTTCTACATACAAATGGATATATATATATATATATATATATATATATATATATAGATATAGAGATATCTATATATATATATATATATATATATATATATCTATATCTATATATATATATATATATATAATATATATATATATATATATATATATATCTATATCTATATATATATATATATATATATATAGATATAGAGATATAGATATATAAACATCTGTTGCATGTTTAGCATATACAAATGTATTATTTTTACACACACATGCACATTCAGATATCTGGATTAGAATTATTTAATCAAACATTATTTCTGATTACTATCAGTCAGTTAAGTGGCATATATGCTTGGGGGATCATGTCTCTTTCAGGACATCACTGACTGAGCAGAAGATTTTCTCGCAGTAGGTTACCATTACATTTTACAGTAGATTGATTGCCAACTAAAGCTGTAGAACCTAATCTGTCCTGCTATTTAACCTATAGCTGGAGGGATAAGAGATGGATTAAATACTTTTCTTAAGAGTATTGACTGGGATGTGAATACAACAAATTTAACTGGAATTCAAACTTGAGTTTCTGATTTCTAGTTCCAAGTTGATTTTCACTGTACCACAACACTGATTGCTATAAATATCATATTTATTGACTACAATTGTAGATATCACTTTCTTTTTGTTTAATCAAAGTCATCAATGTCTATCAGCCTAGATTTCAAAAATGTCATTAAAGTAAACAACCTGCTGCATAAATTTTGGGCTTCATGGTAAAGTCGAATTGGTTTGGAAATGGTTTCTCTGATTGAAAAGTGAATCCAGGTTTGATTCCTGTTGGGCAATACATTTTATTTCTTAAGAATTTCTATCTTTAGGCAAGTAGACATTAGTTTCTCTGAAAACACAAAAACAACACCAGGGATATCTATGCAAACCTATATACCCACTAAATCCACTAAATACACACTTGAGCGATCATGTCTTTTTTGATCCATGGTTGACTAGGCAGAAGATTTTCCTGTAGTAGGTTGCCATTTCTTTCTGTGGTAGACTGGTTGGCAACCAAGGCTATAGAACCCAAGCTGTCCTCCTATTGACCTCTTAGCTGAAGGAAGAAGAGAGGGGATGCAATTCACTTACTCTGAATTTTGAACTCAGGTCTCTGATTTTTTATTCCAAGCTAATATTCATTTAACCACAACACACATCCACTAAATATACTGTTCAGATAGATAGATAGATAGATAGATAGATAGATAGATAGATATTATGTCTGGTTTCTCTATGAGTGCTACTGATATCTGTAACTAAGTACTACCTACCACATAATTGATTTATTCAAGATTAAATCACTTTCCTCACTAGACATTTCTAGTGAGTGGGTGACTTGTTCCCAAGCAGAATAAAAAGTTGACCTGTCAAAGGATGGATGAAGCTTCTTGCAGGGCCAATATCTCATGCTAAGGCACAATGGTGTAGACTCAGCCTTATACTTATGTATGAACCCAGTGTGTTGATGGCTAATTATTACTGATTAGAGGGCTTTCTAGACAGTTCTATGGCCTGCTCAGGTGGTTCCTCTAATGCAATCAACTGACAAGTATCCATGACCAAGGCAAGACATCAAATTGGAGAACACTGGCTTTGCTTTGACATGTAAAGGGACCGATTCTATCAGGTTTACCCACCTAAGACATAAACAAATGAATACTTTTTGGATTTCAATCCAGATTATGTAGAGGTACTTGTCAAGTGCTCACTTGTGCTGTGACACTACAACAACATCTGGCCACAGAACTGAGGATCATGTTGTTGATATATAGACAGATTGAGCAAAAGATGTATATGTGCCTATATGTATAGTCTGTTAAGTGAGATTGTTATATATTATGTTCTGATATCTCTGAGGAATGTTCAAGTTCAGGGTAGAATCATGAATTCAAATGCTGATTTTCTTGGACTTTTTTACTATTTATACAGATATATGCACACAAACCCATATGCACATGTATATAACACATCACTCAATAAATCCAAGGCCTGACATATAGATGTCACTACTAATAAAAAATACATAAGATTTTTATGAAGTACTAATCTTTAAATGGCATGTGACAAAATTTGGGCCTAATCGGAATATTAGTTTACAAATTACAGTTATTTAAGTGAGGTTACTGTTGCAAATTTTCAAAACAATGGAAAAATCTGAATTTCGTGTGTTGATAAAGCATTGCTTTCTGATAGGAAAAAATACTGTTCAATCAAATGGCTTGATAAATTATATTTGGACTTTGCTCCATCAGAAACAAGTGTTAAGAGGTGGTATGCTGACCTTAAATGCAGTCATACAGACACAGATGATGCTGAACACACTTCTTCTTCTTCTTTTTGTTTGTGCCCTGTCCTTTAAGGACATAGGCGATCATGGCTTTCCACATTTCCTTATCCCCGGTAGCGCTTAGCATGCTTTCTCCTGTTACACCACACAACCCTCATTCTATCATTCACCAGATCAGGTCCTTCAAATATGTTATCCCCTGTTTTCCCCTGTCCCTTTTTCTCTCTATCTGACCTGCTCGTATCAAATTCTCCAACCCCTTCTTCCTCATTGCATGTCCCATGAACTTAAGCTGTTTTATCCTGATGCTTAGTATTAATTTCCTTTTCGTTTACATACTTTCCAAAACCTTATCATTGCTCATATGCTCGATCCATGACATTTGCAGCATCCTTCTGTAGAATCACACTTCAGTTGCTTCAAATTTTTCCTTCATCTTCAATGATATTGTCCAGCATTCATTGCCATATTGAAAAACTGACATCACATAGCAATTCAGTAAACTCTTCTTTGTTTCTAGTGAAATTGTCCTGTTTCTTAATACTTTACTCAACTTCTGGAATGCTTCCATTGCCATGCCAATTTGCTTTCGGATTTCAGTGTTGCACTTTCCATCTTCTGTTAGAACACTTCCCAGGTATTTAAATTTTTGTATCTGCTTGATTTTAGTATCCCCCACCTGTATTTGGCATTTTTTGCTGCCCTTTTTGATGATGACCATGTATTCGGTTTTCTTGCAATTCATTTGTAGTTCTTTCTTGTCCCTTTCTTCAGCTACCCTCTGTAGGAAGTCTTGTAGTTTCCTTTCCGTGTCTGCTATCAGCACTGTATCATCTGCATACCTTATGTTGTTTAAATTGTGGCTGCTGATGACAAATCCTGGCATAACTTCTAGGGTCCTCAGAATAGACTCACTGCACTAATTGAATAGATCCAGTGAAAAGACACATCCTTGTCTTACACCCCTTTTTATCTTTGTATATCTGCTGAATTCATTAGCGCTCTGCATGCAGGAGATTTGCTGCCAGTAGAGTAAAGATTCTTGTTGCCCAAAATGATCAGGTGTCCCGGAAAACCAAAACAAATCCACAAACTTGTCTTGGCAGATCATAAATTGAAGTTGTGTAAGATAGCATAGAAGTTGAACATATCAGAAGGTAGTGTATTCACCATTTTCCATGAACATTTGTCAATGAGAAATCTGTGTTCAAAGTGGGTGCCATGTTTGCTCACAGATGATCAAAAACAAATACACATCAACAATTTAGAGCCTTGTTTGCAACAAGAAGGTGTTTTTGCTTAAATATGTGACAACAGATGAAACATAGATCCACTACTTCACCCTGAAGTCAAATTGGTAGTCAGCTGAGTGGACAGCAGCAGCTGAATGCCGTCCAAAGCAACCAAAGATGCAAACATCAGCAGGCAAGGTTTTGGCCTCCATATTTTGAGATGTGCAAGGTATTTTGTTCATCGATTATCTTGAGAAAGGAAGAGCCATCAATAGCAAATATCATATAGAATCATTATTGCATTTGAAGGAAAAAATTGCCATAAAAACAGCTATAAATGAAAAAGAAAAGTGATCTTTCACCAAAGCAGTACACCATGTCACAAATCGATCACAACAATGGCAAAACTACATGAATTGCACTTGAAATTGCTTTTACATCCACCCTATTCTGTAGATCTTGCCCTCAGCAACTGCTAGCTGTTTGCAGACCTCAAAAGAATGCTCCAGGGAAAGAGATTTGGCTCCAATGAAGAAGTGATATAAAAAACTGAGGCGTATTTTGAGACCAAAGACAAATCATTTTACAAAAAGGCATCAAATTGTTAGAGAACGTTGGAATCAGTGTAAGGGAAGGAGACTATGTTAATGAATAAAGTCAAATTGTTACATTATTAGTTAAGCTCAGGATTTATTGATTGATGCTTACATTGATATTTGACATGATGTAATGTTTAACAAGCTTGTCTTGTAAGATCAATTATGACTCAATAGTGAGTTCAATCCTCACTGGGTGCCTTACATTTGGTTTAGAAAAGCACTATATATGCATCAGTATATTTAGATAGAAAATAATATTGCATCAATAATACCTTTTATGACCAGGTTTTGTTTTATAAACTATGCAAAAGCATTTTTTTTTTTTTTTTTAATCATATCACCCCGAGCAAGGCGGTAACGCCACTGATGCGCAGGGGGTTACGTAAGGGTAAAAAGAATGGAAAAGAGAAAGCCGGAAACCGCATCCTAAACAGGAAACAAGGGATGAGCCTCTTCACCTGTTCAATAGATGTGGGTGGAGTGTGAACCGGGCGATAGTTTAGTCTATCTACTCCAATTGAAAAAAAAAAATAAAAAAATAAAAAATAAGGAAAACAGTGAAAAGATTGGAAAAGAGAAAACCGGAAACCGCATCCTAAACAGGAAACAAGGGATGAGCCTCTTCACCTGTTCAATAGATGTGGGTGGAGTGTGAACCGGGCGATAGTTTAGTCTATCTACTCCAATTGAAAAAAAAAATAAAAAAAATAAAAAATAAGGAAAACAGTGAAAAGATTGGAAAAGAGAAAACCGGAAACCGCATCCTAAACAGGAAACAAGGGATGAGCCTCTTCACCTGTTCAATAGATGTGGGTGGAGTGTGAACCGGCGATAGTTTAGTCTATCTACTCCAATTGAAAAAAAAAATAAAAAAAATAAAAAATAAGGAAAACAGTGAAAAGATTGGAAAAGAGAAAACCGGAAACCGCATCCTAAACAGGAAACAAGGGATGAGCCTCTTCACCTGTTCAATAGATGTGGGTGGAGTGTGAACCGGGCGATAGTTTAGTCTATCTACTCCAATTGAAAAAAAAAATAAAAAAAATAAAAAATAAGGAAAACAGTGAAAAGATTGGAAAAGAGAAAACCGGAAACCGCATCCTAAACAGGAAACAAGGGATGAGCCTCTTCACCTGTTCAAAAGTATGCAACAAATATCTAGTAGAGCTGCTCAGCAACCTTGACATATTCAAGAAAGACATTAGAATAACAAAGAACCTATACTGGCAACAAAATGTCTGCATATGAACAGGAAATGAGTTTAGCAGATATACAAAAATTGAAAAAAGTGTATGACTTGTATGTATCTTCCTACCAAATTTATTCAACCTATACAGTGAAGCAATTCTGATAGAACTAAAAATCCTACCAGGATTCATCATTGGCTGCTGTAAGCTTAACAATATAAGTTATGCAGATGACACAATGTTGATAGTAGACACGGAAAGTAAACTACAAAACCTTCTACAGAATAACATAAACTACAAAAAAACCGGAGCCCAAAATAAAAAATTACAGGTTGTAAATACTAAAATCAAGCAGGTACAGAAATTGAAATACCTGACAAGTGTTTTAACAGATGGAAAGTATGAAACTGAGATTCAAAGGCAATATTAGGATGGTCAAAGAAGCATTCCAGAGCTTAAACCAAGTATTGAGAGACACAAAATTTTCATTGGAAACAAAGAAAAGAGTTCTGAGCTATTACATGATATCTGTCCTCCTATATGGCACCAAATGCTGGATAATCTCTTTAAAGATGGAGGAGATACTCAAAGCAACTGAAATATGGTTCTACAGAAGGATGTTGAAGGTGCCATGGAACAAACCTGTGAGCAATGACAAGGTTTTGGAGAGAATGATAACAAAAGGGGAACATGATTACCATCAGGAAGGGACAGTTAAAATTTCTGGGGCATATGATGAGGAAGAAGGGTTTGAAAAATCTGATACTCACGAGACAGTGGGAAAGAGGAACAGGTGAAAGCAGCACGAAACATACTTGATGGACTTAAGTAAATGAAGAGCATAGCAGTATTTGGGAGAAATTTTATTAAGAAAGTTTATTAAGGGATAAGAAGATGTGGAGGACCATGATCGCCCACGTCCTGAAGAAACAAAGCATATAGAAGAAGATGACTTTATGCAGATGTTGGATTCTAGTAGATTTTCTGATAAAATTTTAGAACTCTTCAGCCATTTTGTGACAAAGTAATGACATAAGCTTCAATGAGTTTCAGCATAGTAAAAGAGTTCCATGGACACAGGTCTCATGACATGGAGATGAACACAGTGGCCTTTTAAACAATTAGATCTATTTGAGAGGGTTCAGATGATGGGTCTTGATGAGGTTGAATGTTAATTTCAAAGAATAACTGCACATGTCAATGGTGATAGAGTGATGGTTAACTGTGATCAAATAAGCATGTCCACTTTTATAAGCCAGGTCTTTATGTGGGGATCTAGAGATCCCCACATAAAGACACTTGGTAGAATTCATATACTGTAGGAGAAATAGTAAGAGACAACATGGCACTCTCATCACAGCAGGGTAATTTGCAGCCCTCAAATTTTCAACATGCACTGTTTGAAATCATTGACTTGTAGCAGATTTCAGTTGCCAGTTGCATTAATGCATCATTCATTCAGTAATGCATTTGAACATTTTCAGCAACTGGCATGTGTTTATATTGTATATAACATGGTAAAGCTTGCTGTTCTCTACCAAGTACACATAGCTCAGAGGT